>VSDK01021448.1:31058-45762 GCA_009767595.1 Symbiodinium kawagutii
TGCTGAACCTTGACATCGATCGTTTGAAGAAATTGTTTCTTTGACATCTCTTGACATTGTTTCCATGTTGGCATTTTGTCCATTGCGCCATCTTTCCCCTCATGTGTCCATTGATTTTTTCCATGTTCTTACTGTCACAACAACCATCATTCACTTCCCATCATCAACCACAATTAACCATTGTTCCACAATCATCAATAACCATCGTTCACTTCCCGTCATGAACCACTATTAACCATTATTCCACTATCATCAATAACCATCATTCACTTCCTATCATGAACCACCATTAACCATTATTCCACTATCATCGATAACCATCATTCACTTCCCATCATGAACCACTATTAACCATTATTCCACTATCATCGATAACCATCATTCACTTCCCATCATGAACCACTATTAACCATTATTCCACTATCATCGATAACCATCATTCACTTCCCATCATGAACCACTATTAACCATTATTCCACTATCATCGATAACCATCATTCACTTCCCATCATGAACCACTATTAACCATTATTCCACTATCATCGATAACCATCATTCACTTCCCATCATGAACCACTATTAACCATTATTCCACTATCATCGATAACCATCATTCACTTCCCATCATGAACCACTATTAACCATTATTCCACTATCATCGATAACCATCATTCACTTCCCATCATGAACCACTATTAACCATTATTCCACTATCATCGATAACCATCATTCACTTCCCATCATGAACCACTATTAACCATTATTCCACTATCATCGATAACCATCATTCACTTCCCATCATGAACCACTATTAACCATTATTCCACTATCATCGATAACCATCATTCACTTCCCATCATGAACCACTATTAACCATTATTCCACTATCATCAATAGCCATCATTCACTTCCCATCATGAACCACTGTTAACCACTATTCCACTATCATCAATAACCATCATTCACTTCCCATCATGAAACACCATTAACCATTATTCCACTATCATCAATAACCATCATTCACTTCCCATCATGAACCATCATCAACTTTCCTGATCGAATCATATTGAATCCTTTCCTTGGTAGGTGTGTATTTTGCTTCCATTGCGGCCTACGAAGCCTTCCGCAACTTTGGTGGTCAACTTCTCCTTGATGTGCGCCACATGCTACAGCGCTGTGGGAAGCGGGTTGGCTTCCCCCCTCTGGCACCGCCACAGCTCAGCACTGGCGCAGGAACTCGCCCTGTGCTGGGAACAGGCACCTGAATTTTTGTCAGCTGGACATCAGCTTCATCAGCTCCCTGAGTTTTGGGATAGTCTTATTTAAAAACAACTCATGAGTTTCGGATTGTCGGATGGTGGGCTACTAGTGACTGACTAGACTCGAGTGCTTCCAGTCATGAACTCAGCGAGTTGCAGCGGAGTGTCTTGCCGTTCAACTTGTTGAATTTGCTGCAACATGGCAGGCACTGTTGGTCAAAGCTGCTGCAACCTCAGGGAGATGTGAAGCCAACCTGGTTGTTCTGCTTACAGGCTGTTACAGGCTGTTACAGGCTGTTGTGAACAACCAAACAGTAGAAGAACAAGATGCTCACAAGTGCTAACAAGTGCTCCCAGTTGCTTACAGCTGTTTGGATATTCGCAACCGTTTCAGATGAAAGTTTGGTGACGTGTCATGCATTTGCTGAGAGACGAGGCAAACGAAGAGGACGACAAGAAAGATTTGGACAAGGACCACTGGGAGCAGAGATCAGTGGAGCAATGGAGATCAGTGGAGCGGAGCAGTGGAGCAACGTCAAATCTTTGGTGATCGGAATCTCACGATGATCTCACTATCATCCAGTCGTTTTCGCCGGCTTGGATTGCCTAAAGATCCCAAGTTCTGCGCCATTAAGATCCCAAGTGCTGTCCCGCAAGTGAGTCTTCTATAGGATATGTCAAAACACCAACATCTCAGTTCAAATCGGCAAATACCAAGTTCATCCCTAAGTTCACATGATCAACTGACAGTTGATGCTGTTCACACACCATCTATTCCCCGGTATCAGTTGGCTACTTCGAACTTAAAACTTAGACTCTCTTCCTTAGAACATCGTTTGGAATTTTCTTTGACCATTCCCAACCACCGAAGGGAGCGTTTCAGACGGTACGAACCATTACTAACCACCGTTGAACACCATTAACCACCATTGACCACCATTTCACTGTGCAAGTTGCGGCAACTTGTTCCCCTCAGAACGGCGTGGCCGATGTGCAAGAGATGGGATACAACGAGCTGATCACCCACAAGGCGGAGCTGTCGCGGGGGGGGTTCCCCAAGACAGGGCGCAACCGTTCCTTTCTCGTTGTGCAGAGATTTGGAAAGTTTGAGTAAATGAGACGTAAGTGAATGATGTATGTAATATGTATATATATATATGTTAAATTTTATATTTATATATATATATATATATATTTATTTATTTATATTTATATTTATATTTATATTTTTATTTATTGATATAAATATATATATATATATATTGATTTATTGAACTATTTATTTATATTGGAATATAAATTCTATAAAATGAGTCATCTGGTGTATAGCATCCTTATTTGTGTTTTGCCGGTCCTGTGACCCGTCCCATGGTTATCATTTCAGTTGCTGGTCACAGAGCACGGCCACCAGTTTCGAGGCAAAGATGGCAATGATGGCCGTGGACAAGCCTGAACGTTTGATGAAGGCTGGTGGCCTTTCCCAAGCTCAGCTGCTGATGTGGGTGAACTGCGCCGAGCAAGTCGTGGTTCTTTGATGTTTTTTGTGATTCTCAAGTACGTTGTGGTTGTTGATGTGAAATGTTTGAGATTGCAATCTTCTTGACATGAATTCCATGCTTATAAATACCATTCGTAATTTTCATGGTAGTTCCATTCACATGAGTTGTGTGTTGGGTGATCTCATGTCGTGACAACCCAACGGGGGGGCGGAAATTCCGCTAGGCCTCTGAGTATCTCTTCACAGCATGGGTGGCTGTTGGCTCCTCAGAGGTCCCGGTTCCCCCAAGTGGAGGCCACTTTCGTGAAGAGCTCAGGTCATTGCAACCTTGAAGTCTCAGCTGGAGACCTAGACTTGCAACATTTTCCAGCATTTTCCAGCGGAATTTCGATGAAAAAATCCAACATCTTCCGAATTTTGATGAAAAAACATGAGATGAAACTACACATGTTTGTAGTTCACATTACCCAATTTATGCAGCTTGAGAAGCCAGGTGTTGTTAATTTTTCTGGCAGCTACTGCACAACTGGAGCACAAACAATCGAAATCAAAAGGAATACATGGAGAACGAAAGAACAATAATCAACGGGAGCGTAAGGTAGCGGTAGCGAGGCAAACTTTTTGGATAACATTTGCTGTTCGACATGGAAAACACAGCAGCGGGAAAAGAAAACAATTTTTCCCTTGTGATTGGTGTCAGACAGCAAGGGATCTCAGTTCTTTGCTCTAAGCAGCGACGAATACACCGGTGCGGCATCAAACACAGGATCCCAACACCGGACCAGTATAATTGGGGGAAGGACCACACTCAAGTCACATCCTTTGCCCTGCACTACGGATTGTAAAAGTTGTGTTAAAGTCACAAGCCTTTTGTGTAGTGAACGATGTGAAGGTTTCACATGGCAACATCTTTCTCAGCACGTCCTACGACATCCTGGGACCTCCGTGCCCCTCCAGGTTTGCCAAGACCGTGGCAATTGCCTTGGGTATCGCTGATCAATTGGAGCTGCCGTCGGTGCAAATCTTTGGTCCCACGTTGGCCATGCTGCTGGGGAAGGACAGGAGTTGTCCAAAGGTTGTCATTGATACATTTATAATATATTGATTTTTAATTGTCCAAATGCACATGTAATAGATATGTTAATGCACCAGAATTTAAACACACCAATGGACGCACTCGTGGTCTTTGTTTATCTCGTTTAAGGGACCTACAATGCGTTTCATGATCCGTGGATCCCATGTGTTTCTCGCATCAGGAAACTGTCGATTCGGAAAATCCCAGCAGGATGTGCCATTTGCATTGACCATCCAGGTTTGTGTTTCCTCAGCTTATGGTGTAGTCCTCGTTGGGCTCCTACCCAACATCACCCAACCATTTTGAGGCATCAAAAATTGAGTCCTTGTTTTTGTCTTAGGATATGTCTAGCTAGTTTCATCTATCACCAAGCAGCATTTGTCGTTCCAACTTTCAGAGATTCCCAGGGGCACGGCCTGTCCCGCTGAACAGGACTTGGCTCATTGGACTGCGCCAATCATTGGCACCACCATCAAAGTCATTGCCGTTGTGATCTCGTCCTACATCCAGGCCCACAGATGCGACCAAAGAAATGATTGTTGCAGATGCAGGATGCAATCTTGGAATGGCAGATCCGTATTACCCGCATGTTTGGTCAATGCCTTTGGGAAAGCTGGCGTAGCTGGATCAATACTTGTTATGCTATCCCCTGATGGCACTGCTAATGCTACTAGGTTGAGATCTGCCAAAGGGGGATTTGGTATGCCATATTCACTTCATGAAGAAACTAAAGAGGTTGCGGAGACATAGCAGTTTCATCATAAGCGGAAATGAATCCACAGAAAACAGACTCTGTTCCTGCCTGATCATTCTCAACTGTTGTAGAAATCCCAATCAGTACCGAGGAATTAAGAAAAATTGTTTGCCTGTGATTGGCAGGACACTGCCGCTACCATTTGAAGTATTACGAAGTAAGTCTTTGCGCAGGCTTACTTTCCCACTGGGTTAAAGATGA
This sequence comes from Symbiodinium kawagutii, assembly GCA_009767595.1. Lineage (NCBI taxonomy): Eukaryota > Dinophyceae > Suessiales > Symbiodiniaceae > Symbiodinium > Symbiodinium kawagutii. The sequence continues at coordinate 35,846 of VSDK01021448.1, forward strand.
AAAATTTTACTCTCGTATCCAGAATGGTAATCATCATGATTGCTTGGGCCTAATAGGGTGATCATTACTGGTAATCATTTGGGCAACCAATGATCTCTAAATCTTACAGAGATGTGCAGTGGATGATCTCACCTTTTACTCATCCAATTTGAACGCCAAGTACCTTTCCAAGGGCGTGGCCAACAAGAGTCTTGTTTTCAACCCATCAGTTGAGTTCCTTGGTTGGGACAGCCACTACCTACCGTGTCCACCCCATGGTTGAAACACCCACTCCGTGTCATCAGATCAGTCGAGGACCCGAGTTGAACTCTTCAGGCAGTGATCAGTGCCTTCTACTCCGGCATCCGCGGCGGTCGTTTGGTGGGAGAAGCGTTGCCCAACTCAGAGGGGGTTGCTGTGATCTTTCGGGAACTTTGGGACTTGGGACCTGCAAGTAGGGGAGTTAAATTGTCCAATCCAAGAGGAGAGAGCTATGCTCTATGCTTTTTGCAGGGTGTTCTTTTGAGTTGCTAAAGCTGCGAGAAGCAGTGGCGCAGTTGTTGAAGCTGTAGTTTGCCACAAATGAGATCCATGACGTGCTTGGTCCGGGCAATGGCCATGAGGTTCATGTATGGTGTGATGCCCTACATCAGCTGGGAACTCAGAACCTGCAAATGCCAACTTTAGTTCCTTATGTCGTTTCAAATTCCCAACCGCATTGAATCTTGAAGATTCTGTGGATGATGATGATGATGATGATGATGATGATGATCATCATCATCATGATGATCATCATGATGATCATCATCATCATCGTCATTATTTGACGATAGGGCGAACATGAGTATATGTATATACAGTATATAATTTATGTATTTATGGATATGATATAATACATAATGACGTTTCTACGATTTGTGTGTGTGTGTTTCCCATTTGGTGGTGCAGGCCCCTACCTCCCAGAGTGCATGGGCGTCAAGAACTTTGACCCGGCGGAGTCGCTTGTCAGCAGCCATTTGAGCCGCGTGTTTTTGACGCCGCCATGCTGAAACGCTGAGATTTGGCCACAGCAATGGCAACAAATGGCTATGGCGGATAATACCCAACCAAAGCAACGAATAACCAACCAACCAGATCAGTTGGTTGATTTGGCCAAAGCAATGGTAATATCAACCAACCAACTCATGGGGGATAAAATCCCACAATGATAAGGAAAACAATGAATAATCATAGGGGAACCAGGCGTACAGGGTTTTGACCCAAAGCCAAATGATTGAACAGTGGTGGTTGAACGGGATGAACATAAAAGCTGATTTTGTCAAAGCACTTGTGTGGTTGAACAGGAATGATTAGCAGTTCATCATTGTTGGTTACTATTGTCAACCACTATGAAACCATTGCAAAAGTATCTAACAACAGTGCAGTTGAACTGTGGTTAAGCAGTAGTTCTTTATGGTCAAAAATGATGGTTGAATGATAGTTGATGATAGTGACATGGTTGAAGTGTGGTTCACAATGGTCACAATGATGGTTGAATGATAATTATTGATAGTCAATGCTGTGGTTAAATGGTAGTTACTGTTGAACACATTGCCAAACCCAATGGTTACTAGTGGTTCCAATGATGGTTGAATGATGGTTGATGATGGTGACAAGTATCAAAAACTTCAAAACCATGACACAATACGGTCATTGTTGAGCTGGTTGAACCATTGTATCATTGTCATCCATTGTCCATTTGGCAAAGAAAACCATTTCCCAAACATTTGTTCAGTGGATGGCGTCCATTGGCCGCGAAGCATTCAAAGAACCTTGCAACACTTGTGTGGCCAATTTCATTCAATATTTGTCGCCATTGGATTCGTTGGATCCGGTGGCCTTTCGGCATTGGAAGGTCCTATATCGATGAGATGATTGGTTTCCCTCTTGCTGCGGTTCCACGGCTGCAAAGCAGGTTGGCTGGTTGTGATGACGGAAGCGAACCAGGAACTTTGTTGCGTGTGCCGAATCAGAACTTCTGCAGCGCCATCCGAGCAATTTCAGAGACAATGACCTCAAAGCTTGTTCAAATGTGGGTGTTTCTCAAAATAGGGGTACCCCCAAATCATCCACTATTCATCGTTTATAGTAATAAACCAACTATTTTTGGGGTACCCCCATTTTGAGAAACCACCATGTTGAATCCAATATGAATCAATGTACCTTTTCCCCAGTAGGATCTCTTTCTGTGGTTCACTTTTTCAATACCGCCCAAGTGGTGGAGATGGCTGAAGCTCACATGGAAAAACCATGTATAGGAGCAATGGAGGATTCAACCCACCCTTTCACTCGCTGCACCCACGCCACAACTCCACCAAATTGTATAATTGTACGCTAGAAATCCTGGATTCATGACTAGAGTGACTAGAGACTAGGCTGTGCTCTTTGAGATATACAACGCAACCTATATCAACATACCAAACCCAAAAAACATGTAGAAACTTAGCAAGTGCACACCTTCATGGCATGAAAGAATTGTTGGAGACACAAACCAGCACCAACATACAGGCACGATATTTGGCTCCCATGCCCCAGAATTGTTTGCCCAGAACGCATACTTCGAGGTGGTTCCGATGTCAAAAAAACCTCCGCTGATGTTGACCCAAACTAATTTGAAAATTGACCAAACCACCTGCAATTCCTCCCCACAATGCCAATTCTTGCCCTGAAACAAGAACTAGCAGAGGCTATTCTTGCCAGGTCCCCCTTCGTTTTTCCTTCCTCCTGGGTTTTGCACGCTCTATCAGCTTTGGTCAACCCCCCAAACTCGATGTGATATGCGATGAGTCCTCGAAATTCATGGTGCAAAAATAACAGATCTTAAGCAAACAGGTTCCATTAAACATATTTATTTACCATCATCCTGGCGCACTGTCCAAACTGCCCGTACAGCCTCTCACAAAAATTCTCCAAGCTTAGGGACCGCATCGGTATTTCAGATAAATCAGATAACTACTTATAGACCACCATGACACCATCAGATAGCTACTTATAGACCACTATGAATGGCACCAAAGCATATAAAACACAAAAAACAGATTTCACTTTTTTTTTCCATTTCCTGCTGAAAAGGGTTCTTTCCCTTGCTGCGAAGTGAATTAGGGAAAAACATGCATCAAGCACCTTGGTAGTCCGCTCTCATGCGGCTGTACCGGGAAACATTTTCTCCACATCTCGCCAGGCCAGTTAGCCATTCCAGCTCTGCCGGCTTGAGGGAAGGAGAATCGTACTGTCCCAACCGAAGGCGCTTCTCAAATTCATCCGTCAAGGCACCAGCCAACGCATGGCAAAATGCTCGAGGATATTCCTTGAGCTCTGTAGTCCGGAAAAGACCGGCAGATGTTGTGCCGATGGAGACACAGCTAGGTCGTTGAACATCTGGCAATTGTCTTCGCCATACAGAACCCAGGAAACGTGGCATGCCCCAGGCTAAGAGGCCCGTAGGTTTGGCGGAACGGGAGCCAAACCGCCACTGTTCCAGTCGATGAAGATGAAGGTCAGGAAGTCGACGCAGGACTTCAGTGCTAGGCATCGTCCAAATGCTAGCACGAGCTTCATCGGTTGGCAAGGCCGGATGCTCAGCCAAGTAAAGGCCGCCTCCGCCAATGTGGTGAGCCAGTGGAAATTGAGCCTGAAGAGCAAATGCCGTGCCCTGTCGTGTTTGGCGCATCTCACGGCATGTCAATCCTTCAAAGCCGAGGATGGAAGCACGATCACGAAGAGGTCGTGGAAGGCGATGAACAGGACCTTGAAGATCTTCACCTTGATTGTACCGCGCTTCACTGAAGGTCTCGCAAGGAGGCCCTGCCAAATTCGCTGAGATTGCTCGCGCCTCATAGAGGCGCAGCAAACGGGTCCAGGAGACTGCTTCTCGTCGAAGATCTCCCATGTCATCAGCCACTGCTGTGTCCAGCGATAAAACCAGGAGAGGGTAGCCCTGATCACGCGCCCATGCCTGCAAATACCAATGGACATCACCTTCTCTTCTGCGGCCACTGAAGAGATGTGCCACCACCAGGGTAGGTCGTCCATCAATGATGGGCACAGGCAGAGGTGGCGTGTCTGGAATAACATACCACAAAGCCGAACGAACATCTGCGAGCCATTTCCTCTGATCCACAAATCCACGCGGAACATCATGACCATGACGTTGTGCATGGCGTGGGTTCAGGGTAGTCGGCGCTGCCCGATGAGGTCGAGGAGGAGCTCCTTGAGAATGTAGCATGGCCTGATATTGATGACGAGCGAGGTTCAGGCGGCGTCTCAATTGAGCTCGAGGGAGGCACCCTTCTAACGAGGCAAAGGCGTCATCAGCAATCCTTTCCGCCTGACCATCTACAAAGGAGGCAATAATATCCGGCAGGACATTTTGTCCCCAAGCAACAAAGGTGTCTTCAACCCAGGAGTGGTAGACGGCATCATAGTCCTGAAGCGCAGCAAACCAGCGATCCTCAAGATCAGCTCCACACTCCTCCGGGTCTGGAAGGTCTCGTCGACAAGCTTCAAACCATACATGGGTGAGGTGAGATAGGCTGCCAAACAAATCATCTGCAGCCTGACCACCTGGAGGGCAAGGTGCATCAGCTAATTCAGCTTCCATCGCACCAATATCTGTTGCAAGCATAGCACACTCCTGATCTTGTCGACGGGGTAAAGGTATCATAGGACCCTCCGCTGGCACCCAGTCCAGCCGATCATGACCAGTCTGTGAGGTGGGCATCTTCACATTGACATAGTCAGCATGGTAGCCCGCATCCTGCAAAGCACGAAAGCAAGGATTATATCCTAACTTCTTCGGGATGTATTTCAAATGCTGCTGAAGCCTCTGCGAACTCCACATGTGTCGCATGCACGCTGGGCATGTAGCCTCTGCTACAAACCCGTGTTCAGGTGAGTACTCCTTGTGCTGTTTGATGCGGTGTAGCGACAACCCGGCTGCTGAAGAGAAGGTCTTACCTCAATGGCAGGTGTGCTGTTGCAAAGTAGTGTCCAAGACAGGTAGAGGCTGAGGATCAAACCGAGCACCATAGCCATCAAGTGTACGAAAAAGATGGCGATGGAGTATAAGTGCTTCGGCGGCCATGAACTCTTGCAGATGATGTCGATGCCAGGTCTTACGAACAAGAGAGCGCCAAGGAAATGTCCCTGCTTGCCATCGGTCAATCAATTGCGTCAGATCCTCATTCCAATTGGCCGGTAGCTGGCCTGGGGTGACCTGATCAAGCCAAGCCAAGTCCGCTTTCAGGCCTGCCATCCAGGAGGTGGAACACAGAGCCTCCTCCTTGTGCAAATGGTGAAAAGGAACTCTGGTCCATAGGCAAATAGCCGCCGAGCATAAAGAAGGCGATCCACCGCCTGCCGTACCCGCGGGGTAGGGGTCTTGGTCTGGAAGTAAATCTCAGCCATGCTCGTCTGCATGAAGGCCTCACGCTTAAGTGCCCTGCAATTCCTCCCCACAATGCCAATTCTTGCCCTGAAACAAGAACTAGCAGAGGCTATTCTTGCCAGGTCCCCCTTCGTTTTTCCTTCCTCCTGGGTTTTGCACGCTCTATCAGCTTTGGTCAACCCCCCAAACTCGATGTGATATGCGATGAGTCCTCGAAATTCATGGTGCAAAAATAACAGATCTTAAGCAAACAGGTTCCATTAAACATATTTATTTACCATCATCCTGGCGCACTGTCCAAACTGCCCGCACAGCCTCTCACAAAAATTATCCAAGCTTATGGACTGCATCGGTATTTCAGATAACTACTTATAGACCACCATGACACCATCATATAGCTACTTATAGACCACGATGAATGTCACCAAAGCACATAACACAAAAAACGGATTTCACCTCATTGAAAATGTTTATTTTTTTAATAAGGTGAAGATCCACCTAAACATCCTGATTTTTTGGTTAAGATCCACCTTATCCACCTAAACATCCACCTCACCATCCATTTCCTGATTTTTTGGGGTAAGAAATGTTTTTCAGGTTGGCTTCTACTGGCAGATCACGAACGGTTTTGCCCTGGAGTTCCCTTGGAGCCTCATCATGTTGCCTTGCACCATTGTCGAGTGGATCATCCGCTGGCACATCTACACCTGAGCCCTGCGAAAGCAAAGATTGCTGCGCAAGGAATTTCAGAAGACAAGTCTGACAAATCTGAAAAAGTGTCCGAAATGTTTCTATTAATTAGAAGCGTTTCTTCCGGTTAGTTCCTTCTCTGTTGGAACGTGCCTGAAATTCCATGACACGAAATGTGTCAAGAAGAAGCGAAACTGTGCCTTTGCGCCACGTTTCGCTTGCCTTTCAGTAGACCTTTGACGGTGCTGATGGTTTGGGGACTGTCCATGGCGGGTCCTTGGTAGCATCCGTAGCAGCCTCGGATAGGCGCAGCATGGCGCATCTGTCACTAGTCGGTGCCATGGAGAGTTCCCACCTGACGGCAATGACCTCAGCCTGGCTGCGAACTGTGCACGACTTGAGAACGCCAAGAGGGAGCGCAAATTGCTTGGGCACATGTTATGCCGCATGTTATGCCGCATGTTATGCCGCATGTTATGCCGCATGTTATGCCTTAGTTCAAAATGTTTATGATTGTATGATATTGTATGTGTTTGCGTGTGAGTATGTTTGTGAAGTGGGTTTTGATCGTACAGGTTTTTAGACTTGCAGATATGTACGTATATAATTGTGATATGCAGATTGTGTCCTGTGAGGCTGTTTGTCGTATACTCTACGTGGTGATTTGGTGACCGCGTGGGTGTTTCACGATGTCCAAGAAATGTTTGAGATGTGAAAGAATAGCTGAAGCCTTGTGGTCATGGCCTGTGTCTAAAGCGCATCATCCAGGATGGGAACCTCCAGAAGAAATCGTTGTACCCGTAGTTCTGGGCTGTTGGTTGCCTCTCTATTTCTGCTTACATTGCTGTTGCGGAGTATTGTCATTCAGCACCGAAGCATCAGAAGGTTTGTTTGTTGAGTCCTGAGCCTCAACTGTTGCACTTGGGGCAGGCTATCAGCTTTGCCGCATGATGGCTGCTTCAAAGGAGACATTGTGCTATTCATGGACAGAAGAAGTGTGCAATCGAACATAAGATGATCAAGTATGGGCTGGTGACAAAATTGCTTAGGCGATAAACATTGTAGTGAACGATTGCTGTTGAATGCCGGAATCCCCAAAAAAAGTAAAGGCAAACACCTGAACGGCATGCGAAGACTGTTCTTGCCCTCAAGCATGATCGCTTGTTTTGGTCATATTACACATATAGATATTATATGATATATACATATGTGTATGTTATAGAATTGTCATAGTGTATACGTTACTACAGTGTATATGTTTAAAAAAAACATATCTTGGTTTCTTTGCTGTTTTGAGGTATGAAAGAAATGCTGTGACGTTGGGATCACGGTTTGCAAGTGCCGCAAGGACGTAGCCGATGTCATCGCAGATGGATTGGGAAAAGGTTTGAAGTTTGACCCTCAGCGAACAGAGTTGCACAGGTCTTTGACCCTGATCAAAGGAACGAGTTCTGTTCGATGTGAAAAGATGAAGATGGGAAGATGTCAAAGAAAGATGTCGAAGAAAGATGTCAAAAGATGTCAGAATGAAGTCAAAGAAAGATGAAATGATCCAATTCTTCGCACCAAACGAGGCCAGATGCTGTGGCTGCTTCGGCCTACCAAGCCATTTGGAGCCATGGGCACCACATGGCCCAGCACAGGGAAGCCGCAAAGATCGACCAGCCGTAGCCGTGACCACCTGGGAGTAGACATCAAAATGGGATGATCAGCAACATGGGTCCAAGGCGAGCAAAACCAGGAGCAGCGAGATTTCGCAGTTTTTGGTGGCGAGTCCAACACTAAGCCAGCGATGGAAGAGTGCGTGAGACAAGAGAAACATCGAAGCCTAACGCGTTTTCTTGAGAATGTCAACCCAGGTTTCTCATGGAACTGGACGTTGAAGGTCTACGCGGATGGTTTCAAGGTTTCTTCAACTTGCCCGAGGACCCGAGAGGCGTAAAACCTCAGAAGACCCTTGATCTCCATTCGCGTAAAGGGTCGCAGCTCACTTCAGGTCCCCATGCTCGAACATGAAGAGAATCCTCCACATTTGCTTGCCAATTTACTAGTGCTGGCAAAATCCTGCAGACTTTGAGGTGCTTGGTTGTTGAAAATGAATGTCTCCATCCAAGCAAACAGGTATCATGTCATGTGGAGAAGCCCATCAATGACCCCTCTCCGAAACTCTGCGGCTGAGATTGACAAGCTGAGTTTTTGGAAAGTCTTGGGGCCAGGACCTCTGGGCTGGCTTTCTGGCAGGATGGCCCTCACTGCCTGGAAACAAGAATCACGAGCGCCATGACCAAACTGAGAGACTTCATTGCCATCTCCGGAATTCAAAGTAGAAACAGAAAGCTGAATTCCCTTTGAATTTTGTGGACAAAGTTTATCAGAATTTAGGTTTGAAACAGAAATTCTCCGTGAATTTTCTAGTTTGTTGGAATTTTCAGTGCCATCTCTAGATAGAGTTTGAATCAAAATTCTCTCTGGATTTTCTCCAGAGAACTGCTGCACTAAGCGTCCTTGCTTGGCCTCGTAACATGTGGGGCCCGCCCTGGCTGGTCACTTTCAGGTCCTGGGCCGCGCGTTTGATCTTCGGCCTGCAGCTGGTGACGAAGATTCCGCCACCCATTGCGCCTCGGCGTGACGCGCAGCGATGCGTAGCGTGTCATCATCAGATCATCGAGTTCTCATCGAGTTGATTTTAGTAGAAAATTCTGAGTTATTCTATAGTTCATTTATGTTCATTTTAGCTTCCTCGTCATTCTCGTTTCATGATTTTTCTCCGAGTTTCATCGCAGTCATCATAGTTTCTTCGTAGTTTTGGCGATAAGAATCGATCGCCATAACAAGCATCGTATGATCTTCACGTCCTGTCCTTGCCATCTGCACGGTAGCCACAACTTGAGAAATGCTGTGAGAGCCGGTCTCTACAATGGACCCACCAATGCCATGACCACATCCAGTGGGCATGCTCACAACGGAAAAACTCGGATTCGAAAACACAAAGCATGGTCATGTGAGTTTTGTAAGATCTATAAATGTTTGTTTTCGGCATCTTCGTCATTTTCGAGACGAAGAACGCAAACGTTGGCAGATTGGAACAGCCATCCATTGGCTACACAGACATCCTGGGCGATGTGTCTGAGGCTTTGAAGCTCATCGGCGCGATCGGTCGCTTCTCCTTGACTTATGGTCTCTCGGCACGGGCAACACATCGGGCTTCTCTTTTATCGTAGATTTCTGTTTAGTATTTGTGGATCTAGGGCCGCATATCGCTTGGCAAAAACAATGTGGACTTAGTTGAAGAGATAGTTAGCATATGTGGATTTAGTTGAAGAGAATTGGAAAGCAGTTTCTTCACATTGAGTCATTTCTGCACACCATCACTCATCCAAAGAGCATCTCCATCCCATAATTTTCGCGGCTGAGGTGTGTCGTTGATTCGATCAGTGACCCCTTTGTTCGGCAGTGCACCATCCTATGCCCGCAGCCAAGTCCTGCAGTGTTGTCGACACTTCTCCACTGTGCTAAAGTGAGGCTTGGAGCCCTCCAGTGCCAGTGGAGGAGCTGGGAGATGTGGCGGCCAAGAAAGAAGCCATGGCTATGATCAAAGCTGGAAGCGCTGGTACCTGGGATGATCTGGGATGATCTGGGATGATCTGGGATGATCTGGGATGTGCCAGCAATATCCAGCACCTATCTGTTGGCAGTGCTGAATCTGTTGGCAGTGCTGTGCCAGCAATATCGAGCACCTGTATTTTCGCACGCAAGTCAGAGCTAAGGAAAGCAGAAAGAGCGGAGCCAGGTCGTCAAAGAAGAGAAAGAGAGTGAGGGGAAA
>VSDK01021448.1:45835-78086 GCA_009767595.1 Symbiodinium kawagutii
GAAAGAGTTGGCGCTTTAACTGCTTGAGTTTGCGCAAGAGATGTTGAGACAAAGTTGGACAAAGTACAAATGGGACTGGCGCACCTGGGCCAGTCGGGGCATAGGGATTTCTTATGATGTCTCTAATGTTGGGGTGAGCTTCAAGGTTTTTTGCAAGTCACAGTCCTCCCAATGTCAGTGTCTCAACATCCGGAAGACTCTAGCGTTCTGCTTGGAGCACCTGTCTCACAATGCCATTTGAAAAGCCATTTATTTTCCACGGTTTTCCGCCCTGCAGCGCTCAGCAAAAAGACTCTTTTGCCCGGGAAGCATCGAAGCAATAGGAAACTATGAAGCACGTAGCAAAATATACTGTGATTCTAAGTTCTTCAAGATGAAACAATATGCAAAATGATGCATCTTGAAGAACTTAGCATCTTGGTACCTTCTTAGCTTCATTTTTTTCCCTTGGTAAGATCACCATGGGTCACCTCAGATGTTCCAGGACTGGACCATTCCTCTGCCTCGGATGAAGCTTCAGCTCCGGCGACTTCAGGAGAGACAAAATGACGAGAGACGGGAGACCCTCGGGAGACCCTTGGGACAGGTGCTGAACGGAGATGAGATCAACGACTTGCTCCAGTTTCTGGACACTTCAGGCGAGGGGTGGAAGTGTTGGGGATCTCGGGTATCCATGTCTCTATCCACGTCTCTGGTCTCCATCCATGTCTCTATCCACATCTCCATCCATGTCTCCATCCAGTCCATCCATGTCTCCATAGTTTTGTCTCCTTCTTTGATGATATCTTCAAGCCGCCTCGGCGAGATCGGAGAACAATGCTAGCGCATGGTTTACCAACTCAGCGATGGATTTGCCACCCTGCGGCTGACTCTTCGATGTGACGAGACCAGCACGTGCAGCATGAGGACCGCATGAAAGACTTGAAGCGTCCAAAAGCAATGAGCTGCGACAACTCGTTACCATTCCAAACAGTCCCACTTCGCCGCCTGTGACATTCGGGAACTAGTTGATAAAGTCCTGTCAAACAGAAAGCTTGCTTTCAGATCCGTAAAGAATTGCCATGAATTTTCTTGTCTCAGATCTTGTCCCATACCCAGTTTCATTGAAAATGAAAACTACTAATGAACGGTAGTTTTATTGAACAAAACTACTAATGTATCATCTATGAATGGTTAGTTCATAATAGTATTAGTGAATAGATATTAATAGGTATTCTAGTACTATTAATCAATTAGTTGGAGTTCAATTAATAGGAATTATATACAGTACTATTAATTAATAAACTAGTAGTTGTATTAATAGATATTAATAGGTATTATAGTACTAATAGTTGGAGTTTACTGTTTATTCTCTTCATTGGTTGCCTTCCAGTAGCACTGGCAAGGCCTGGGCCTCATCTCCTACCGCCCATTCCGCACAGCGGTCGCGGAATTCCTGGCAATCAGGTCACCGGATGGAGATTCCTGGCGCACTCCCGGTTGGAATGCCAACAAAGCATAGTCATTGCCTTACAAAAACATAGTGTTTGAGAGAAATCTTTGGAAATTTTATCATTGAATTCATAGTGGTTGAGGAAAAATCGTGGATTCGAGATGTTTCAATCTTTGGATTCGCTTACCATGAATCTTTGGATCCTTTGAGTCACTTTGCATTTGGATCCGATGTTTGAACATTGTGTGTAGAATGCACGGTACGGAGGTCAATCCCCAGCAGTCGGTGGATCATGGTGGTGACTGCGAGGGATATCGGTGATTTTTGGGTATGCCTTCGGACCGATCATATGTGTAAGCATATGTATTCTAATTCTCTGTTGTCGCTTGCTCTGATTCTGATTCTTTAAAGTTTCCAATTGAAAAAAAAACACACGGTTCCTCAAGTACGTTTCTTTCAGTTTTGAGGCACTGAAGTTTGAACCCGCTTGGATTTTTGTTTGTAAAGAATGATTTGCCCAGCTGTTTTCGTACGTACATGGGACTTAGTCTCCGCTGTTCTCGTTCCAAGTCATCACGCTTCTCTACCGCAGTCGGGACTTCCACAGCGCGCTGTCGCCGGAAGAGTTCAATGCCATCCTCTGTCGGATTCAGGTGGCGCAGATGAGATGCGCTTTGGAAGACCAGTCAACCAGTGCTCAACCAGTGCTCAACAACTATCGAGTATCAAATGTATCAACCTGTTGCAAGAAAAGTCACCATGTTTTTTGTTTCTTTCATAGGTGGGCACATGGTACAGTTCGGTGAACCAAACGAGATTTACAAACCTTGCATGGTCTGAAGATGTCTCAAGTTTTCAACTCCCAAGATTTCTTCCAAGCCATGAAGTCTTTGTGTCTCCGCAGATGTCGTGGTCACTTCATGTCAGGCCAGGCTTCATCGCAATGGCATGACATTCACAGAGGCACAAGCTGGTGGATTGCTGAGCTGTTGCGTTGTCGAGAGATAACTCAACAAGGTCTGACTGCATTCGAAAGCCATTGCTACAAGACATTTTAGGCATTGTTGGCATTGTGAGGCCATAAACTAAGCATTGTTGGAATGTGCAGAATGTGCAGAATGTGCAGAATGTGCAGAATGTGCAGAATGCCGATTGCAATGAGTCGGAGTAACTGAGTTGGCGGATCAGCCGGAAACGATAAACCACGACCGCATCTTGCAGAAGTGCCGCTAACCTGCAGAACCTGAACCCCAACAAAGTGCCATAGTCATTTTCCAATACCTGCTATGGATGGCCATTCTTTCATGAGGCTCCCAAGAAGGAAGGAATCGTAATGATAGCGGGCACCTGATGATTCCACTGCAAGATGGTGCAGTGATTTGCTGATTGGATGGGTTGGTTCTTGTGAGACCAGGTTTTGTAATTATTGCTTTCCAAAAGACACGTAAAAAACGCACTTATTCAATCATTTCAATCTCATTATCTTCTTCAAATTCTTATTCAGATTGATTCACCCATATCAACTGCAGGTTCATCAGGGCGCAGTGGGGCCTGTGTCATTGTTGACGCGGGCTTGTTGTGGCTCCAGGTGATCAGAGAAGCCGAAGGCAAAAACAGCCTTCCTGGGGCTCAATTCATGCAAAGCCGCAAGCTGAGCTGGTACGACTTTGAATCTTCAAGCTGTTTGCGTTGCCCAAGTTGAGTTACTCAAGCAGCTCGAAGGACAGCCTATTTGACACCAGATTTGAGAATTCGACTTGTTTCTGGTGTCCTGTTTGAAAAGCGCTGGGGTTTCATCGATTGGGTGATGAGTATCATTCATGATCCATAGAATCCCCAAGAACCAGTAAGAAGCAGATCAAGAAACCAATCTGTGGACGCACCACCAGTGATACCCTGGTGCCATCCCAGTGCCCTGGTGACCTCCTGGAGTCCCAGTGAGGTTTGCGCAACTTGCGTTTGGGTTTGTCCAACAAAGAAGTGGCGCAGATCTTCAATTCTCTCACGGCCAACTCCTTCCGAGTCGCAGGCCTGGCCTCACCTGGCCGCATCCTTGCCTCACCGATTCGGATCAGAAAGCTTTGGTTAGTTGTGATATGTTGTGATAGACTACTATATGTCATGGTGGTCATACCTTTGCAGCGAAGATTCAGGAAGGAAAGTGGTAGTAAATTACAAGCAAGAGTTGGCGATGGAAACCAATGATGATACATGACAAAGGATCTTATTTTTTGACGCCGACTTGCTGATCGTGGTATGTTTGTGGCATGCTTCACAGTGAAGGTACTACGCACTTGCCGAACCCTGTACAGAATGGGCAGGCAGCAAGGGGTCGAGTTTCTCCAGAGGGGGTTCTGTTGACAAATTGGGAGCCACAGAAAGCTCGCAGAACCGAGAGCAGATCGTGGAAGTCGAGGATGCGAGTCAAAGCGAGAGCAGATCATGTGAGTCTATGATGGGGCTCTGAAAATCAGATCAGTACCACGCAGATCATGTGAGTCGTCAGGTCTCCGTGGTTCTCTTCGAAGCTTTGCTGGAAAAGTCTGCCATGGAGAACAAACTCCAGGAGATTCTGTAGCTCAGTGGGGTTGCCAAGGTATGCTGTTGTAACGTGCTGTAACCTTCTCCAATTTGCAGAGAACCATCTCCAAAAGATCCTCAAGTTGGCTATTCAATCTCATTCAATCAGTGTCCACTCTTCTGTTGTGGGTTGCTTGTGCTTACATCCCCGGGGTGTGTGGTGTTTATTTGTTGGTCATGGTTTTCCACATGCATACGTTCATGAGACATACATTTGCGTGTGGGACTGCAATGAAGTAAGTAGGCAATGTAATGCAACACTCAATGCAATTCAATGGCATGTTGCTATGCAACCCAACGTATGTAGGGTCTATGTAGGTGTGTTGCATGCATTTTTCGTGCAATCATCTTCACCAGCTGTGCTGCCTGGAAGGACTGGGCCATGGCAGCTTTTCCACGGTTGCGAGAAATTCTGGGAGACGCCGGGAGCTTAGTCCACATTGGAGCTGCTTCACTGTTGAGTCAGTTCCTGAGTTCCAGGGACCAACTGGGTCAGTTCCAGCAAGCAACTCTGCCAGCGCTCAGGAGGAAGCGGTACAAAGCGCATTGAGGCGGGGAAGCACCGTGGAAGCAAGGTGGAAACACCGTGGAAGCTCGGTGGAAACCTGGATGTGGAACCATTGCAGGAAAGTTTTCCACGCCAGGAGCCATGCTGAGCCACCTTTGCGACAGTATTTGGTCATGCTGACATGTCCGAGATCCATGGCAGACCTTCCCATGTTGAAGAGAAGGCTACTCTATACAACCGCAAATCGCAAACGGCACCATTTTTCAGAGCACGGATTGGGGAAGTGGGTGTCTAGTGAATTGGTTTGGGAATCCACAGATGTGATCACAGGTTGATTCCCCAAGTTGGTAAGTGGTAAAGATACACAGATTGCGACCGCAGGCTGCATTCAGCGGTTGAGTACCAGAGACATGCTTGGTGTGATGGCATGCAGATGGTCAAAACATGTCAAAACCATTAAGTGGTTGGGTTGGGAAGATAGATAGCTGCAGTGGTATTGAGTTCTGGCCATCCAGTGCACAGTGGCATAGTGATCATGAAGTTCCAAGCCTCACACCTGAACAGTCCCCATAGCGGTCAAGCGCTTTAGCACAGCGGGGAAGGTGAAATCACTGCATGTCAACCAGCCATCATTACGCTGGAGACCATTCAGTTGATGCTTCGCAACTTGATTCAGAATGAGTTGTGTTTGTTGCTACAGATTTGCATCTACCAGGATCGCAAAGGATGGTGCATACCGACGTGTGATAAATGGCTCCTGGTCGAAAACCAACCCGTCGAAAAGCACCTACGATGTGGGTAAACTGAGGAGAGCGATTGATATGTCTCTGTCGTATCTCTAGGATTGACACTAATGTATCACCACAATCACCATCACCATCACCAACCACTTAACCAATCCACCAAGCAACGACAGCCATGCAATGCCAGCCTTTCACGGGCTTCGCAGCTTTGCTGACTGATGCGGATCCGTCCATCACGTACCCTGGCGAAACTGCCTTGTTGCTGAACCAAGTCGCTGCTAATGCAAAGGGTGATGCGTCATGCAAGGCACGTGGACGATCATGGATGGCTCAGAACCACACACTGGAAGAATGGGTCACTACTAATGAGGACAATATGGTCAGTAATCTCAAGAAAAATCCTGGAGCCTCCATTTGAAAAAAGGGCATCCAAGTATTCCCATCGCCACAAATCCCCAAGATACCACCGACGGGCGTTTGGAAGTTGGCTGCAGCAATCACCGTTGAAAAGGTGGCAAAACGGGAAGATATGAAGCTCCTGCGGTAGAAACACAATCAACTTAAATCAAGAGAACAAAAAGCTCAGAACAGGTAGCAGAAATGGTGAAATTAGCGCACCTTGCTCCCAGGTCAGCAGAAATCGGCCGGCTATGGCAGGGGAGCACAGCTTCATGGAAGTCCAAGCACTATGGGTTTGAAGACGAGTAGGGGCTCATGGCAGTTCATCATGGCAGTGCTCACTAGTGGATCATTCAACTGGGAGATACAAGGTGGGCCCCTAAGCAACTACAAGTTGGGTTACTAGGGTAACTACCAGTTCTAGTAGATACAACTATAGTTCAGTAGCCTTATAAACCAAGTTGTAACTAAGGGGGCCCACCTTGTATCATTGGATCTCGCAGGATCTCGAGTCTCCAGCCTGAGGTGTGTCTTGGAAAAGGACGATTTCTCGGTTGGATCCCAATTTCTCGTCCACGCTGGTTGTTGGGCCGGTGCTGCGCTACCAAGGATGAGCCGCTGGTGAGATTCGAGGCAAGTTGTGGCAGCAGATGCCCCCCCCGAACCGTCCTCCACAGTGCCCCATGTGTCCAACTTCCTCAAAGTTGCTCGCGATTCTCAGGAGTTTCTTCAGTGGATCCAAGTTCCCAAAGTCCATCACCTAGATGATGAAGAGTTTTCCCTGAAAATCTTTATTACAAGCTAATTGGAGAAGATTTATTTAAAGA
The DNA here is from genome assembly GCA_009767595.1 of Symbiodinium kawagutii. NCBI lineage: Eukaryota > Dinophyceae > Suessiales > Symbiodiniaceae > Symbiodinium > Symbiodinium kawagutii. Next base: position 52,325 of record VSDK01021448.1, read on the forward strand.
TCTTTATTACAAGCGAAGAAGAGAAAGAGAGAGAGAGAGAGTTGAGGTGGAAAATGCAAACGATAGAGAATTGTAAAAGAGAGAGTGAGAGAGTGAGAGCATGTGAGAGCTATTGCTTTGTGCAGCTTGAAAAATGCAAAGCTCCGATTGAGGTCAAGGCTTAGATGCGCAAAATCCGCTTTGGGCCGAGTTTCAACCCAAGGGACTGCCGTCGGCCAAAGGTTGCCGGAAATGTAGGCGGCAAAGATGTGAAAAAAACGAATGCAGTGGAGGTTGATTGAGGAGTAGATTTGGTTTAGAGTGGAACAGGTTTCAGCTTCGCTTCGTTTTGATATGTGTGACATTGGAAGGAAATGGCTAACAGAGGCATGACTTTTCTCTGGCAAATTTAAGATGATGCCTTGAGGTGTTTAACCTGCTCAGCCGGTGGGGATGGACATGGATGTGTAAAAGGTGCATAATGATCACCGAACGGAATCCCAACAAGAGAAACCCACACTTGGAGACAGAAAACTTGTCAGACGCAGAGTTCACACAACCTGGCATTTCGATGATCAGAGATCCTGAGTTTTGGAGTACTTTGGGACCCAGTTTTTTCTGGGCTCAAAGCTTGGGTCACCATGGACTCTTAGCAGAAGCTGCCCCAGTTGATCGTTCGGTCCTCGGAGCTTGAGGGGTTGGCACACCGGTGTGATTGACTTTAACTATCCTGCTTTACCAATTTTTACAGAGTATTTCTTTACAGATTTTGCCAAGTTTCTGAATTTTCTCATCCCGTTGTCTTTTCTTTCCTGTTTTGACCCACCAATCTGAATCAACTGTTGGTTGAAACACGCACTACGTTATCATGGTGGTTCTGGTTGTTGTGTCCCTATGGTTATCCCATGATGTAGCCTAGGGAACAGGCAAGATCCATGGTGCAAAGTTTTGGCTCAACGGATGTGCAGCACCTTCAGCCATGCCACTGCAAACGCATGGATTTGAAGGTGTCTCGCCTTGAAATGAGAGGTTTTGAAATGTTTTAGGGAGGTCATTGCGATTGTTGCGGTGCAATCATGGCGTTCAGTGCTCTTCCATTTGGTCATATTTCAATGCGATGTTTATCCCAGTGTTTTGAGACTGGCAGATCAGTTGGCAATTCAAAGTGTACACTTCCAAACTCTGAGCAGTTCAAAGCTGCAGTTTCAAAGTATCCAGTTTGTTGGATTTGAATGGTACCTTCAAAGATGTTCAAAATACCCTGCAATGCTGGAGGCAGTTCAAGACATTTCTGTCGACCCACGGGCTGCAAACTCTGCGCTGAAGAGAAGCTTGGTGGCGCTCAGTGAACCAAATTTATCAATCCAGACTTTGTTTGGGTTTGCATTTGCTAATCTAAACTAGTCTCTTGGTTTCAGTCATTTTCTGAATTTGTTTTAGTCGTTTAGAACTGAGTTTCAGAATTCTATGTGCCAAGTTGACAAGTCGTAGCGCACACCCGACTCAGCTGTGAACTTCTTGGGAGCGTCGCAACAGCTGAGCCACGACGTGACTCTGTCAGGATGCTCCAGATTTTCGGAAGCGATGCAGGTGCTGGGCACTTTGCAGGAAAAGCGCTTGGCAAACGCAGTCCATCTGAGCACTGCACCCCAGCTGCAGAACGTTTCAAACGTTGAAGTTCTTGCTTGGAATTCCAGGGAGACCAAACTACTATTATATGTATATGTATATTGATATATATATATATATATATCCATATTTCCTATTTATATATTATATACACATATATATATATATATATATTATACATATTTATCTATTTATATATTATTGTTAGTTGCTTGGAATGTCATCCGAGCAGATCCAAAGTTTGACCAAGGTGATGTCGTCCGCTGGGTGGCAGGATGGGCTTCAGCTTCTCCTTTGGGGGCAACAGATGGCTCTGCAGTTGGATCAGATCAACTACGGAGGAGCGCTCAAAGCGGTGAGCAGAAGTCGCCCGGCAAAATCCATGAGAGATAGAGAAATATATGAAAAATGAGAGAAATATAGAGAAATCCAGTAGAGAAATCTAGAGGAATGAGAGAAATAGATGAAAAATGAGAGAAATATAGAGAAATGTAGAGAAATTTAGAGAAATCAGAGAGATTGGAGAAAGGTAAATCTTCTTTTTGAGTCTTCGTATCATCAACTGTGCATCTTCAATAAGTTGACAACGCTTTCTCTAGGTTGGTTGCATTGGTCTTCACCAACAGTACTGATGGCAACCACATGCAACTCCTCCAATTTGACGATTGGGTCCAGTGAGGATTGGTGATTAGCTATCAGAAGTGCACGGATCCCGGTAGGCTTTGCATGGAGTTCGTATCATCCATGATATCGATGTGACCGGAATCTCACCCATATTCCTCTAAATCTATCAAACTTGCCCATGGATTCACAGGAAACACATATTCTTTCTGACAGGAGATACACTTGAGGTTACACCTAAGGTACACCTGAGGTAGACCTGAGGTTCACCTGCACATCATTTGCTTATGAACCGCTTGAACCAACCAGGTATGACTAGCCGCCTCCCAAAAAAGGTCGGGGCCATTGAGGTCAACGAACATCCAAAGGTGGGGAGGCGCGCTGAAATCTTGGTCACCAGACGGCAAATGTGTGTGTAAATGTGTGTGTGTGTGCGTGTGTTTTTGTGATCTTATAGTGACTTACAACATTTTGTGATCTTATAATGACTTGCAACTGCAATCTCCACTGTGATTAATCATTATAATCTCCGACTTTATTGTGGTTCTTGCTAATTAGAGATAATTGCGGAATCTCCACATTTATACCAACTTGTTTTAGAGATTGTAGATTGTTCCATAGAGATTATAATGCTAAACCGGCATTTCTCCGAAATTGGACACATCCATGGGATGGACAACTCAGCAGCTGCGCAACTTGCCTGTGAAAAGGCACCTGCATGGATCGTGGCCTCCAGTCTGCTGGGCAGTTTGCGACAAAAATCCTTGCGGAGCAACAGCATTTTGGCGAATCAGATGATCACAGCTACCTCCAGCCATTGGCCAAGCCGGCCAATTTGGCTGTTGAGTTTACAAGTTTTGACCTCGATGTATGAGAGTAGCATTCCGTACAACCGCGCGAGTTTTGCTGCAGCTTTCTCGCAAAACTGGATGATATCGCTCAGCTTCCTTAGGAAGATGGCCCAGGTGCAGTTAGAGGTGGATTTGATCACCAGGAGTGCTTTGATGAAGTCTGTATCTCCCTGGCAGCAAGCCATGATGGTCAAAGAAGACACCACTGCCAGTGGAGTCCATCCCAATGCACAGTTCTTGAGTACAGCTACGGCGGCGGTGGGTGACTTTGGGGAGAGTCGCTGGGCAAAGGTACTCCAAATGTTTCACTTGGCTCGTCGGGTCGATTCTGGCAACTACAACAGCCTTTTGTTGGCTTCTTCTTGGTGCATCTCTTCAATTCTACTACGGAAGATGGCCACTGCCGGTCTTCGACCTACCACACTCAGCTACAGTAATTACTTGCAAAGCCTTTGGAATTCACACTTTGTGGACATGTCTCGAGACAGACATGTATGGGAACTTGCATGGATGGTCCTCGCTATGATGACCCACGTTCAGCTTGAAAGAGATGTCGATGCTTTTCAGGCTGGAGCTCATCTTTCAACCCTATCAGAGTGGCCCAGCAGACTGCTGTTTCTTCAGCAAATGCGAAGTAGCAAAGCTGCACTTGGACCCGCACCAGTTGCTGATCAAAACAAACAAAATGGGTGTCACCCAATGAGGGAGATAAGAATCGTGCGGAGGGAGATAGGGGGTGCCATGATGACCCCAACCAGCAGGCCGCACTTAGACTTGTGGTTGAGAAGCTGTGGGCACCTGTGGGGACTGAAGCTAAGGTGTTGGCCTCGAAGATTTTCCAATTTGCAAGACGTTGAGCCAGACGAGAGATGCAGAATTTTGGCGCTATGCCCTCTCCATCCTCTCCCTTCCCTTCTCTGGCCATGCCATCGCTTCCGCTGATTTGGTCACGCTGTACGATGCAAGTATTGCAGCATGTCGAACTGGGCAGAACTCTGACCTGGCCCAAAAGTGGATCGAAAGAATGAGGATGGACAGTCTGGAACCCAGCAGTACCACCTTCAGCACTCTCCTAGGCTGTTTTAAGCAATGGGAAGGAGCACTAGAAGTGTTTCATGGCATGAATAACCTGAACATTCCCCAAGATGTTCACACTTACACTTCCACCTTGAGACTATGCAACTGGCAAGTTGGTTTGTTGATTTGGCAACAGGGAGTGCTTCATGGGATGCCAAATCCCACGAAGATGTGCAGTGCGTTGGTTTTTGCCTTGGATTCACAGTGGCAATGGGCCTTGTATCTCCTGAATCAGCTTGGTCAGAATCTTGGTGTTAGTCCGGATGTGGTGCTGTACAGTGCATGCATCTCTGCCTGTGGCAGCGAATGGCAACAAGCCTTGGGTCTCTTTGAAGCTGCAGTGCCAGAGCGTGACGTCGTCGATGTCGTGTTGTACAATGCCATCATCAGTGCCTTCGAAAAATGCGGACGTTGGGAGTTGGCAATGCATTTTTTGGAAGAAATGGAGTTGCAACGCCTTGCGCCAGATGGGATCACTTACTCAGCTCTTATCAGTGCGTGTGAGAAAGGTCTGCAGTGGCAAAAGGCATTAGATGTTTTGAACTTGGCAAAAACAAAGCGCGAAAAGATTGATGCCATCACTCTCAACGCCGTGATCAGTTCGGTAGAGAAGTGTGGTCTTTGGCAAATCGCTTTGAATCTTTTGCATCAAATGACTGAGCTTTCGTTTGCTGATGACATTAGTTTCAATGCTGCCATTGGTGCATGCGAGAAGGGGCAAATGCTCGAAACGAGTGGCGCTGCCAAAAAAAGATCCATGGAGGACCGGGCAAACTTGGAGAGTTCTGTTTCCCCATCTTTCCTAATCTGGCTAGAAACAATCTCAAATAGCCGCATCCACTTGGGCTAGGCCTTACTTGGATACTGAGTACTGATCCCAACAAAGAATTTGCACTTGGATTCTGGTTTGCTTTTATCGAAAGCTCTTTGACAATTCAATCTATTCATCATGTCTTTCTGCAATTTACACAGCAACTGCCACCCCTAGCTCCTCACCAGTGCTACGACTTGTTCGCCTCCCCATCCCCCGAGTCACGTCTTGGCTTGTTGGATCTGCAACTATTACAGTACTTGTAAGGACACTCAGCTGTTTGATCAGAACTCATTGGCTCCCAGTCATGAACCTTTAGTGGTAGAAGCTACTTTGTTAGGATATTTCTTCTACCATTAATGGATCCATATTTGGATATGGCTCTTTGTTTGGATCACTAGAGCATCACCACCTCTGGTGGGAACGTCGCTGCTGGAGGCAATGTGGAGGCTGGAGTGACAAATAGAAGTGTTAGTGGTTGCAGAGGAGCTTCAGCTTGGCCAAGCCAAGCTTCCGCGCTGAGTCTAGGGACTCACACACTTTCAGCATCTTTCAGTTCAGTACTTTGCGGTTGTTTCTGATGCTTCCCTCGTTGATCGCAGGCAATGGAAAACTTGGACCCTGCCAGTGTAGAGACCCAGCAGACAGTTGTCTCAGAGATTTTCAGGCAGATCTGAGTGATTTTGGGACCACCTGAGTTTGCAAATTCCGATAAGTGCTCGCACAGGTCGGCTGCCACAGATGAGAAATCTTTAACTCTTGGCTTGCTCTTGAAGGCGGAACAATGCGATCTGTTTATACAAAGATGGGACTATAGATTTGGGATAGGGGATATATGGGGATCTAAATGTCCCATTAAATGTGAATTGTATAAATTGCTGTTGTCATGATTGATATCTGAATTGGTTCTCACTGGACGAGTGCGCAGGCATACGATGTCATCATTGCCAAACACGGCATCAACGTCAGAGTCCAAGAGAGGAGCTTGAAGCAGCAGCCCGCAGTCACCAAATTAGCGATGCCGTTTTTTGGGAGGCTTCCCGTGTGGTGGTTTCTCAAGTCATAGGGGTACCCCCAAGTCATCCTTTGTTAACCGTGATATATAGTGATAAACCATGATAAACCAACCATTTGGGCTACCCCTGTTTTGAGAAGCACCCGTGAAATCGTTCGACCGCGACGCAGAAATTGCAGTGTAACGCAGCCCATTTTCGCTCGAAGCCATGTAGCCCTCAGAGAAATCCAGGTGCAGCTGACGGTCGATCCGCAGAATGCCGAAGTGGAAAACATGTGGTAGTTTCTCAAAATAGGGGAACCCCAAAAAATAGTCGGCTTATTACAATAAATGACTGATATTGGATGATTAGGGGTACCCCTATTTTGAGAAACACCCATGTGGTAGTTTCTCAAAATATGGAACGTCAAAAATGGTTGGTTTACTATAAACGGTTAATAAACAGGATGATCTGCAGGGTCCCTCATTTTGAGAAACACCCTTTTATGCTTTTGGGAATAACGTTCGATAGATGACGTTCTTTGGAATGTTTTATGTTTTTGAAAAGGCCTGCAAGTCCTGACAGTAGGCAGTGAGAAGCAAGAAGCGGAAAATTGGAAGTAGTAGGCTGTGGACTTAGGAAGCGGGAAATAGGAAGTGGCAACTGAGGCAACTAGTGCCTGGGAGGTTACAAGGAGCAAGAAGCAGCTAGTCACGAAAGCTAGCAATGTTGCTTCGGTAGTCCTTTGGTCATGTCCCATAGTCGAACAAATTTATCCAGTCATCACCATGCTCATGGGTGTGGTCATTCTTGTCGTCGTCATCACTGTGGTCACATCATCAGCTGCAGCAATTGCCAACTGTTTTCATCCTCATCGCGGCCACTTTCGTTATCATCCGCCATTATCAGATCGTTCATCAGCTATCACTACATCATCCTATATCATCCTATATCATCCTACATCATCCTATGTCATCCTACATCATCCTATGTCATCCTATATCATCCTACATCATCCTATATCATCCTATGTCATCCTACATCATCCTATATCATCCTATGTCATCCTACATCATCCTACATCATCCTATATCATCCTATGTCATCCTACATCATCCTACATCATCCTATATCATCCTATGTCATCCTACATCATCCTATATCATCCTATGTCTTCCCATATCATCCTTCTATCATCCTTCAATCTTGTTCCATTGCGACCAGCATCCTCACCCTGGTTCCCCCATCTCCTTCAGCTCCAACGGACGGTCCCAATGCAGCGCTTCGGCCTTGCAATCGCAGCCGGTGCTTTCGGAATTTCAGCTGTGCGGAATGGCTCTGTTTGGGAATTCAGAGGGATGAAAATCAAAGAGATCTCTTTGTTTAATCCAGATGAACGAACTAGCAGTGAAAAATATCTTAAAGATCGACGCTCAGACCCTCAGCCTTTCTTTTTGTATCCAATGACAATCTTATGTAAAACCATGTTATCCCATTCTTTTCCCCGAAATTTCGTATTATCCCTACCCTCGCAGCACCCTACTTCGCAGCGCTAGCAGTGAACAAAGTGCTTCCAGGGCGTCACCATTTCTGAATCACTCAGGACCCCCTTGCCGCCACTTTTTACGGGGGGACACGGAGGAGCATGAAGGCAGTAGGGTTCATGTTCAACTGTCACTAACCTCGCTAACCTTCAGCTTACATATTTCATCCTGTGGTGAATCTCGTTGCAGGTGGATGTTGCCCGAAGAAGCCACTGCTGCACTTGGCCAAATTGCACGCAGAGATGGTGCAAGTGCAACTTGGGAGGCCTTTGGTCCAAACTTGACGCAGATGGGTTGGTTCTCAAGCCATAGGGGACCCCAAAAGATGGATGGCGTATCACCAAAATATGGATGGCGTACCACCAAAAATTATTAAAACAGGATGATTTGGGGGTCCTTTTGAGAAACATCCAGATGTGCATCGCAGTGACAGTGCATCGCAGGCCCTCGAAAGCATGTCTCTTTGATGCACAGAGTTCAGCTGTGTAGAGAGCACTGTGTTTTTGAACGAAGATGTTGTCTTTTGCTCCGACATCAACAGTCTACCTTTCATGTCCAAACTTGCCGGTGATCATGATCCATCTTGATCCATCTTGATTCATCTTGATCCATCTTGATTCATCTTGATCCATCTTGATCCACATCCAAGGATCCAAAGCAATCTGGAAGTCAACACCATCCACTGCAACGTGGTCATATCTGCATGTCGAAGAGAGTTGTTGTGGCCTTTGGGATTGGACTTGGTGACGCGAATGACTTCCAGATATGACGTGCATCCGAGCATTGTGACTTTCAACTCGTGCCTTGCGGGGAAGCAGTGGCAGTTGGCACTTGATCTCCTCGACGAATCGGTCCAGACACAGTTGCAAGTGACCACGGTGAGCTACAACTCAGCTGCCAAGGCCATGGCGGAGTCTGCGGAGTCGCTTACAGAGAGGCCATGGTCCAAGGCCCTGGATTTGCTTCGCCAGATGAGGTTCCAGGGCCTTGAAGCTGATCAGCTGAGTGTCACTGCTGCCATGGTTGCCATGGCCAATGACGACATCCATGGGCACCACTGGGTGCAGGCCCTGCAATTCGTTGCAGGTGCCGATGTGATCACCATCACTACGGCCATCAGCTGCGCAGAGTGGCCAATTGCTTTGTCACTTTTCTGTGGCAAGACTTTGTCACTGAGACTTTCACCCAACAAGATCACATTTGGGGCAGCCATCAGCGCTTGTGAAAAGTATTCGGAGTGGACGAGGGCTTTAGATCTCCTAAGGAGAGCTTTATCCAAGGAAGGCTCCCAGGAAGGCTTCAAGAATGAAATCATTTTCAGTTCGGTGATCAGCGCCTGTGAAAAATCAAGTCGCTGGGAAGCCGCGCTGTTTCTGCTTGGATCTTTGAGTCGTCTCCAGCTGGAGACCACTTCAGAAAGTTTCAATCCAGTGATCTCGGCATGTTCCAGATCAAACTGGCAACTTGCATTGGAACTCTTCACAGAAATGCCTAAAAGTTATAGGCTAAAGCCAGATTCCTACAGCTACATCGCAATGATGAAGGCCTGTGCACAGGGCAGCCAGTGGCAAACTGCATTGCTCTTCTTCGATGGGTCTTTGGGAGAGATCTCTTGGAACACCGCGATGACTTGTTGTGTCAAGGGCACTGCATGGCAGATTGCTTTGGAGGTCTTTGATGTGTTGGCATCCAAGCTTTCGTTGCAACGTGCATGTCCGTCTGAGGTGAGTTTTGGTGGAGCCATTTCGGCTTGTGCACAGGGCTCGAATTGGCAGCTGGCCATCCATTTGCTTCGGGAAGTGAGTGAACAAGTGGTGCCAAGTGTGATCAGCTACAGTGCTGCCATTACTTCCTGTGGCGCTGAATGGAGGATAGCCGTCCACCTGCTAGATACAATGCTACATGAAGAGATTCTTCCCAACGTCATCACCTACAATTCTCTCGTCAATGCATGCGAGAAGGGCTTGCAATGGGAGCTCGCCCTTCATATTTTTGAGACATGCCAAAAGCATTTCTCAGTCGATAGCATTTTGCGCAGTTCTGTCATCTCTGCTTGCGGCACTGCCAGTGAATGGTTGATTGCCTTACATTTTTTTCAGAATTCAGAAATTGAAGGGAAGGATTCGGGTGAATTCAGTGAGGGTCAAGCTGAATCCGAATCCTTGGTGGCAGCAATCGTGGCCTGTGAACGCGGTTGTCAGTGGCAATTTGCTTTGCAGCTGTTGCATGCTATGTTGCGCTTGCGGCTCGATGATGTGACAAGTAGCACGGCGAAACAGTGAAGCTGTTCCAATGTGTAGCCTTTACGTTTTCTTAGCTTTTGCGGAATGTCTTAGACTAAGAAAAGGAATTGCAATGTAGACCTTTGCAAAAGCAAATTCCAATGTAACCTGCATTTCGAGAGCATCGAACTGGAAGCGAAATGTTAGTCGAATCAAGAAACCAAAGAATTGAGTTCCAGATGGCTCCAGCATTCTAAGGTTGCACGGCATCGACAGCGGCAATTTCTGCCTGTGAAAACTGCGGAGAATGGGAAATGGCCCTGGCCATTTTCCATTTGGTCCCTGCAGATGCTTTCACCTACAGTGCCACTATCAGTGCCTGTGAAACTGCTGGTATGTGGGAGTTGGCTCTGAACCTTTTGGAGAATATGTCTCAGTACCGTCTCCAAAAAAGTGGCATTTGTTGCAGTGCTGCCATCAGTGCATGTCGTGTTCCTGGACAGTGGCAACATGCCTGTGATTTGCTTCAGCAGATCTCAGTGGATTCTTTGCTGAAGGACGATATCTCCTGTGCAGCCACCATTGGTACCTGTGGTCAGTCCAGTGCGTGGCAGCACGCCTTGGATTTGGTGCCTCATTTTTGCACTGAGTTCACCCTGGGGGCAGCTATAGGTGCATGTGCCAAGGGACAAGCTGTCCGCTCCAAAAAGGCTCCCACCAACAACTCCGCTTGAACTGTGTCAATTGCATTCAATTGCATTGGTTCCACCACAGAACACAATGTGGAACACCTCATGCAGACATAGAGGAAGAAATTGAGATGGTTTGAAACATAGATCATGGATCTATATAGTAGGTACCATCACATGATACAGTTCAACATATCGTTCATAGCACATCGTCTTACTCAGAGTAACTGCTTGAGGCCACTGATGTGGTGGGGATCCAAATCTACCGTTCCCTGCTGCAGTCAGAAGCCCAGAGACCCAACCAGTGGAGAGCACGGCTGGCGCTTCGTCGCACAGGTGGGGACGTCAGGCGCAGAAGCCTCCGCCCCGCAGGGCTCCGTTGGAGCCATTGGAGCCCTTGGATCCATGGGACTCCAGGAGCGGTGCATGGCACTCCGCTTTGGAATTTGATGAATTGGATGGTTCCCCTGGAGGCCCTTGGTTTCAGTGCACTGGTCCCAGCCTGTACCATGCTCAGAGCTGATCATTTGTCAAGTTGGACTCTGACTACTCAACGTAGTGGGAAAGGGGATCACCTTCACTGGAAACTGCTCCCGTGGAACACGTGGCCTTGGCGAATCTCTGCCACCAGATCTCTGAGGTAAAAAGTGTCGGCAACTCAGTGGATGCGATGCCAGGCTGCCATGCCAGGCAACAGTTTTCAGGTGATTCCCGAGCAGGTGGAGGAGGAGGAGGTGCATTGCCCGGCAAACGAGCCAAAGGAGAAGGCTCCACTTGGAAAGTTCAGCCGTGGCAATGATGGGAATGAAGTCGATGATGAATGGTGACTCCACTAGTCAGTGCAAGGAAAGTAAATATGAAGGAGTTTCACCATGTTACACCACACAAACCAATTACTTTGTGCATCCATAGAGGTTTCAGGCCATGCTGCGTGTGTGTTTTCCGAGAAGCAAAGCTCGGACGACAACCAGATGCACAGTGAAACCCCAAAGATTCTCTCGAAATCACATGTTTTTCTCCAAAAACCTCCAGATTTGGCCAAGTTGCCAAGAAAAAAACGGGCTGGCCACTAGCATTTCTCTGAGCGGATGCTGTTGGCGGCTTAGCGGTTGCCAGGCGATTGAACACAGACAGCTGGGCCACCAGACGTTGAAGAAGGTGATGGATGCGTGGTTTCTGCAGGTACAGCTGGCTGCGTTGTGATCAGCGAAGAGCCACTAGATATGTGGAGATGCAGTGGGAGAAAACGCTTAAGTTAAAGTGACTCTGTTGGGCACTGTTCCCAAGCTACCAGGTATTTTCGGCCTCGTTCTCATGAGCTGTGACCACTTGTGGCCTCCCAAAATGCAATTGTTACTAAGTACAGTGCATGCGCTATGCAAGAATCCCATTTTTGTTTGCCCAGGGTCCCTCAGATTCTTAATTTAAATAGCGCTGGATTTTGCAACATCATGGGTTCAGGGTCCCTCAAATTATTAACAGATTCTTGTTTATGTAAACTTTGGTGACCATCATGACTTCGAAGGCTGGAAAGTCAAAAAAAACTTTTCGGAGCCTGAAAAGTGTTTTTCATTTTCTGCTGGTTGGGGGCTCGACTCCCCAGGGGCTGGAAAGTCAAAAAAAAACTTTTCGGAGCCTGAAAAGTTTTTTTTCATTTTCTGCTGGTTGTGGGCTCGACTTCCCCCAGCTGCTCCCGTGCTTCCCAGCTGCACCGGCAGCAGCACCAGCTGGACTATTTTTTTTGTTTTTAAGAATTTTGTCCCCGAAATGATGGTCCCTCAAATTCTTAAGTAAGCAGGGGGAAGATTCATACACACCTATAGGGACGGAAAAATATTGAGCCCCTCAAATTCTTGTACAATAGATTCTTTTATAGTATATGGACTGTACATGTTCATGTCTTTCTTTTGAGAGATCTCCCTTTGATACTTCGACTGTTCGCCTGAATCCAAGCAATTTGGTGTGCAGCGCAGGTTCAAGATGCTCATGTGTTCAATCAGCAAAAAGCGGAGGTGAAGCAGAGATTTGAGGTTTGGAAGGCCGAAGAGCCGAAGGGCACAAGGGCACAGGTCGATTCCCTGAATTCTAGGGATCATTACAACGGGGGATGACCAAGTGGATCACCAGCCGTAGGGAGCAGTTTGTTGGCTCAGACAGGCTGTAAAACATGGGTGACCTGTGCAGCATGCTCCTGCGAGGTCGCGACTGTAAGACATCGAAGACTGAGAGATTGCCAGTTGCAGGTTGGAAGAACTTGGGAGAAGTTGGGGACAAGCATCATGAATTGCTGGGGCTGCTGGGAATGGTTTGGACACCTGGAAAAGCAGGATGAAGTGGTGGCTTAGTGTGGCTTGGCGGTGTTGAACCACCATTTGCGCAAGATAGAAATGATCCCAACTTAGCTGAAGTCGAAGGAAAAACATCAGAAGTGCTCCTTTCTTTGCCAGGTCACCGCTCAGAGGGAGCGATACATCAGGGCCAAAGTGTTGCAGCACTGGGGGAGGCCAGTGCCCTATCAGTGACCTGTCCATTTCTCAAGCAGATCTGCAGGTTCTGATCTTTGTTTATCACTGGTGAGCTCTGTTTGTTTGGATGCAATCTTGATGTGCGACTTATCACTAGGGCCAAGTTCACACAAACCCACCACTTGAGCATTGATGACTTCTAATGTGAATCACTTGCGTAAATCTTTGAGAATCGAGATTTTGTGATATACAAAAAATTCACAAAAAGACTTCCACTTCGCATTTTCGATTTTTTTGAAAATTGAAATTTCGAAAAATTTCGAAAAATTCAAAATTCTTAAAATTTGCATTTTGCGATTTCTTTCGCCAGGTGGAAGTCGGCGGCAGCAGAGGCATCACAGGCACGCTTGCCGCCGCAAGCGGCGCCACCGGAGGCAGCGGAGGCACAGCCGTGTGCGGCGCCGTGTGCGCCGTGCGCACGCGACTTCAACGCTCTGTTGGCTTCGGTGGCTTTCTGGAAGAAGTCTTGTCGAAGGCGAGGACGCACCTCTTTGCTCCTTTCAATCCTTTCCTTTAAACCCTCTGCCTCTGCTACTTTCCTTTCTCATCCTTTCTCTTTACTTCTTTACTTTCTCTTTCAAAAATCAGAGTTCAGAATAGAAGTCGACTGCAGTTTCAAACGCACCTGTTCAAATGTAGCTTCAAGCAGCTTAGGATGATCTTGCGCTTCATGTCCTTCTGTTTTCGAGTAGTTCTTGGATTGTCACTTCTTTCATTTGCAATTTGCATTTCTTTGCAGGGCCATGGATGCCTGGGTGTTGGCAGTACGATGGGAGGTCGGAAACTAAGTGTTGATTGCATGCGTTCGAAGTATTTTTGAAGTGCTGTTGCATGCGTGGGAGAATCCCTCCAACCATTGGACCGTCATGGCCACAGCAAGACAACTTCGCAGATTGGCTCTGAATCAGCGAGGCTCTTGCTGCAAGCCTGCAAAGAAGTTCCGGTCTTCGGCTCAAGTCAACTATCTTCCAGGCCTAGCTTTAAGCTCTTGTTGAGAATGTCCTTTCCAGTAGAGTGTAGAAAACCTGAAAAAATTTCCTTTCAGGATGAGTTCTGTCGCAGAAAAAGCAGGTTGTCGAAGTGTTGCAGGTTTGGGTGGCGCAGTGGCATGAAGACCGAAAGGAAGCGAAGTCACTGCGCACTGCGATGCAATTCCTCCGAAAGCGCGGTCTGTTGGTCGGACTGCGTGCCCTCCATTGGAATGTCCCTGGACCTCAATCTGGTGATCTGTGGGGAAGACGACGGCATTGGCATTTGAAGCCATGGATAGGAAAACCAGATCCAGATACTCACAGAGACTTACAATCTGCTAATGTTGGGCTTCACAAGATATGAAAAGGGTGCGAGCCAACAGTCAAAGAGGAGATAAGGATTTGAATCAGAAGCCTCAGACTGTTGTAGAAGATTCTAAGATCATCTCACCTGGTGTATTCGCTTTGATTCTTGCGATATGAAGCTTCTGACTGCAACCTTTCACTTGGAGCGTATTGCTGCATCCAGCCACATTGCTACAGAATGCAAACAACTGCACAAGCAATTGCTACAGCTGGCATTTTATCAGAAGGTCGTTGAAACATCGTCAACTCACAAGACTCAAGTTGGTGAAAGATTTTGGTAAAGATCTATAGTAACTCATAGATTCATAGTATGATGTTCCCAAAGATCTTGGTAAAGATCTACAGAAACTAATAGTATGACCCATGCAGTGTGTGATCTTAAAAGATCTCGATCTGCCAAGGTCATCCTCGCTGCACAGATGCACAGCTTCTTGGAAGCTCAGTCCCAAGTGGAAACCGCTCTGCGCTTGAGACAACGCCAAGCTTTGGAGGTCGGGGGCCACCAACACTCGTGGTTGAAATTTTAGTGGTTGACCATTCACTAGGTCAGGGGCGACCATCCAAGATTGTTTCTGATTATAAATCAGAAGATTCATTCTGAAGTTAAACTAATAGATTTTATGATTTATTCTGACTAATTAGTTTTCATTGAATTTGATTCTTACTAGTTTAAGGTGAATTACTATTAGGTGTTATTATCGGCTTTTACTGGTTAATGATTCTTCCTTCTTAATTCTAGTACAAGACTCTTTGAAACACACATTTCGCGTTATTGCTATCACGATGATGTCTGATGTTTCCCTTGGCATCTCTGACAAATCTTCTCTCGACCTGCAACTGAAGTCGGCCGTTTGACTTCGAAATTCCGTGGACGCATGGGCTCGTTATGGTTGGTTCAGCTTAATACGATGCTCAAACGACCATACCCAGCCAATAGTGACCTCAATAGTGACCATTGACATGTCATAATCAACAACTCATTGTTTTTTTGTAACAAACTACCAAGGACTGTGGTTTCTTGGGCCTTGAGTGTGAACATTGTCAACCAATAATCACCTGTATCATTGTTGTTTCATTTTCGTTTCCGTGTTCCCATGCACTATCAGCTAATTGATGCAATTGCCAAAAATCACACTGCAATATGTTCGTGGAATCCCTTAGCCAGTTGAAAGTGGATGAATTTTGCTGGGCAAACCATCGGTATTGGCAATAGTGTCATAGACAGTCATCTTCATGTTTGATGTTTGATTTCTGTTGTGGGATCAAGTGGCAGAGCAAAGGTTTGGTGATTTCAGTGATTGCTGCCAGGTCTGCTGGTCAGCCATGTTGAGATATGTGGAGCAGAAGAGGTTGACAAAACTGTGCGCCGGACACAAGACCATGATTGGCTCGTGATATTGTGTGTGTGGTTGCGTCTTCCGTGACGCGATTTACCACTGGCCATACTGAGAAATTCTTCGGAAGTACTTGCGGGCGTTGACAGTTTCGATTTTGTGAGGTACAGAAACTGGGCCGACGTTCACTGGCTTCGAAGACGGCTAGCAGCTGCATGGCAGGCGCTTGGCAGACACCGTAGCTGCTACCAAATTCGTCTATTGATGCAAGCCTGTAAGAAGCATGATTCCAGAACTGTGAGCTTTGCAAGGTGTGGCATGCCTGGTACAGAAAGCGAGGGAAAGCTGGACGCTCAAGAATGCACACGGCAGCAAGTTACTTGCACCATATATTCTCGTTGGGAACCAGGTCGTTGCGATGCGCAGCAGTGCTCAAATGCTGGCAACATGGCGCTGGCTTCGGGTTCATGCAGCAGCACATCCAGAAAGGTCAGACTGGTTCTGGTGTTGCTTGGCGTTGCTTGTGCTTTCGATGGAGTTCTTTCATCATGAAAGTGGTAATTCTGCTGTTTCGACAGGTCGGTAGCACGTGCGCCAGTGCATGTGCCATTCGGACCATGGTTGGAGCCCCGGCATTTGACTGCTTTTAGTCCTTTTGCCACTTCCACCAAAGCTGTCAATGAAGAATGTCAACTGCACAGGTGGCATGGAGCTGCTGCAGAGTTGCTTTTCACTCCAGCTCCATTCAACATCCATCCGCACCACATGAAGGCAAGATTGCTGATTTTTCATTTTCCAACCATAAATCTTGCTAGAGAGTGCCTCACCAGAACTGTAAAAATATTGGTTGCAAGTTACATACCTAGTTCTGAAATGTCCAAAGTGCGAAATCCGAAAGAGTCTGAACTTGTCTCCAGAAAAAGACGTGAAGAAGTCTTGTTACGAAGTCTTGAAATCTCTTCCAGTCTCTTGTTTCGAAGGTGGTGAAGAATGATGTTTTGGCAGTTTTCATGAACACGCTGCTGAAGAAGTTGATGGAAGTCTGGATCTCTGAGGCACGACTGCGTCCGTTGTGACAAAGACTTGGGCAGTCTCGATACCCTCTGGCAAACTAACTTGGAAGCTGAAAATCACCATTTTTATCGGAGAAAATCCACAATGAATAGTGAGATTTCTACTTCAAGGTTAGTTTGCCGGAGCGTATTTGTGTGTGTGTGTGGATCTTCAGTGAAAGAGATACTCGTAGCGAAAATGTTGCCATTCAGAATCTGAAGGTGGCAGGATTGCAATGCTGTTCCGCCGCTAGGGCGACTGCATAGATTGCATGGGGAGTACATGGGGCCCTTTTCTTATTCCACTTTGACCATGTACGATGCAGCCCTGCCCGCTGGCACAGCTGATTCAGATTTGCTACACTCAATCTCAACACAAACATGCAAAAGCATACATCTGCAATAAATGAACTAATCTGTTTTTTTCTATTTTGAGTGTTTTTGTGTCAGGTTCTAGTTGTGTTTGCATCTCTATTTTCCTTCTGCTCCCTTTTCCTGTCATTTTAATTGTTCTGCACTCACACTCATCGACATCAATCATTGTAGTCTTCTTCAATTTTGTCATTCCTCTTCTTGAGTACTCTATCTAGTCTGTTTGTTTTGATGTTACTCGTAGATGCTTGTATATCGCTACCAATCATTTCTCTTCATCACTATGATCATTCCTGATCGCTCATGAGTTTCTCTTCGATGGTCAAGTAAAAATGTATGTTTTTTTCTTCATTTTTTCAATTATTTATAGAAAGATAAGTCATAGATTTTTTGTCAGACATACTCGTAATACTAATTATTAATTATAATGCAAATAGTACGAATCATAGCAATCATACCAATAATACTAGTAATATATATATAATATAATGCTTACAACATTCACAATATGATTACTATACTAATTTTATATTAGTGACTAATAACGATAACCAACAGCTGATATAAAATGTTGTTGACTACCAATGATCATCATTTTCATGAGTGATATCCAACAGCTTTCTATGATGACTTTCTCGTTGTCTTCGGCAGGTTCAAGAGACCAGACAGATCTTGCAGCCCCTTCAGCTTCGAGTCCGCATGCAGCTGAAGCTCAAAGCCTGGCATCTATGGAAGGCGAGCGTTCGGGATATCATCTTCTTACCAGTCATGTTTTTGTAACTGTTTAGCTATATATTATGTTTACTATTAAGTTTTGTTGTTGTTGTTGTTCTTCTTCTTGTTGTTGTTGTTGTTTTCAGCATTACTAGTGATATTGTAATTATTTTGTTTGATAGTAAGTGTTACTTATTCATATTGTTCTAACTATTCTACTTAGCAGTAAAGATTCAATGTTTTTTTTACTATTAAATTTTACTTTCTTATTGTTGTTGTGTTTCTTCAATTGATTCATCTATCAATTTAATTTGTTCTTGTTGTTCTGATTCAGTTCTATCCGATACTTCTTTCGTTCTTGCAACATGTGCTAGGCTGCCGCCACCAGATGTCGGCACTTGAGAGAGCTCCAGCTGCACGTGCCAAGCTGATCAGTGAGGATGGTTCAAAAGTCAAGAAGAACCAGGGTGTGTTTCGTGTTGTGCTTGAAACTGAAGCTTCCAAAACTTAGGTCTCGACTCAACGGAACCAGCAGAACATGGGACGAAGTCTACTGCATTGGGCACAGAGGTTCCGATTTTCAGCATTAGTGAGCACGAAGCAGCATTTCTAAATTGTGCATCATTTCAATGCCTTTGCTGGAGGTGGTCCAAACTGGTTCAACACCAGCAGAATTTGCGAGACTTCGATGTTGCATGTTGGCATCGAAGTTGCAGAAGGCCTCAAGCTGCACATTGTGTCAAGATCGTATTACTTGCCTTATCTTGCCTACATATGCCCGGTTGTTTTCATTAGACATGGGTCGTATTCTAAATGTATCCGACTTCTTTGCAGGGCCATGGATGCCTGGGCGCTGGCAGTGCGATGGGAGGTCGGGAAACTAAGTGTTCCGGAAGCTAAGTGTTGATTGCATGCGTTCGAAGTATTTCGAAGTGCTGTTGCATGCGTGGGAGAATCCCTCCAACCATTGGACCGTCATGGCCACAGCAAGACAACTTCGCAGATTGGCTCTGAATCAGCGAGGCTCTTGCTGCAAGACAGCAAAGATGTTCTGGTCTTCGGCTTAAGTCAACTATCTTCCAGGCCTTGCTTCGAGCTCTTGTTGAGAATGTCCTTTCGCAGTAGAACATAGAAAATCTGAAAGAGTTTCCTTTCTCGACGGGTTCTGGTGTAAACCAGCAGGTTGTCCAAGATGGAACTGTCGTTGCAGGTTTGGGTGGCGCAGTGGCATGAAGACCAAAAGGAAGCTGTCAAATTCTGGCATTGAGTTCATTGAAGCAAAGAGTGCTTCCAGCATATCTACTGCAGGAATCGGTCCTGCTTCGGCTTTCAGAACTTTTTCTCCGGAAGCAAGGACAGTTTTGAGATTACCCTTCGAGCAGGTGATGCTGATGACAAAACCTAGTGTATTTGATTTTTGGCAACCAGGACTCAAGGGTGGAATGAAGTCTTTGCGCGCCAATGTTTCAACCTTACGAAGCTTAAAGTCAAATGAATGTCATTGCAATCTACTCAAGGTATCCCATGATGAGTTTTTCAAAGTGCAGATTTCGTGACAGATTTCTGTTTCCAATGTCTCAGGTTCTCCTCTTGGCTCAAAAGCGTGCGCTGGTGAAGGCAATTCAATCAGTTGATATCACTTATCAAGTCTGAGTGGCAAAAACCTTTGAGGCTCATGAGTCCATAGTCCAAGCTCACCACAGACTACTAGAGGCGTGCGACAGGGAGAGCGCACTTTCCTCTTTCCTTGTGTTTCCTGTGGCTGCTTCGATGGCTCAACAGACTACTGTGTCCCAAAGATGAGAATCAGCGAGTCAATGAGAATAGTGATAGTGACCGTTACAGCAGTCGCATAATCAACCTCTCGTTGCTTTTGTATAGAACCACCAAGGATTGTTGTTTTTGGGCCTTGAGTGCAAACATTGACATTGTCAACCGATATTCACGAACCATTGATCATTTTTGCATTGTCTCATTCTCGAGTGTGTGTGTGTGTATGAGTTCCCCATATGACTATCAGCCAAGTGCAAAAAACATATGGGAGTCATACAAAAGGTCCTTGTAAGGAGTTTAGCTTGCCATGACCTTTCATGTCATGAATCAACGGTTCGGTAAAGTGTTTTTTTCTAGCGAAAGATTCTGCGAAAGTTCATTCTGTAGTGTTATCGCAGCCCATAAATTAAGAAAGCAAAACATGAAGTTTATCAGGTCCTGAAAAATCAGAGACGTTTCGCAAATTTCGCTAAAGTTTCGCGAAAGATCAGGTTCTTTGTGAAGAGCCTCCCTCCTAGATGAGATGGGCATGATATTATCACAATACCGAGTGGTGCAATGCCCATTACCACCAGTAGTCGTGAAAACCAAATTGAAAGTGGGTGGTTCCCAAATCTTGCTGGGCAAACCATCGGTATTGGGAATAGTGTCATAGACAGACATCTTCATGTTTGATGTTTGATTTCTGTTGTGGGATCAAGTGGCAGAGCAAAGGTTTGGAATTTTCAGTGATTGCTGCCAGGTTTGTTGGTCAGCTATGTTGAGATATGTGGAGCAGAAGAGGTTGACAAAGCTGTGCGCCGAGCACAAGACAGTGATTGGATCGTGATATTGTGAGTGTGGTGGCGTCTTCCGTGATGCGATTTACCACTGGCTAAACTGGCAACGTGAGAAATTCTTCGGAAGTACTTGCGGGTGTTGACAGTCTGGATTTTGTGAGGTACAGAAACTGGGCCGACGTTCACTGGCTTCGAAGACGGCTAGCAGCTGCATGGCAGGCTCTTGGCAGACACCGCAGCTGCTATTGAATTTGTCTATTGGTGTAAGCCTGTACGCAGCATGATTCGAGAACTGCAAGCTTTGCAAGGTGTGGCATGCCTGGTACAGAAAGCGAGGGAAAGCTGGACGCTCAAGAATGCACACGGCAGCAAGTTACTTGCACCATATATTCTCGTTGGGAACCAGGTCGTTGCGATGCGCAGCAGTGCTCAAATGCTGGCAACATGGCGCTGGCTTCGGGTTCATGCAGCAGCACATCCAGAAAGGTCAGACTGGTTCTGGTGTTGCTTGGCGTTGCTTGTGCTTTCGATGGAGTTCTTTCATCATGAAAGTGGTAATTCTGCCGTTTCGACAGGTCTGTAGCACGTGCGCCAGTGCATGTGCCATTCGGACCATGGTTGGAGACCCAGCATTTGACTGCTTTTAGTCCTTTGCCACTTCCACCAACGCTGCCAATGAAGAATGTCAACGGCACAGGTGGCATGGAGCTGCTGCAGGGTTGCTTTTCACTCCAGCTCCATTCGACATCCATCCGCACCACATGAAGGCTCAGATTGCAACAGGTTTTGTTTGTCCATGTGACATCCATCCGCTCCAGTGACCTTGTAAACCTGGAAGACCTTGGATTTGTTCCTTGTGTCAAGCTAACAACTGATGTGCCAACGATGCACCATACCCTTCGTTGGAGGCTTTGGGGCACGAGACCCTGGCCCTCTTCGCCACTACATTGCTGAAGCGGATGTTGGACGTCTGGAAGCTCCGAACAACGGAGATGAAAACGACCTTTCAACGGGCAGCGTTGCGAAGAAAGATGAGATACTTGGATGCTTGGAAGGCCAAATGCTCAGCATGTTTCCAAGCCCTAAAAAGGAGCTGGGATTTGTCAAACCACTCAGGGCGCAGCTACCCGATGTCGGCACTTGAGAGAGCTCCAGCTGCACGTGCCAAGCTGATCAGTGAGGATGGTTCAAAAGTCAAGCAGAACCAGGGGTTGTTTCGTGTTGTGCTTGAAACTGAAGCTTCCAAAACTTAGGTCTCGACTCAACGGAAGCAGCAGAACATGGGACGAAGTCTACTGCATTGGGCACAGAGGTTCCGATTTTCAGCATCAGTGAGCGCCAAGCAGCGTTTCTAAATTGTGCATCATTTCAGTACCTTTGCTGCAGGTGGTCCAAACTGGTTCAACACCAGCAGAACTTGCGGGACTTCGATGTTGCATGTTGGCATCGAAGTTGCAGAAGGTCTCAGAACTGCACATTGAGTCAAGATCGTATCACTTGCCTTATCTTGCCTACATATGCGCGGTGTATTCATTAGACATGGGTCGTATTCTAAATGTATCCGACTTCTTTGCAGGGCCATGGATGCCTGGGCGCTGGCAGTGCGATGGGAGGTCGGGAAACTAAGTGTTCGGGAAACTAAGTGTTGATTGCATGCGTTCGAAGTATTTTCGAAGTGCTCTTGCATGCGTGGGAGAATCCCTCCAACCATTGGACCGTCATGGCCACAGCAAGACCACTTTGCAGATTGGCTCTGAATCAGCCAGGCTCTTGCTGCAAGACAGCAAAGATGTTCTGGTCTTCGGCTTAAGTCAACTATCTTCCAGGCCTAGCTTTGAGCTCTTGTTGAGACTGTCCTTTCGCAGTAGAACGTAGAAAATCTGGAAGAGTTTCCTTTCTTGATGGGTTCTGTTGTAAACCAGCAGGTTGTCCAAGATGGAAGTGTCGTTGCAGGTTTGGGTGGCGCAGTGGCATGAAGACCGAAAGGAAGCTGTCAAATTCTGGCATTGAGTTCATTGAAGCAAAGAGTGCTTCCAGCAAATCTACTGCAGGAATCGGTCCTGCTTCGGCTTTCAGAACTTTTTCTCCGGAAGCAAGGACAGTTTTGAGATTACGCTTCAAGCAGGTGATGCTGATGACAACCTAGTGTATTTGATGTTTGGTAACCAGGACTCAAGGGTGGAATGAAGTCTTTGCGCACCAATGTTTCAACCTTACGAAGCTTGAAGTCAAATGAACGTCGTTGCAGCCTACTCAAGGTATCCCATAATGAGTTTTTCCAAATGCGGATTTCGTGACAGATTTCTGTTTCCAATGTCTCAGGTTCTCCTCTTGGCTCAAAAGCGTGCGCTGGTGAAGGCAATTCAATCAGTTGAATATCACTTATCAAGTCCGAGTGGCCAAAACCTTTGAGGCTCATGAGTCCATCGTTCAAGCTCACCACAGACTACTAGAGGCGTGCGACAGGGAGAGCGCACTTGAAGCCGCAGTACATCGATTGAATGGCAAGCATGGCCTCTTCTGCAAGGTCTGTTGGTCTGCTGTGTTGAAGTATTCGGAGCAGAGGAAACTCACAAAGCTGTGCCCCTCCGCGGTGTTTCATGTTGCCGGTGGCGCAGCACCTCTGCTATTTCAGAATTTGGGTTGGGAATGCTAGGATAAGCACTTGGAAAACAGTGGGTTACTAAGTTTGGATTTCAAGAATGTCATTAATGATTCATCTCGACACGTTCGACAAATTGAGAAAGTTGATTTTGATTTTGTGAGGTACAGAAACTGGGCCGACGTTCACTGGCTTCGAAGACGGCTAGCAGCTGCATGGCAGGCGCTTGGCAGACACCGTAGCTGCTACCAAATTCGTCTATTGATGCAAGCCTGTAAGAAGCATGATTCCAGAACTGTGAGCTTTGCAAGGTGTGGCATGCCTGGTACAGAAAGCGAGGGAAAGCTGGACGCTCAAGAATGCACGCGGCAGCAAGTTGTGCACCACATATTCTCGTTGGGAACCAGGTCGTTGCGATGCGCAGCAGTGCTCAAATGCTGGCAACATGGCGCTGGCTTCGGGTTCATGCAGCAGCACATCCAGAAAGGTCAGACTGGTTCTGGTGTTGCTTGGCGTTGCTTGTGCTTTCGATGGAGTTCTTTCATCATGAAAGTGGTAATTCTGCCGTTTCGACAGGTCTGTAGCACGTGCGCCAGTGCATGTGCCATTCGGACCATGGTTGGAGACCCAGCATTTGACTGCTTTTAGTCCTTTGCCACTTCCACCAACGCTGCCAATGAAGAATGTCAACGGCACAGGTGGCATGGAGCTGCTGCAGGGTTGCTTTTCACTCCAGCTCCATTCGACATCCATCCGCACCACATGAAGGCAAGATTGCTGATCTTCAGTTCAAGGACCCTCTTTCCAAAAACCCTCCTGCACTGAGATGGTGTGTGTGTGTGTGATTGAAAGCCAGACCAATGCAGATTTCATCGGGGTACTGTGTTTGAAGGCCTTTAGAGAAGACATCTTGGTAGTCTTTGCGAGCGCGCTGCTCAAGAAGATGATGCAAGCCTGGCTGAGCAAGGCTCATGTGTCCAGTCTTGACTTCTGCCAAAACAAAACAGCGTGTGAAATCTCCGGGAGGCTCGCGAAATGCAAGAGGTTTTCCAGCAGGCAGAGCTGCGAACAAGGATGAGGTTCGTGGATGCTTGGAAGGCCGAGTTCTCAGAGCAGGGCCTATTGTTCTCATGCCTTCAAAACTGTTTTGCTGAAGCCAATGTGGTAAAATATGCGTAAAACCTTGGGAGTTTGACGACAACCCATGCGCTCATGACTTTTTAAGTCCAGGGCGCAGCTACCCGATGTCGGCGCTTGAGAGAGCTCCAGCTGCACGTGCCAAGCTGATCAGTGAGGATGGTTCAAAAGTCAAGAAGAACCAGGGTGTGTTTCGTGTTGTGCTTGAAACTGAAGCTTCCAAAACTTAGGTCTCGACTCAACGGAACCAGCAGAACATGGGACGAAGTCTACTGCATTGGGCACAGAGGTTCCGATTTTCAGCATTAGTGAGCACCAAGCAGCATCATTTCAATGCCTTTGCTGGAGGTGGTCCAAACTGGTTCAACACCAGCAGAATTTGCGAGACTTCGATGTTGCATGTTGGCATCGAAGTTGCAGAAGGCCTCAGAACTGCAGATTGTGTCAAGATCGTATTACTTGCCTTATCTTGCCTACATATGCCCGGTTGTTTTCATTAGACATGGGTCGTATTCTAAATGTATCCGACTTCTTTGCAGGGCCATGGATGCCTGGGCGCTGGCAGTGCGATGGGAGGTCGGACACTAAGTGGTTCTCCGAGCAGGGGTGTACTCCTCAAGCCTAGAAACAACAAGATAAACAGCAAGAAAATGGGAGAATAGGAAAGAAAAGGAATAGGAAAGGAAAGGAATGAGGAGAACATGAGGAGAACATGAGGAGAACATTAGGAAAATTTGCATCAAGAAGTCGTCCAGAAATTGGTTTCAGGCCTTTGTGGCTGACCGGAAAGAAGCCATGCGACTTCGGCTGGAACAGGAGGTGATCCAGGCGCGCCATGCTTCGGGGCTGCGAGGAGACTCATCCCCTGCACGGACCTTACGTCAGCACGTGAAGGAGGAAGAATCAGATTGAATAGATATCATTTGTATGTAGAATCAAACAAAAATGAGAAATGAACGAATTGAATATGGCAATATAACTCAGATAATCATAATGTATGAATACGTTCTCCGCACACCGCAAGGCTTGGGCCCTGCAGTGGCACCGCGACCGCAAGGCACAACGATGCTGTCAGATAGGAATGGAAGAAATGAAGAATGCAATAGGAATGGAATAGGAATGGGATAGGAACGGGATAGGAATGGGATAGGAATGGGATAGGAATGGGATAGGAATGGGATAGGAATGGGGATAGGAACGGGATAGGAATGGGATAGGAACGGGATGGGAATGGGATAGGAATGGGATAGGAACGGGATAGGAACGGGATAGGAATGGGATAGGAATGGGATAGGAATGGGATAGGAATGGGATAGGAACGGGATAGGAATGGGATAGGAACGGGATGGGAATGGGATAGGAATGGGATAGGAACGGGATAGGAACGGGATAGGAATGGGATAGGAATGGGATAGGAATTTGATAGGAACGGGATAGGAATGGAATAGGAATGGAATAGGAACGAGATAGGAATGGGATAGGAATGGGATAGGAACGAGATAGGAACGGGATAGGAATGGGGGTAGGAACGGGATAGGAATGGAATAGGAACGGGATGGGAATGGGATAGGAATGGGATAGGAACGGGATAGGAACGGGATAGGAATGGGATAGGAATGGGATAGGAATTTGATAGGAACGGGATAGGAATGGAATAGGAATGGAATAGGAACGAGATAGGAATGGGATAGGAACGGGATAGGAACGGGATAGGAATGG
>VSDK01021448.1:79123-119400 GCA_009767595.1 Symbiodinium kawagutii
ATAGGAATGGGATAGGAATGGGGGTAGGAACGGGATAGGAATGGAATAGGAATGGGATAGGAATGGGATAGGAATGGGACAGGAATGGAATAGGAACGGGATAGGAATGGTATAGGAATGGGATAGGAATGGGATAGGAATGGGATAGGAACGGGATAGGAACGGGATACGAATGGGATAGGAATGGAATAGGAATGGGATAGGAATGAAATAGAAATGGAATAGGAATGGAATAGGAATGGAATAGGAATGGGATAGGAATGGGATAGGAATGGGATAGGAATGGGGGTAGGAACGGGATAGGAATGGGGGTAGGAATGGGATAGGAATGGGATAGGAATGGGATAGGAATGGGATAGGAAGGGGATAGGAAGGGGATAGGAACGGGATAGGAATGGGATAGGAATGGGATAGGAATGGGATAGGAATGGGATAGGAATGGGATAGGAATGGGGGTAGGAACGGGATAGGAATGGGGGTAGGAATGGGATAGGAATGGGATAGGAATGGGATAGGAATGGGATAGGAATGGGATAGGAAGAATGGGATAGGAACGGGATAGGAATGGAATAGGAATGGGACAGGAATGGAATAGGAACGGGATAGGAATGGGATACAAATGGGATAGGAACGGGATAGGAATGGGATAGGAATGGGACAGGAATGGAATAGGAATGGGATAGGAATGGGATAGGAACGGGATAGGAATGGAATAGGAATGGAATAGGAACGGGATAGGAACGGGATATGAATGGGATAGGAACGGGATAGGAATGGGATAGGAATGGGACAGGAATGGAATAGGAATGGGATAGGAATTTGACAGGAACGGGATAGGAATGGAATAGGAATGGAATAGGAACGAGATAGGAACGGGATAGGAATGGGATAGGAACGGGATAGGAACGGGATAGGAATGGGATAGGAATGGGATAGGAACGGGATAGGAATGGAATAGGAACGGGATAGGAACGGGATAGGAATGGGATGGGAACCGGATAGGGATGGGATAGGAACGGGATAGGAATGGGATAGGAATGGGATAGGAATGGGATAGGAATGGGGTAGGAATGGGATAGAAACGGGATAGAAATGGGATAGGAATGGGGATAGGAATGGAATAGGAACGGGATAGAAATGGGATAGGAACGGGATAGGAATGGGATAGGAACGGGATAGGAACCGGACAGGAACGGGATAGGAATGGGATAGGAACGGGATAGGAATGGGATAGGAATGGAACAGGAATGGGATAGGAATGAATAGGAACGGGATAGAAATGGGATAGGAAAGGGGATAGGAATGGGATAGGAACGGGATAGGAACGGAATAGGAATGGGGGTAGGAATGGGATAGGAATGGAATAGGAATGGGATAGGAATGGGATGGGAACTGGATAGGAACGGGATAGGAATGGGATGGGAATGGGACAGTAATGGAATAGGAATTTGATAGGAACAGGATAGGAATGGGATAGGAATGGGATAGGAATGGGGGTAGGAATGGGATAGGAATGGGGTAGGAATGGGGATAGGAACGGAATAGGAATGGGATAGGAACGGGATAGAAATGGGATAGGAACGGGATAGGAATGGGATAGGAATGGGATAGGAACGGGATAGGAACGGGATAGGAATGGGGATAGGAACGGGATAGGAATGGAATGGGATAGGATTGGAATAGGAATGGGATAGGAACGGGATAGGAACGGGATAGGAATGGGATAGGAATGGGACAGGAATGGGATAGGAATGGGATAGGAACGGGATAGGAATGGGATAGGAATGGGATAGGAACGGGATAGGAATCGAAAAGGAGCGGGATAGGAACGGGATAGGAATGGGATGGGAACCGGATAGGCATGGGATAGGAATGGGATAGGAATGGGATAGGAATGGGATAGGAATGGGATAGAAACGGGATAGAAATGGGATAGGAACGGGATAGGAATGGGATAGGAACAGGATGGGAATGGGATAGGAACGGGATAGGAATGGGATAGGAACGGGATAGGAACGGGATACGAATGGGATAGGAATGGGATAGGAACGGGATAGGAATGGGATAGGAACGGGATGGGAATGGGATAGGAATGGGATAGGAACGGGATAGGAACGGGATAGGAAAGGGGGATAGGAATGGGATAGGAACGGGATAGGAACGGGATAGGAATGGGGGTAGGAACGGGATAGGAATGGGCTAGGAATGGGATAGGAACGGGATAGGAATGGGACAGGAATGGAATAGGAATGGGATAGGAATTTGATAGGAACAGGATAGGAATGGGATAGGAATGGGATAGGAATTTGATAGGAACGGGATAGGAATGGGACAGGAATGGAATAGGAATGGGATAGGAATTTGATAGGAACAGGATAGGAATGGGATAGGAATGGGATAGGAATGGGGGTAGGAATGGGATAGGAACGGGATAGGAATGGCATAGGAATGGAATAGGAACGGGATAGGAACGGGATAGGAATGGGATAGGAATGGGATAGGAACGGGATAGGAACGGGATAGGAATGGAACAGGAATGGGGATAGGAATGGGATAGGAACGGGATAGGAATGGGATAGGAATGGGATAGGAACGGGATAGGAACGGGATAGGAATGGAATAGGAACGGGATAGGAACGGGATAGGAATGGGATAGGAACGGGATAGGAACGGGATAGGAATGGGATGGGAACTGGATAGGAACGGGATAGGAATGGGATGGGAATGGGACAGTAATGGAATAGGAATGGGATAGGAATGGGATAGGAACGGGATAGGAATGGGATAGGAATGGGATAGGAATGGGATAGGAATGGAATAGGAACGGGATAGGAACCGGATAGGAATGGGATAGGAATGGGATAGGAACCGGACAGGAATGGGATGGGAACCGGATAGGAATGGGGTAGGAACGGGATAGGAATGGGATAGGAATGGGATAGGAATGGGATAGGAATGGGATAGGAATGGGATAGGAATGGGATAGGAATGGGATAGGAATGGAATAGGAACGGAATGGGATAGGAATGGGGGTAGGAATGGGATAGGAATGGAATAGGAATGGGATAGGAACGGGATAGGAATGGGACAGGAATGGAATAGGAACGGGATAGGAATGGGATAGGAACGGGATAGGAATGGGACAGGAATGGAATAGGAACGGGATAGGAATGGGATAGGAATGGGATAGGAATGGGATAGGAATGGAATAGGAATGGACTAGGAATGGGACAGGAACGGGACAGGAACGGGATAGGAATGGGATTGATTCTATGTTTTTCCGTTTCTTCGCTGCGTGAACAGACAACATTCGCTACGCAACATAAGTGCCAAGAGCCGCTTGCAGCGCTGCATGCTCTCCTCGACCCCAGCCACTCAGGGCCCGCAAAGCCTTGATCAAAGCCGAGCCTGCCTTTTTGAACATCGGCGAACTTGAGAAGCAGGTCATCGCCGAGTTTCCAGCGTTGATCCTAGGCAGGGTCTGCGCGCATTTTTTCATCCTCCGCCTCACATTCCTCACCTTGAGGCCAAAGCGAATACGAGAAGGCGTACCGCGATGGATCTCCGCGTGCTCGGCTGATCTTGGCTTTGCTTTTCAGCGCCAAGATCATCAGCCACAAGGACCGATCCGGTCTAAACCATGTTTGAAGAAGTCATGCATTTTTGACGTATAGCGCACCATGGCAAACCAACATACAATACGAATACAGTCATGACTAAGTCATCTACTAAACAAGGCACGAGGCTGGCAGCAGGAGATTGTGGACGACAGCACGACGCCGCCACCGGGAAACCTGGAGGGCGCCTTGCATGTAGACAATTCGAATATTATTTTAGCTAGTCGCTTAGAAGCAGGAACGATGATTGAGCTGGTGTTTTGAGCAAGTACTAGCTAGGATCATGGCTAGTAACCATAATTCCTCATTGCCATTTTAGGGCTGGTGTTTTTTGGTGGCAGTTTGGTGGTGTTTTCTGGCGACTTGCCAGAGGCTGGAGGTGCGTTGACGCTTGGGAAAGTGGGTTTTGGCTGTCGCTGGTAGGTGGTCAGTGGTCGCTGTGCAGGGTCTACGCTGCCCAGGTGTTTGGAGATTGGGGAGCTCGTCATGAGCAAGTTCCCCATCCCAAGCCGACGCGAAGGACATCTTCACGGACGATGGTGCTCGACTCTTTCAGAGATTAAATTCACTGTAGTCAGGCAGGTGAAGCCATCCTATGAAAGGGGCGTCAGGCGCCATCTACGCCTGGGCTTGCGGCGACGCCCGGGCTGAAGTCCTCCAGCCAAAAGGCCCGGCCTGTCGGATGATAATTTATTCTCGAGAGTAACTTGTCTTTTGGGCTCATTTCGGGGCAGCGCCAAGTCCCAGGTGAGCGTAGGGTAAAATGAATGAAACATTTTCAAGGTCCCACATGTCAATCTGGTGGCATTACAAGATACGACGTCTTTCGTTGAAACACTATTGGTGTTCGAATGTTCAAATTTTGTTGGTTGCATAGCTGCTGGTTGGCTCCTACTTGGTGGTTATTTTTTCTTTCATCTAGAAGAGATCATGGGTTGTAAATGGATGGTTTCTCTTGATTTGGTTTTTGTTTTTCCCCAACAGCGAAAGCTTATGGGGTCTTCAGCCCAGTTAAGCTCCCAAGCAACGGTTCCCAAGCAAAGGTTCCCAAGCCAGGCTCGCAAGCGAAGTTTCCAGGCAAGTTTGCCAATTGGGGCTGGCAGGCAAGGTTCTCAAGTCAGGTTGGCGGGAAACTTTTGCAAGGGCCATTCCCGCATGAAGTTCCCAGCGAAATTTGCCGTAAAGGTTCCGCGTGGCCTTACCCATGCAAAGTCCCAAATTGAGGTTCCCAGACCTTGAAACTTTGATTCCCAAGTTTCCCGAAAATGCTGTCCAAGCAAAGTTCTCGAACAATGTTCCCAAGTTAGCTTCCAAAGAAAATCCCCCAAATCAAATCCCCAAGCAAAGTCCTCAAATCAGTTTCCTAGGTCATGCTCCAACGCCGGGTTCAGAAGCAAGATTCACAACCCCAGGACGGTTTCAACAGAGCATCCCAAAACAGCTCCCGAGGTGGAGTCGCCAAGCCAAGTTCCTGCGTGAGGTTCCCACGCAAGCAAGGTTCCCTTTTCAGGTGAGGTTCCCAGGCGCGGTCCCCGCATAAAATTCCGACACAAGGTCGCCGGGTCCCCAAATGGGATTGGGAGCGCGCGGTTCCAGATCAGTCGGCCGGTGAAGTTTCCAGGCCAGGTTCCCAGGTGAGATTCCCAAAGCAGGTTCCCAAGGCGGAGCGAGGTTCGCAAGGGGGCTTTGCAAGCAAAGTTCCCCAGCACGGCTCTTACAAATCGCAAACGAAGTTCCCAAGTGAAGTTTCCACGCCAGGTTGGCAAGTGATGTTCCCAAGAGAGGTTCCCCTGCGCAGTCTCCAAAAGACGTTGCCAAATGGCGTTATCCAAGCGGGGTTCCCAGCAAGGTCTCAAAAATGTTCCAAAGCGCGGTTCCCATGATTGGTTCGCGAAGAACGTCCCCAAGCGTGGTTCCCAAGTAAGGTGGCCAATTGAAGTTCACAAAAACCAGGTTCGCTAGCTCTGTCTCCCGGTGCAGGTCGCAGTGTGGCGGTACCCCGTCCTGCTTCCCAATGACGTGCAAGTCTGGGAAGCCGTGGGGCCCCCGCCAAAACCACGTGGGTTCCCAGAAACGCGGTCATCTGCGCCAAGCAGGGGCCGGGCATCCTGGACCTGGGAGACGGGGACTACGACGGCGACGAGCTCGTCGTAACGCAGGCGGGTGGGCAATGGCAAGCTGGCTGATCAATTGACGATTCAAATCTAAACGACTGGTTGCCCATGGTGAACTGATGGATGATGGCGATCATGATAACATAGAAGAGCAGTTTGTATTAGCGCTTAATGGTTTAGAATGGCTGTTTAATGAACAATCGGAAAACGTTGATGCCGGCTACAAAACGTAGGTTCCGGTTGAGGGCGCGTGCGCAAAAACAAATTGAATCCTAAAGTGTAGGCAGCTGGTTATTGCCATGGTTGATGAAGCCCACAAGTTAAACGACGCAGAAACCAATTGTGACTGGCTGGGGGGGGGACGCCTGGTTCCGACTTAGGCCGGAACAAAGTTGGAAAGTGAGGTCCTGGGTGTCCTTTGATCTTTCCATCAGGGGGAAGGACAAGGACAAGCATACAAAGAACGCGTTCGCGTGGTTGATCCTGTTGGTGTGTCTGGGCCTTGGCCGTTGGAGCGTGCCACGGTAGCTGAGGTTTCTATTGTGCAAGATCCGCCTGAGAGCTCCAAAGGGCATGTCAAGCGCGACGCTTCCAGATGAACAAACAAAAAGGGCGGTAAACATCGTGATCAAATTCTTGTGTGTAGGCTTCAGCCCTCAGCTGCTGAGCCGGCTGGATAGGCCATGGCTTGCAAGGTTTTGAAACGAAATTGAGAATCTCTGTGCGTTTTCTAAAAGTGCGCAATTTGTTTTGAAATTGGCGCTTTGACCGCTTGTCTTGGTGTGTCGTGGTCTGATATGATCATCTGTTTGACATGCAAGTCTGCCGCTTGGGTAAGTACTGCTATTGTTGGGGGTTGGCCATAGGTGAAACCCCGGGTGACAAACCAAAACTTAAGCAGTGCTTGCCCGTGATGTTTTTGCGGAAGCATCAGTTTGGGAAACCGCGGTAATTTCTCACAACCAAATGCTGCGGAAAGTCCCGGTTGATTTTTTAGCATTAATGCTCAACAATGTTCAGAATCGGTATCTCTGTTTTGAAAAACAGCCCCAACGATTTTGGCGGATCTGGCAGGAGATTAAGGTTGCGTGGTGCTATGCAGGAATGTAGGCATGCATACACATGTTGGCATGTTCTTCATCATTTTTCATCATTATTTGCGTCATTTTCTCCATGAAAGTCATTATCACTGGCAACCGCCATGTAATCATTCAAATTTCCTCATTTTCATGGTCTCCACCATCTACATCATCATCGCCAGCCTCATTTTCAGTCGTGATAGTCATTTTCATCATTTCTTGAAATGCAGTTTGTAAATATGATAGTTATTTGACGGCTATGGTTGCGATGAAATTCGTTCTGATCTTCAGGATGTTCCTTCTGATAAAAATGAACAAGCACTCATTGCCGAGAGCTTGTGCCACTTGGTCCATGGTGTGATCTAAACCATTGTCATCTTCATTACCTTCAACAAAACATCAGCACTCATCACGAAACATCCCGAATCTTCGTTCACCACCGTGGCCCGTTGTACCAGGAAGGGCCGCGAACCACTTGAACCATCAGCCATCATCATTAACCAGGGATAGGAATGGGACAGGAATGGGATAGGAATGGGACAGGAATGGGATAGGAATGGGATAAGAATGGGACAGGAATGGGATAGGAATAGGATAGGCACGCGATAGGAATGGGATAGGAACGGGCTAGGAATGGGATAGGAACGGGATAGGAATGGGATAAGGAACGGGATAGGAATAGGATAGGAACGCGATAGGAATGGGGGATAGGAACGGGATAGGAATGGGATAGGAATGGGACAGGAATGGACTAGGAATGGGATATGAATGGGATAGGAATTGGATAGGAACCGGATAGGAACGGGATAGGAATGGGATAGGAACCGGATAGGAATGGGATAGGAATGGGCAGGACGCGCCCGAACAAGTTGTTTACTTGGAACAACTCAACTTGGAATTTTTCATTTTTTTAAGGGGAGGAGGGTTCAACAACAACAACAACAACAACAACAACAACAACAACAACAACAACAACAACAACAACAACAACGACAACGACAACAACAACAACAACAACAACAACAACAACAACAACGACAACGACAACGACAACGACAACGACAACGACAACGACAACTACAACAACAACAACAACAACAACAACAACAACGACAACGACAACGACAACGACAACGACAACGACAACGACAACGACAACGACAACGACAACGACAACGACAACGACAACGACAACGACAACGACAACGACAACGACAACGACAACGACAACGACAACGACAACGACAACGACAACGACAACGACAACGACAACGACAACGACAACGACAACGACAACGACAACGACAACGACAACGACAACGACAACGACAACGACAACGACAACGACAACAACAACAACAACAACAACAACAACGACAACAACCACAACAACCACAACAACAACAACAACAACAACAACAACAACAAAAGCGACTATTACGTTACCAGGGGGCGAATTGTTGTTGTTCGGGCCCCCCGAACAACTACTACCTTATCAGGCGGCGACTTGCTGTTGTTGTTCCGACCCCCCATGAAAAAATAATGTGAAGTAGTTGTTGTTCTCCACGGGGAGAGGGGTAAGCGGGGGTACTAAAAATAGTAATTGTTTTTCTATGGGGCGGGTAGGGGGGATAGTAGTAGTAGTAGTAGTAGTAGTAGTAGTAGTAGTAGTAGTAGTAGTAGTAGTTAGTAGTTAGTAGTAGTTAGTAATAGTAGTAGTAGTGGTAGAAGTAGTAGTAGTAGTAGTAGTAGTAGTAGTAGTAGTAGTAGTAGTAGTGGTTGTAGTAGTAATAATAGTAGTAGTAGTATCAGTAGTAGTAATAGTAGTAATAGTAGTAATAGTAGTAGTAGTAGTAGTAGTAGTTGTTGTTGTTGTTGTTGTAATAGTAGTAGTAGTAGTAGTAGTAGTAGTAGTAGGTAGTAGTAGTAGCAGCAGTAATACTAGGAGTAGTGTTAGTAGTAGTAGTAGTAGCAGTAGTAATAATAAACGACAACACCCAGTACCTTAACCTTACTAGGGGGCGAGTTGTTGTTGTTCCGCGCCCCCCCTCTCAACAACAAAATCTACTACCTTATCAGGGGGCAAGTTGTTGTTGTTCCGCCCCCCTTCCCAAAAAAGACAATTTGAAGTAGTTGTTGTTCTTTGGGGTGGGTAGGAGGTAGTAGTAGTTGGAGGGGACAGCGCTTCTCGCTAGTGACATTAGTCGATATTAATCCTCTCATCGTTTGGGTGGTGTCTTGGCGGTCTCGACAATCCACGGGCCATGGCGAGGTCATGAGCTGTAGTTGTTGCAGAGGGTGGGGGGTCCTTAAAAAAAATGTTTTCGGGTACGCCCTCGGAATGGGATAGGAATATGGAAGAAATGAATGTGGAAAAAATGGAAGGAATGGATATGCAAGAAAAGGATTTCTCTGCAGAAAGAAATGCAAACGCTGAAGCCCTGAGTATTTGAAAGTTGGCATCGACACTTTCGAGTTTCGAAGGCTGCCGCACTTCAGCGTCTTTCAGCCTTCCCTCGCAAGAGAGGCGTCAAGTTGGCATGGGAGAGAAACCCGGGATGTTTTGATTTTTTTGAGATTTGCAACCAAGCCGTTGTTTGGTGCAGAAGTGTTGCTTGAAAAAAATCGTTTGAAATATAAGGCAGGAGTGCTGGTTTTTCAGGATAAGCACGTAGACCTGCAAGGAAACATAAGTTCCTGATGATAGGTTCCATGAGTCTTGGGGTTAGGGTGCATGAATGAATCACGCCATTTCCTTTCAAGAGATGAGTGGGTAACAAATTAGGTTTTATTGGGATTTGTTTAAGGCTAAGTTGGGAAAAACATAGGTTATTTTCGTTTTGGGTGGAATTTGGTTGGGAATCATCTTTTGTGAACCTGGCTTGAAGAAGCACTGTATTGCAGAAGCACCTAAGGTGCTTGAATGATATATTGTGCGTTTTGTTTATTTCATCATTCATGAGATTGCGTCGTTATCTCATGACATGACACACAAGAGCTGCACTTTAAGCACTGCTCAAGACAAGTTGGCTATGACCTGCCCAGGTTTGCGGAGAGGAATGGCAGTTCTGCGGCGAAATGTGCCGAACCTCATGGAAGTTCTGCAGGGCACATGCTGCGTGTCCAAATCCTGCATAGCACTACCATTGATATCCAACATACCTTGTCAGCGCTGCCAAAATGTTCAAGGTGAAATCTCACCAGCGTGAATGCAGTCTTCGCAAGGCTGTGTCCCAGCACAAGAGTGACCAAACCACAAAGAGAACATGAGACTCTTCAGTGGAAAGACTTCGGTTTGTACCTGCGGATGGAAAGAATTGCGAGGAAGGAAATGGAAGATGGAAAAAACTTTGAAAGAACAGCTGACCCACCAAGATGAGGAACTGAGAACCGCGTAACTTCTCGCAGGTCGATGAGAGGACGCAGCGGGCGCATCGACGGCTCCTGGAGGTGCCAACAGAACCACCATGTGAAAAAACATGCAATGCGGTTTTCGCGAGGATGGTGCAGTGATAATTTAAAGTGTGGCTGAAATGATGAACATGGCACCGATGCAGTTGGAGAGTATGGTTGATGCAGTTGATGCAGTTGATCCTACTCTCCAAGTGACAAAACCACCGCCAGATGATGTGGTATGTCTAAAAGTGATAAGCTGATCAGTCCTATCTTAAAACATATTTCTACCAGCTGTGTGTGGTGGAGGTCAACAGATCTGCAATTTCGTAGGTTTGCTGGACGGCCATGCTACGGAACCTGGAGAAATGCCAACTGATGGTTTTGTACCTCAGTTGGGCAGACACCAACCGGCTGCGAAGACGCCTCACCAACGCCTTTCACGTCTCCCGGCAATGCAAGGGGGAAGGGGTCATAAGGCGTTTGTGCCAGCTTTATCTTCAGTTGTTGTTCCAATGCCGTGACTTCACACAGTTTTGTTGTGGAAGGGTGGCACCGGTGGCACTCAGGGGTGGCTTGCCTGGCGCCAGAAGCGGAGAACTGTCACTTGGCTGCACCAAGAGCTGGACTAACTTGGCCTTGCATGGCCTTGGCCTTGGCCTTGGCCTTGCGTCAGGTTGCCATGAGCAGCGAAGTGCAGATCATGGCGTCGTGGCATTGGATCCGGCAGTCCTTTCCCAGGTGCGCCCGGTGCGGTGCTTTGTGCTGTGCTGATCTCTGAAGCTTCTCAGGTGCCTCTCAAGGAAGCAATGCCATCAAGGCGGAGCAAACAAGATGCAAACTGCGGAGATGAAAGAATCATAAAGAAATGAATGAACCCATAGATAGAAACATAAAGAATTTAATCAAGAATTTCAGAAAGAATTGAATAAAGAATCCATAGATTCAACTAACCAATCACCTGCGGTTTCTGATCACACGTGCTGGCAATGTCAATTGCAACGTAGTTCTCATCACCCAGAAACTGCGAGGTGACGCGGTGCGGCAGACAGCGGCAGAGCTGCTCTTTGGATCAGCTCCATTTCAAGTTCACCCTCACAGGGTGAAGGTGGGGATGGGATCAGGATGGGATGGATCAGGGATCTATGATGATCCATGGGAGGACCAAGCCCCAGGATTGGTGCTTTTCATTGCGTATCAAACGACAAGAGGTGAGAGGCCATAGTGAAGCAGATTGGGGTAGCGAGAGTTGCTGGGTCCGAAGGCCTTTAGAGAAGACGTCTTGGTAGTCTTTGCGAGCGCGCTGCTCAAGAAGATGATGCAAGCCTGGATGAACAAGGCTCATGTGTCCAGTCTTGACTTCTGCCAAAACAAAACAGCGTGTGAAATCTCCGGGAGGCTCGCGAAATGCAAGAGGTCTTCCAGCAGGCAGAGCTGCGAACAAGGATGAGGTTCGTGGATGCTTGGAAGGCCGAGTTCTCACAGCAGGGCCTATTGTTCTCATGCCTTCAAAACTGTTTTGCTGAAACCAATGTGTGTAAAATATGTGTAAAACCTTGGGAGTTTGACGACAAGCCATGCGCTCATGAATTTTTAATCCAGGGTGCAGCTACCCGATCTCGGCACTTGAGAGAGCTCCAGCTGCACGTGCCAAGCTGATCAGTGAGGATGATCCAAAAGCCAAGCAGAACCAGGGTTTGTTTCGCGTTGTGCTTGAAACTGAAGCTTCCAAGACTTAGGTCTCGACTCAACGGAACCAGCAGAACATGGCACGAAGTCTACTGCATTGGGCACAGAGGTCCCGATTTTCAGCATCAGTGAGCGCCAAGCAGCGTTTCTAAATTGTGCATCATTTCACTGCCTTTGCTGCAGGTGGTCCAAACTGGTTCAATACCAGCAGAATTTGCGGGACTTCGATGTTGCATGTTGGCATCGAAGTTGCCGAAGGCCTGGCTAAACACAGAGGGAAGTGCTGAGATCAAGAGAAATCAACAGTTTCTGAAGGGCGATCGATGCCTGGTTGCTGTCAAGACGATGGGAAGTCCGGCGGCTCAGCGATGTGTGTGGAACACTGGACCACCTATTGAAGCAGTGCAAAGGGATTTGTTGAAAATCCTATAAAAGTGAAACTCCTGTTGTATAAGTTGCATTTTTTTGAACTTTCCAGGTTTTCCTACCTTTGGATTGTCACTTTAGAGTCTTTAGAGCTTTCGCCTCGATTTTTTCCCGCGTTTTTTGGGGGCCCAAATTCTGTCAGGCGAAAGTCGCCAACAGTCTCAAGGCCTCCAAGCTCCACTTTCGCCGGAAGATCTTCAAGGCACAGCGTGGATTTCTGTGTCCATCGAAGTGTAAATCGATCATGAGAGAATTGTTTTTTTATTTTGAATCTTTCAGGAATTTCAAATCATTTTTTCGGACTTGGAGGAGTTCATATCTTCATGATTTCTTTATGATTTCTTCATGATTTCTTCACATTTCTTCACATTTCTTCATATTTCTTCATGTTTGTTCATCTATTTCCACATCATTTCATTTCATTTTTCAGGCCTGGATGATGACGTGGAACGCCCACTGCTTCGAGGCGTGCAGAAACCGAACTGGTGACGGGTCGGAAGCACGCACAGTGCAGGCGCGACAGGAAGCTCTTCTCCGGCAACGTCGAGAGGCCAGGACTGCTTCGGATTTCGCCCGGGAAAGCGACGTTCGAAAAGTTGCGACTTTGAGTGATCAAGTTTTGAACAATTCATTTCAACACATATTATATCTATCTCCATTATCAAATATCTATTCAAATATGTTTAAATTACTTATATGATATATATTTATATATGTATATATATATATATATATATTTATTTTGCACATTTCATTGTGCATTTTGTGCACAGCTGGTGATTTAGTTGATGCTATGCCTTGGTCAGGCCATGAACCACACGTTGCTGCTCCATTCTTGGGGAAGCTGGATCAAATGGTGCGCCATGCAGTGACATAGAGTAGTCGCTCACACATTCAAGGAACTATACCATCTCTGTACCTGAGAAAAAATTGGTGAATCAAAACATCACCAGGTGCTTCGAAGTTGATCAAATCCCAATGTCTTAGTGCCGAAGGTATCGAAGGAATGTGTCGCTTCGGCGCTTTGCATCGAAAGTCTTCTATCGACTAAGGACTTACTCGTGGTGAATCTTGGTTTAACTTGTTTCATGAAAGAATCTTCAAAATATT
This sequence comes from Symbiodinium kawagutii, assembly GCA_009767595.1. Lineage (NCBI taxonomy): Eukaryota > Dinophyceae > Suessiales > Symbiodiniaceae > Symbiodinium > Symbiodinium kawagutii. Next base: position 92,552 of record VSDK01021448.1, read on the forward strand.
GAGTGAAGTTGATTGACAGTATTGACTACAACTGTGGGTGAATGCAACTAGTTGTTTTGATGCAGGAGAGATGCTTTGCTTCTGACACTTCCTGCCTGGGCAGAGGTCATATTTTCAGTGCTCATTTTTCCTGGTTCGGGAAAAGAGACACGTGTCTCTCCTCAAAATGTCTCTCTCAGTGTCAAGCATTGTTCCACAGCCCAAAGTCCCAGCAAACATGTCCTCTAGAAGCTCACAGAATGTCTCACAAGAACGCCTCGGCAGGGTGTTTTGAAAGCATGTTCTTCTACAAGAGCCCAGACATGAGAACACGAGAGAAACATGAGAAAAGCATGCTTTCAAATGAAATATGATGAAATACATGTCCTATCATGTCCTTCCAAATCTTTTGAAATGACTACTTTTCATAACAGGCGAAGGTCGATTTTTTCCACTTCGCAGGTCGCGTGTGAGCTGGCAGCGCGAGAGACTCGCTCCCTGCTGCAGGCCGATTCCAAACCCCTGGGGCCATGCTGTGGGATGTGGGGACGTGGGAGGTGGCCGTGGCCCTCACTGCCAGGTCAATGACTTTCAGCGGAAGTCCAAGCACAAGGCGGTCACTGTGAGTATAAAAAATCTCTTTCAACTCTGGAAATCCCTAAGTTGAAGACTTTCGCACGATGTCCATCATATGTCCATCATCAGTCCGCACCAGAGGCACCATGTCCCCATCTCTACAGGCACAGCGGCGGCTGCTGTGCGCATGGCACACGGAGGCCAGACGCTCGGCTCAGGCTGCACGCACCGCCCGGCTGCAGAAGGCGTGGCCACGTTGGGAGTTGCAACCCCCGTTGGAGCTGCATCCTGCAATGAGTTCCATTGGTTCCAAGATGTTCCAAGTTGTGGGGAGACGAGTTGACATTCTTTGATGATGCAGGTCTAAGGTCTATGAGGGAAAGTTGGGATACCAAACTGGTGGATGCAAGTGGTGGAGGAGTGGCACTGGAGTGTTTACAGGTCTTTGCATGCTGGCGCTTGGCATCGCAAGAGCAGCTCCTTCTCCAGAAGTGACCAGAGCTCTTCCACCAACTATGGATTGACATTTCTGGAGTCACAGTAAGGACGGTGATGATAGTGTAATCAATACATACTATATAGTGATGATATGCTGATGACATAGTGACGGTAGTGATCAAAGTAGAAATGATAACAGGAACGAAGCCGCAATTGTGGAGACCATGTGTATCTAGGAGTATCTATGGATTAATCTACTGCCACAAAGGTGGTGTACCACTCCACGGGTTCAGCTTGAGGTACTTGCAGGAGTGCGCGGCAATTGGACGCTGTCAGGCCACGGCAGATGTGTCACAGCTGTCCATCTGTCCATTTGTCCTCGTCAGGGCAAAGAGCTCTCCGTTGGGTCCGGAACTGCAGTTGGATTTGCTTCTAACTTACTTCGACTTCTAGATTTTGCAAGATTTTGCATGGGAAAGGAAGCCCTTCCCGAGAATTTTCTAGAAAATTGTAACATGATTTTTAGGAAAGGTCACTAGATTATTAGGAAGCCCTTTCCCAATGTTCTAAGTCTCATTTTCATGACAAGAGCTGGTCACTAGGCCCGCCGATTTGGAACGCATCTACCGAGAGATGGCAGACTATCGCTGGAACGTCACAACCACGGTGGGATCGAGCACGAAATTCTTCGTTGAAAAGTCTTCACAATTCACATGAGGATGCTGATTTTGATTCACATGAGGTGGATGCTGATTTTGATTCACATGAGGTGGATGCTGAGTTCGAAGAGATGTGAGTGTTTAGTGACCTGCAGATTTCTTTTACCCTGAAACTGTGACTCTTGAACCAAGATGAATTGTCATGTTTTCGCCGTTGCACCCGTCACTAGACACGTCGGGGTCGGAGGAAGTGAAAATGGCTTCCTCTGTTGGGTTGCTCTTCAGGATGCATTGCAAGAGAAACGCTCATCGCACAACATTTGGTACTGTTTTCAGAAATTGTCAGTGTATCCACGTGTTTCCTGAAGTAGCGTGTACATTTTAGAAGCTCTGAAACGAAACGCCGGAGCTTTAGGAAGTTTCAGCGTTGCACAGTTGACTGCTACGTTGAGCCCAAACAAAGATATGGATCAGTTCGCTGCTGCGTTGATATGTGGAGCCCCAAACTTAGTGTAATGGCGAAGGTCACTGGGCAGATGATGCAGCGTTTTTGGCTCCTTTTTTAGAGAGCAGATTTGATTGCCGTTCCTCTAGGTGGGGAAACTGGTGGGGAACACAGGGGAACTGAAATTCCTGAGCAAAAAGCAACAGGCAGCGCGAAGAAAAGCTACAAGCACGACACATGGCGTGCCCCGAAAGCCACAAGAAGATCGTTGCGGGAAGTGATGCAAGATGACCAGGACAAAAGGGCTATACCCCATTGATGCCTTGCAGAAATGATCCCCAAATCCTACATAGAAAGCATTTACAATCCTTGCATGGCAGAGATACGTCCAATATCCATGAATCCCTTCTTTTTTGTTCTCCTTTGCTTGCTCTCAACTAGGATCCCTATTGTGATTTCTTAATTGATATCCATCTCAACGTCGATGGTTTTTGAGCATGGTTTGATAGAACATCCGCTTGTGTGAAATCAATAAAAAACATCAAAGGTGTCGGTATGCAGTGTGAAGACATAGGCGAAGTGCAAGCAATGATGGAGTTCTCCTGAAAAAAACTACAACAATTCATGGAATGCTGGAGTTCTCATAAAAATGCTACAGAAAATCATGTGGGAAAAAAATCAGATGATGAAATTCATGGGGGTTCTCATCACTGATTTGATCTTAGAATTTTTATAGTAAGAATTCTCATCCATGAAATCATGAGTGCTGCTGGGACCTCACCACGGCGCTTGGCAAGGCGATGGTGGGGCGACGGCCCAGAGCATTGGCGTTGCTGTCGATCCTGCTGGGTCTGTGGCAGGGATTCACAGCGCCGACTCGGAAGCAAGCTCCATTATTTGAATTCCAAATACTACTTTCATACTCAGAGTCGGTAATTACATACATTGAAATTATATAGACTCTGAGTATTTTCATACTTTCATACCAAATTACCGAAACTTTATAGAGAATTACTCAGAGTCTATATGATTTCTATGTATGTAATTTTTATATACTTTCTATATATTTTTTTTACTCTTCTATTCTAATACGCCTCAAATATTCCATATTCTTTGTATATTCTCTATATCCCATTCTCTTATCTATTCATCTCTCTCCATGCTACTCTACACCAAATTCCACACTCTTCTTTCACCCTTTTCATTCATTCATTCATTCATTCATTCATTCGTATATTCCTTTTCTTTCTTAATTCTACTCTTTGGCGACCCCGCCTCCTTCTCCGCGCAACGCCACGTGGCCATGCGAAACGCAACCAGACTCCTCGACGCCGCACCAATGGACTCCCCAACCCATGGAACTCAGTAAATCCACAAGCAGAGCAGCACATGCGCTTCCCTGAAAGACCTGAGAGTTGAGTTCAACAGCTGCTTTCATTTACATTTTCACAGATTGTTTGTTCAGTTGGTGGTTTCTCAAAATAGGGGACCCCAAAATTGGTTGGTTCATTACTAATAGTCCTTAATATTGGATGATTGGGGGGGTCCCCTATTTTGAGAAACACCCAGTTGTTTTCAGTTTTTTGTTTTCATTTTTTCTTCCTTCAAGGTCTGTGGCCTTTGTGAACTCTACACTCAAGACGCTTGGTCCACAGTTGGACTGCGTGGCTTGAAGGGTTTGCGAAGCTTCTTGTTCTGAAAGATAAGTCATCATTTGGTCAATCAGTTTTTCTCTGTTTTTGTTTCGGCATACTCGGCTTCAGTTGACCGGTCCACCAGGGCAACGGAATCGGAAACGCGGTTGGTGACATGAGGAGGAACCTACCAAGTAACTTGTATTTTTCATATGGTTTTCATCGTCATCAACAAATTGGAAGTTTTCCTGTCATTTATCGACCCCTTCAATCAGGATGTTGGCGGGTTCCTCCTACTTGAATGCATTGCATTACTGAACAAGGGCACGGCTTCAATGGCTAAAGATTTTGTTGCTGATAAATGGTTGCTAAGAATACATCATCAACCAGCAGAAAACGGCTGAGGCAATCAATGTCAACTGGAAGGCTCGATGCCAAGAAGTGGCAAAGCAGGCCTTGTTCAGGCATGGTAAGGCCAGTGTCAAGGCCTTGGTAAGGGATTTGGGTAAGACCATATCAAGGGTAGCCACATGTATCACCATGCTGCAGACAATTTTGCAAACTCAAGTCCAAGAGCAACTTGAGGAAACCAGCTGAGAGTGTAAGCATTGAAAACGCATGAACATTGGAGAGTTTCAGAAATATAGAATGAATGAATAGATTAAAAGGATAATAGACTTCAACCAATTTTGTAGAAGGTGCTTAGCTGGTTTTGTAGAAGGTGCTTTGGAGAATCAACTGCCAGAGTGAAACACTGCCAGATCAAGGAAGAGAGAGAGAGAGAGGAGAGAGAGAGAGGGAAGAAAAGGATGTAGAAGAGAAAAGAACTGGAAGGAGAGGAACGAGAAAAATATGGAATATAGACATGAGAAAGGAATGAATGAATAGTTTGAAAGGATCATAGAAAGGATAGTAGAATTCAATTCTAGAAATAGACGCAAGTGGCGCTTGGGCGCTTGGGTTTGGCTGCTTGGTGGTTGATGAGAGATAATACAGATTCAAATATCATTGAAAAATAATTGTAGAAATAGATATCATAAATATCACAAAATATTAGACAATAGTTAGAAAATCGAAATAGAATTTATAGAAATAAATGAATCATAGAATTTGCATATAACTATAGGGGTACCCCCAAATCATCCATTAATAATCAGTTTTAGTCATGAACCAACCATTTTTGGGTTCCCCTATTTTGAGAAACAACTATATGGTGGTTTCTCAAAATAGGGGTACCCCTAAATCATCCATTAACAGTCATTTATAACAATAAACCAACCATTTTTTGGGATCCCACATTTTGAGAAACCTCCATATTTAAAAAGTAGAAATCAAATTTCCAAATGAAGAGAAGAGAGAGACAGAACGCTGCGCATGGATCCGTGACGCCATGGTGGTGGTGCCTCAAGGTGGTCCTGGAGGACCTCCGGCACCCGCCGGTTGCGAGGTGCCGTTGTTCATCATTGGTCATGGCGTTTACTTCGCTAAGTGGGTGTTTCTCAAGCCATGGGGGACCCAAAAAATGGTTGGTTTATTGCTGATAGATGGTTAATATAGGATGATTTGGAGGTAGCCCTATTTTGAGAACCACCATGTTGAGAGATGAATTTTCAAATGTTAAAGCTTGTAATGAGAAGAGGTCATGTTTATTCAGTATGTCGCTTCATCAAAAGCTTCCCAGCTGAACAAGCGTTCATGAGATCAATTTTTAATGAGAAGATGTTTGAAATCATATCGTTAAAAATCCTTTAAATTATCTTTTAAAATCCTAGCCTTTAAATGATGACAACCCATTTTTGAACGCCGTTCAGCTGGGCTACTCGGTGTCACGTCAGGTCCGTGCTGCCTTGCCTCCCAAGGGTTTCGGGCTCTTTGCCTCAGCGGCGTGCCCCGCGTATTGCGATCTCTTCACCGAGGAGTGCCACGTGGCAAAGGGGAATCGAGACGAAGAGATAAAATGAAGATAGTGAGATAGATAGTGAGATAGATAGTGAGATAGATGATTTGCTTCAAACGTTTGCACATCTACATCATTTATGTTTCGAATGTTTATATTGTTTACATAATTTTGCAATATTTTACACACCTATTGTGTTCATGTTAGTGATTTTTGAATCATCCCATGATCACATGTCATAATCCAAGTGTATGTTACATCATCTACAGGTTGGACCAACGAAAAATGATGTGCCGATGCCGCCACGTCGGTCCAGGAGCCTCTCTTTGCCATGCAACACTCCGGAAATCGTCGAGTGGTCAACGCCTCACGATGTCATGCAGTGCATGGCTTTATCTGGTCATGTGCCAAGCCATTGCGCAACCACATGTAGCCAATAATCCTCCAAAATGATCATTTTACCAGGGAACCATTGGATTTCGGGAGGTACCACTATTTTGGCACACGCCCATCTCGTGGTCTTCAAAAATTTTGGAAGTCTATTAGTTCGAGTATTGACTTTTGTTTGGTGTATAGTACCTTGTTTGGGGAAATTGTTTTGAACACTTGGCTGTTTGGAAGTGAGGTTGCTGCCTGTGCACGCTGCTGTGGTTTCATCCACTCTGTGCCATTGCAATTGGAGGCATTTCATATGCCGCAATAACCACGCACTTTGCAGGGTGGCACTTGGTGGCTAATCATTGGCTTCTTACTTTCGACATACAAACCGTCAGAAGCGTGAGTAGTGGCGGACAAAAGGGGCAGATGTAGGTCTACGGGATATTGGTCATCAAAATTGCCTGGTCTGGGATGGAATCTCGTCGCAAGATCGAAATCAGTAGCCAGGTGCCCTCGAAGCCAGAGAAACGCAAACCAGATGCCAGATGCAGTCTTACAAAGCCTGGGGTTGGGATTAGACAGATCAGTTATGATCGGTTTGAAGGAACTTGTGATCAGGGATAAGCCACAGAAGCTAACCCTCGTTGGAAATTCCAGCGCACAAGGCCAAACAAATACGTGAATTTTGTGACTTTGTCTTGCAGCTGTTTGGGCTGGAGGTGGAACCACTGTTCTCCCATGTGGATTCCAACTTTCCAACTTTGCTTCCAACTTTAGTTCCAAGTTTACTGTTGATCACCAAATCACACTATGATGATTTTCCAACCTTACTTCGTCACGTTCCTTTTCCTTTCGCCCTTTTTTGTGTCATGCTTTGCAGGTGATCTTTGGCGAAAGCAGATTCGCTCCATTGCTGGCATCCCTTGGGGACCTGCCTAGACGATGGCAGGTCGGTCGACACTTTGCATTCACAGTTTTTGAGTCCTGAAAGCCCTGAATTCGAATCTTTGGAAAATGTTGGAAAATCCTTAAACTTGAGAATTCGAAAGTTTGGAAAATTTCGGATTTCAATTCAAAGTTCCAAGTTTCGTGAAAATTTGTCTTCAATTCTTGGAGCCGATCAGGAAAGTGCCGGTGAAGGGCAAGCGACTGTGGTGCGATGTGCGCAAGGCTGGTTGCGCCAAGTGATGAAAGACGCATCCGAACGTTGGGTGATTAATGTGGATGATCAACATGATGAGTCAAACATGGGTAGAGATGGTCAAGGGTCAAGATGAAATGTGAGTTGGAGGATGAACTGATCCAAGAATTGCTTCAAGTTGAACTATTTTCTGTAAACACTAGTTCTATGTTGCACCTACGTCAAGTTGAGCAATGTAAGCTTCTCTGGTGCACGGCCAGGCTGTGGTGAAATGTACTGCTCCGAGGACAGAACGAGGGAAATGAATTTGGACCGCATGTGTTCAACCCAGGTTTTTTTCGGTATGTTTGAGACATTGTTTTTTTTTTTCATGTCTAAAGTCTCTCCAAAGATTGTGTGTTTTCTTGTTGATCAGTTTAATCATGTTCTGAATCCGACGAAGTATCTCAGTGTCTGAAGATACCTATCACTAATGGAACGGTGTCCATCCTTGCTGCAGGCGTGCAGAGATACTCATTTTCAGCAGTGTCACAACTTGCTTTGCGCACCTTGGAAGCACAAGCGTTCAAGTCATCCTAATGACTAGCGCATGAACAGTTTTTCTTTGTCCTTCGTGTAAGTATCACCTTGTTACATCTTGGTCCTTAGCTTGAATGAGCTTTCTTCTTCAGCTATCTTTGTATCTTGCTGGTTTGGGGTTTTTGTTCTTGGTCATCATGGCTTTCAGCAGAAAAACTGCGGAGATTGACCTCTGAGGTCGGTCCATTGTCTGCCGAGGAGCTGTGAGCTGTTGCAGTGCATTTTTTGGACCAGCTGCGCAGCGCAGCTGGTCGCTGCAGGACCCCTTGCTGCGCTTCAAATACCATGCCTTGGAGCATGCCGACACCTTGCTTCTAGCTGCGCAGGTGAGGCCCTGACATCAGGTGGTGCTCAGTTTGTTCTCAGGTGGTTCTCAGTTTGTTGTCAGGTTGTTCTCAAGTTGTTCTCAGGTTATTTTCCGATTCACCAGAAATGACAACGGAACGTAGGAAGAAATTCGAGAAATCCAACTGCGCAGAACAAAGAACGGTGACTGGTCGGGTGACGGATGATCTGTTGGTTGGGTTGGGCTGGGTTGCTCGTTTTTCGTTCCACCAGAATCGAGCAGTCCTTGATCACTCGAGCAAAGAGTGCCATGGGATAAGCATCACTTAAGTGGTGGTTTCTCAAAAATGGGGGAGGTACCCTAAACATGGTTGGTTTATAACAACAAATGGTTATGAATGGATGATTTAGGGGTCCCCTATTTTGAGACACACCCATATATAGTTGTTAATAATGATTAATACATCACTTAAGCATCACTAAACCAATATTAACCATTATAATGGACGCACCCATGCTTAAGCATCACTTCAAACTTCAGTGGCGCCTCCACGGGGCTTCACCGGCATCGCGCACGCGAGGTCTTTGCGTATCTCATCAACCGAGCCAAAGCTGCCGGGGGCGGAGCGGAGGCAATGAAGACACTGTGGAACGCTGCAAATTCCTCTGTGAAATGATGTGGCTATGGGTCAATATTAATTAACCAGCAATAATGGAGGATAATGACCAAGAAAACTAAAGGGAAAACAATGATTAATGATGGGGGAACCAGGGGTACGGGGTTTTGACCCACAGCCATATATAAATGATACGTGTTTATACAGTCGCTGCTTTTGGCACATGTACAGCTTATGTAGCTTATTTGCTTAGATGAACTTGGATGTGCTAAGTTGCAACTCTGTTGTGCGCTTGGTATGGATGATATTGGAGAATTCGTGATGGCAGGTGACGCACAACCTGATGAGGGAGCTGTTGTGCTTTTGTCTGGAACCCAGGGCTATGCACAGCATGTAAATGAAGGTAACTTGTCTACATGTTGGTATCTACATGTATATATGTATATGCTATATGTAGTGTGTATATAGTTTCTTCACATTTCTGACTACTAGAGCATTGTAAGCTCACAAGATAGCAAGACTGCAATGAGCCTTGTGTAGATGATGTTTTCACGACCAACGCCTCCAGCCAACCGATGTAAGATATGTGAAAGGAAGAGTTTGAGCTTGGCAAATCAGCTTGTTGAAGAAGCATCGGTCTGCTTGCCGACTTATCGGTGGCCGTTATCATGGATTGCCTGAGATACAAAGCTCAAGAAATCAATCCGCAAGCTAGAACTGAAGAACAACTCCACTGCCATGCTGGAACATTCTCTTTGGGAACCCAGCTATCAAGAAGTCATGAATGTAAATTCCTGCGACGGTAGCTGTCAACCATCAATGTCCAACCGACATCAAAAGACCTACTGGTGCCCCCCCAGAAAACTCAAGTGTTCCCCTCAATAAGTTTCAAGTGCTGCCCAAATCACTTGATGAAAAACGAAGCTGGAAATTTGCTGCCCTGAAAATCCCTGAAGGTTCCCTGAAGGTTCAAGGTCGAGAGGCTTCCTGCACCATTTTGCCGACGAAAATGATGAAGGCAATGCTGTTCCAACTCTTGCACCAAGGCCATGCCCCATTCCGAGACGCGTCCTTGAGCCGAGTACAGTTGTGGCGCTGGAATTGTTAGCCGTTTTGTTCTTTCTTGTAATTTGTTTCTTAGAATTTCTTGTGATTTTGTCTTATTTGGTTTTTGTTGTTGTTTTCGTCGTTGTTGTTGCTGCTGGTGTTGTCGTTTTTAATCTTTGATGTTGGTTTGTGTGCGGGCTGTTTTTGCTTTCCTCGTTCTGTGCCTGTGCTTCTTGTTCTCGTTTCTTGGATCGTTTTTGTTTGCCCTTTCTGTTAGTCTTCTTGTTTTTGCAGTTGTGTTTTCTGGTCTTATTAATGAATGTTACCCTTATGGTTCTTTTCTTCTTTGCTTTTCTTGGTCTTGGTACGGTTCATGACCTTGCGTGTGAGTGTCCTTTCCTTTCTGATTGTATTCTTGTTTGCATTATTGAGAAAGAAGAAGCAGGATTTTTCTTCTTGTTTTTGTTTTGTTTATTTCTGTCATATTTCTGCCTTGTTATGTGTTTTGCTCTTCTTCTCGTTCTTGTTTTTGCTGTCATCCTTTTTGTTTTCTGTTGCTCGGCCTGCCGTGTTGTTCTGGTGGTTCTTGTTCTCTCCGTCTTCTCATCCCTGCTCTTGTATATAACTTTCGCGTTTTTGAGTTGATTTTATTCCATGTTTCTAGGTTTTGCTCTTGTTCCCGTTTTGGTTCTGATTAGTTTTCACTTTCGTCTTTCCAGTCCATTTTATTTTTTTCTCTTGGTATCGGTCTCGTGTTTATTTCTTGTTCCCTGTTTCTGTTCTGTCCTCCCTGTTTTTGATTTTGTTCTTTTTTTGTTTTCCCTCATGCTTTGGATTCAGGTTGTTTCTTGAGAGTGCCTTCACTTTTCAGTTTCTTTCAGTGTTTGTTTTTGCTGTATTTAATGGCTCTCCTTGTTATGTTTTCTCTTTTTGCTATTCTTCTTATTCTTGTTCAGTTTAGTATTCAAAAGGCAATAAAAGATAATGAATTTAAGTGAGTATATGTTTTAAACTGAAGTTAAATAAAGCAATAAGAATTCACACTAAACGAAACTTAAATCGATAAGAAATTGAATATAGTATTTCAAGACAAGAAGATATAAGAGTTTGAATTTAAAACTATATGTTCAAAAAATTTTGAACATAAGATACTTAAGTCCAAACCAAATAAGGTGTTTTTTTTCCGCATGTATCTTCGAGTTCAAGTTGTGTGGGTGAGCTGTGTCCGAGGTGCCGGGCTCCGCCGGGGCGAGCCAAAGACCCCGAATTTTACGTCGGGTCCCAGCTGAAAGAAAGGGGATGAAGAGATGAAGAAATGGAAGAGAAGGAATGATTAGATGAAGAAATTGAATCAGATGAAATTGAAGGATTTGATGCATTTGAATGATTTGAAGAAAGATTTCCAGGATGAGTTTGCAGAGTTCAAGGAATGATTTGAAGATGGGATGAGGTGATTTGCAAAGTTTGCAAATCAAATTTCGACCAAGTTGAGAGATGTTGAGAGATTTCAAGGGCTTCAAAAGTCATTGCTACGAGGCGCACACGGATGGTTTGGTCAATGAAGCTGCCGCTTTGTTGAAAGCTGCCTTGGAGCCACGGGCACCTGCAGAGGCGGAAAGGGTGACACGAAGTTGCAATCCTTGGAAGTTGCAGCTTGAGACTACGAGCAACTGGCATAGTGGTGAATACTATGGTTAATCATGGTACTGGCATAGTGGTGAATCATGGTCACTAGCTGCCAGTGGCTAAGGGTGAGTACTATGCTGAATCATGGTCAATAGCTGCTAGTGGCTAAGAAAACGTTTTCTTAGAATTTGCAGCCTTGAGAGTTTTGATGAGTTTTGAGTGTCAAGATCCGAGTGCGTTTTGAATCAAGCAATTTTCTACGCATGCAAAAGCATGAAAAAATTTGTCATTTCGGTGGCATCGTCGAGACATTGAGCAGCGTTCAGCCATGGATGAAGCCCAAGTGATTGGTGCGCCCGAGATGGAAACCCACCAGGAGTCTCAGGGAAGCTCCAGTGGTGTCCCAAGCCTCCCAGATTTCTCATTGCCGGAGGAGTCTCAGGTGGCAATCTGGGTTTCAGAGATGGAACCCCTTGATCCCAACTATGTACGCAGCATCCAGGTGCATCATGTCATGCACAAATGTGGCCAAGTTTTACGGGTCAAAGGACGCAATCTCAAGAATTTCTACAAGAAAAGTGTTGTAACAGACTGCCTGGATGAGTTTTGGTCACATTCCTGGCAAGGAAAAGCTTGGCAGAAAATTCTGACCCTTTTCTTTCTGAAGAATGGCACTCCAGCAGCTCTTGTAGGAACTGCTGCCTCAATCGTGGGTTTTTGCCTGTCTTTCACGGAAATTATGCCTTCTTTCGGACTACCTCTTTGGAGTAGCATCTTTGGAGTGGCCGCCTATTTGCCAACCTTGATGCTTTGGAAAAACTCCGACAGTGTTTTCTTGGACGTCGGGTGCATCCACCAGACCGACGAAAGATTGAAAGGAGAAGCTCGAACAAACGCTTGGTGTTGAATGCAAAAAAACATGGAATACTTCAATCTTGGCAGGGTTTAGTTCCGAAGCTTCAATGCAACAGATCTGATCGATTAGTAAGTCCACTAGGAGTCTGTGGAGCGGTTGTGGGGCTCTAGGGGGACACCAGGATACGTTAAGGTCTTCCCATGATCAGTGGTTAGATGTGGTTAGGGTCCAAATTGTGGCAACCTGAAACTTTCTGAGCTGGGAGACTGCAAACCTACCAGAGTTTAGTCTGTTTTTCTGCAGTGCTGCTCATCAGAAACTTAATATCACTGTTGTTTTCAAGGGCCGGTGTTCCTTTGGGTGCAGTTTTCATCATAAAATTCTCCCAAGTTGCGGAAGTTGTGGCCAGGGCAGTTTGAGAAGTTGTTGGTTTCGTTGTTGACGTTGGGTAGTTTGGTTTTTGCACTGCCAAGATTTATGGACCATTGTTACACCTTTCTGCTTTAGTTGTTGAAAGTCAAATTTTGACATTTTGCTTGCAAGCACTTCCAAGAAGGCAAGGCTTTAAAAAAAAAACAATCACAACTAAGGAAGGAATTCTGAGTTTGGGTGGCATCATCAAGAAGTCCAAAGCTTTCTTGCTTCTTTGGGATCCAAGTTACGACGAAAGAATGTGGTGCATTTTTGAGCTTGCGGCATTTCTAAAAAGTCGTCCTGTGGAAGAGGCTATGTCATCAATCACAATCAGGCCTATTCTTTTGGGCCCATGTGCACTGCCGATATTTGCTTGGTGTTTTTTCTTTACAGGTTGTACCGTTGCACTACAACTGTTACAGTACGAGAGTCGGATGCAATATTTGGGAATTTCTGTGGCGGCTTTTGTTTCCCTCATGTATCCTGCTGCTTCTGTTCTGCGACGCCATTGTCATGCGATGGCCTCCTTTCAGAAAAGACTGAAGACTTTTCAATTTGCTTCAACAAAATGTTTCTGCTGCTCGAACCTTCCCGACGGCCATTTCTGTGATCGGCAAGTGCTGCTTCATTGCATTCGTTTGTGGTTTGGTAGTGAGGCAGAATTCGACCAGATGTGCAGATCTGTTCTGTTCGAATCTGTGACCTTTAGACTGATCTTCCCTTTCCAATTGTACGTGGTCGCAGCTTGTCCAGTCGTGTGGGGGTTGCTGGACTTAGCTCTCTATCATCAGCTGTATGAAGAACGTGAATATGCATCTTACTACGCTATCCATTCCCTGGGATATTTTCTGGGTGTTGGCCCCGTTTTTGTGAGTACACTGAAGTTTCTGGCACAGAAGTGGCAACAGCCCATGGGCAAACAATGGCAAGATGTAGCAATGAATTTCTTGATCGTCCTGCTGGTCTTTCTGGAATTTGGGGTCATACTTCTTTTGACCGAGTGTTTGGACGCCCTTGTGACACTTCTGGACTGCGGCCTGTGGCTTTCCGCAGCACTTTGGACTTTCATTCTCATTTTACTTGGCGGTGCTTGTTGGCGACCAGTGTGCAAAAAAAGTGCCAGCACAGGGAGGATGCAGAGATCCATTGAGATCCATTGATCTTCCATGATCTGGCACTGGACCAGGTTTCTGCCCTCTTCCAAGCTGGGTTGCCAGCTTAAAGATGCACGTTTTTTGCAGAAGCACCTTGCAAGGCCTTGCCATTTCTAAGGCCTGCCTTCTTTTCAGAAGTCTTGGGCCTCTTTGTACTTTGGCAGAGATGGCTTGCCAAACATGAACGAAGCATCACTTATGATTCAGTATCTGAAATCTTCTCGGAGTTGTTTCGAACTGTTTCTGAGGAATACAACAACATTGACCTCGAAGTTACTTCGCCGCTGGGCCAGCTGTTGCTGAACCGAGCGAAAGCACTTCTAACCATAGGGCCAGAGGCAGGATCCGAAGGAGGGAGGCAGAGTTTTTCCACTGGTTGCAGTTCCACTTTCCCCAGAGTTCCAAGTTAGGTCCATTCAGAAGTCATTCAGAACCAGATTGAGAGTGAATTTATTCAGATTCATTCAGATTCATTGACTTAGACTTTCGCATTCTGCTTGTGCACTGCGACCTTTGCATACCTGGCACTTGCTAAGCACAGAGACTTGTGCCAGGCCCACCCAGAGTTGCTGCAGATGGAATCTCTTCTCCGAGAGAAGGAGTGGGCCAGGATCTTGGTGACAAGTGGGAGCAAACAAGGAGAATTTAAAATGAATTTAAGACGTTTTACTGGTTTACATTGTTTACATTTGGAGATGATTTTCTACATTGTTTATATTTAGAGATTATATTTTCTGAGTCACTTCATAGTGAAAGCTCATGTGTTTTACTCCTTGCTTCCACTAGCAGATAGATTTCAGATAGCCTTCCTTTTTGCACAGAAATCGATCCGAAAGAACCACATTTTTCTGCCTTCGAGGTCATGCGCTGTGTTTGGGGCGAGGCCGGGATGCTGACCAATGGATGCGGTGCTGTCGTCCATTCTCATCCATTCTCTCCCTCTCTCTCCCTCTTTCGCTGGCTTTCCAAAGGTACACAAGTTGGGATTTAGGGGGAAAACTGCTATTGAATATAGGCTATTGTAATATACGCTTCAATCTTATCACCTTTGAATCCAACCATTACAAAAAAGCAAACTCAAGGCTGCTGTTGTCCAAACTTGGAAACCACCATCAAAACAGCCTGTTGCGGGCATAGCGTTGCGCAGGAAACCACGGGGATCTTTTGCGACGACGCCCGCGCCTCAACGACTGCGCTCAATGCTGTGTGCATGGCGAGTCGTGCTGCGTCTCAGGAGGATCCGAAGGAGAACGGAACTTCCAATGGCCACGTCGATGTGATGCAGGCGGCACAGGGGGGGCTGAGCCAACTTGGGGCACACGGGAACGACCTACACGGGAATTTGCAGAGGAAGGACAGGTTCCAGGGAGGCCTTGAAGGGTTTTGCAGGGTCTTAGCTTGGACTTGCGTGATATCTCGTACTGAATGGCATCTAAATGCTTGGAGTGTTCCAAGCAGTGTGTCCCCTTGCTCGGATGAATCATGAAACCCATGAAACCTCCTGGAAGAACTTTGATTTCGGAAGACAGACAGATGTTTGTATGACTTTTGATTTCGAAATCATTGAAACTGCAAAAAAAAAGATTGAAGACTTGGAAATGAGCCGAAGACTTGAAAATTTGCAAGTCCAGAAGACATTCTTCCACGGAAAAATGGCCGAAGAAATGGAGAAATGACTTTGCTTCGAGGCCATGGAGCAGGGCAACGACGAGCAGTTGGCCACTGCTCGGAGCCTCGGTGCCGCCGCTTCGCCATTTGCCACGTGACCCATGGCGTGCCGAGGCGGCTATGGCGCAGGCCCGAAGCGAAGTGACCCAAATGTCCTTGGAACAGCTGCTGAAGGCAGGGGGAAAGGACGTAGAAAGTGGAAAATCATAGGAAAGTAGTAGAAAAATTGAGAAATTAAGTTTGGAAAATAGTAGATAATAAGTGAATTAAGTAGACATTGAGAAATTCATGTTAGAAAATAGTAGATGATAAGTGAATAAGTACGAAGTAGAAAAGCAAAAGGATGTCTATTTAGAGATGCACAAAAGAAGGAAAAGCAAAAGAAGTTAGAAAGTAGAAGATGCAGCCGAAAAATCCGAGAATTGACTAGAAAAATGTAGAAAAGTCTAGATATCATATGAGACAAATGAGACTGAGAAATCACTACATTGGAAAAATGAATAGATTGAGAAGATGAAGTAAGTACATTTCAAGTGTAGCAAGATTGTTTCAGAAATAAGTAGACCACTGTAGAAGAGATTGAGTCGAAATCCAAACAGTGTTTCAAACTTATTCATGGCAGAATGCTCCTTGTTGCTCCTTGGTGGATTCTCCGTGTTGGTCGGTGGAATCCTTCAGGGTGCCTGGCCATCTATGCACGGGACAGCCCTGTTTGCATCGGTGGCTCGCATGAATCACAGCTGTGCCTCGTCAGCACTTTAAGGCCAAGGTTGTGGAAATCTTGAAATCTCCAATTGGACCAAATAAGAAATAATGATATTGGTTGGGTTAATTTGTTAATGGTTCATAAGGGGGATATACCTGCTATATATGGCTATGGATCAATATTAATCAACCAATACTAGGGGATAATAACCAGCAATAATAGGGGAAACAATGGCTACCAATGGGGGAACCAGGAGTAATGATGTATGTCAATGAAATTATTCCAAGTAAGATTTCATTGAATTTGTTTATGATACTGGGATATCAACCAATGCAGTATCAATGTGTATTCCAAGTTATTCCATTAGCTGAAGTATATTCAGAAAATCATGTGGTGATCAATGTATTGTGAATGTGTAGTGTAACTTCAACTTGTACTTCATTCACGTTGCATATTTCATCATGGTTCCCTTGCTTTTTAATATGTAATTGATGATGGGGAGCAACCTACATCTTGAAATTGTGCTACAGTTTCCATGTTAGCATGAAGGACAAGGAAAGAAAGCGTGGGAGAAACAGAGGGATGAAGGGATGATGAAAACACCACCAGAAAGCTACAACTTAGACACCACCAGAACATCAGCCTGAAAACAAAAACTAAAACACCCACAACATGACCAAAGCAGCACCAGAATAGCACCATGAACACGTCACCAAACCACTTTCAGAAAACACCACCAGCACAAACCACCACCACCACCACCGGAATACCACCAAGGAAACCACCGAGGAAACACGACTGCCACGCAGAACCGAGAAGCACCACGAAAGAAAAACCCCGCCACAACACCAGGCACTAGAACACCAGCGGCAGAGACCACAGACAATGATGGCAACGATGATAGATCAATGGGGAGGAAGGAAGTGTATACAAAAAGCTTTTCAAAAGTTGAAAAAGGTTTATATACATACAAAACTAATAATAACACGTTTTCTGTTTGAGAAAAAGAAATCTTGTAAAAAAAACAAATAGAAGAAATGTTTACAAAGAAAAAATCCCAGGTTGCTCCTAAGCTGTTTACAAAAAAATCTCATTTAGCTGCAAAAGTTCTGAAAAAAAAACTGACAAGTTGAAAAACAAGTTGAAAAAGTTGAACAGTGAAGCCTCCGCCCAGGTGCTCCCAACGTCAAGGCGCTGCATCCGCTGCACCATGGCCAGGACACTGCACGGCACCATGGCCACCAGGTGACCTTTCCCAGAAACTCCTCGCAGTTGCTGGCAACTTCGGCACCTTGGTGAAGATGTTTTTTTGCGGAATTTATTACATTTGGACATGAATATATCTATATAATATTATATAATATATTTATATAAACACATATATGCATATGTATATACATATATATATACATATATATATATATAATATCTTATGAGAGTTAAATGTTCCGTTTGATAACTTGATTTTGCATGTGATTTTTACGGAATTATATTCTGTACATTCTCGTCTATCATTGTACACATTTTGATGTTCCAAACCAGATTAGATGTTTGAATAACGTCATGTAGATGTTTGAATGAAAGTCAGTTTAAAACAATTGAATTTGAGCAGAATCGTATTTTGTGTGTGTGTTCAACTCTACGTTCTTGGGCGACGCGTGCAATCGTCAAGCACTGAAAAATTAAAATCTACAGACATCAATTGGAGGAAGGAGAAATCAAGAACAGGTCCTATCACACGCACTTTTCTCCTCCTTTTTTCTGAATTGTTTCTTCAGGTCTTGAATATTTCTCCTGGTGATGAGCTGTGCCTTTGTTACATTAACCAGGCTGGTGCGAATCTTGGTTGTACGTGGGATTTTTCTTTGAAGATTAAAGGATTGCGATGGATTGTTAGCGGGCAACTGTTCAATCAAAATTGCCGACTGTTCAAGGAGGCCGATGTACAAACTCGACGGCGAAGGCTGTTGCTGAATTCTTGACATTTCAATTCTTGGAAACTGGTTGAGAGAAAAAAACAACTAGCAACAAAAAACTGGCAGCAGTTTTCATTAGGCGCTGCGATTGTTTGAATGTCAAGAGTGAATCTGTACGGTCACGCTGCCTTGCAGACTCTTGGAGTATGGCTTCACTTGTTGTTGCAGCAGATGCTTAGCAGAGGAGGGGAGCTGGTGCCATTCAATGCATAGTGTGGAGTAGATGAGTTGAAGTTTCTGAAGTTTTCAGGACTCGACTTCTCTACGCAAAACACAAAAGCGCCTGAAGTGACGAGTCGTGACGAGTCACTGACCGTCACTGTGTCGCGTCGCATGTCTTGTTAGCCATCACCGGGTAAGCCGCTCTGGGGACAGCGCGAAAGCTGCCTAGAGCATGTCTTGCCTTTTAGCTCCGAGCTCCCCGATGAATCGGGACACTGGCTGATGCGAAGACCAAACAAAGAGCGATGTGCAGGAAGTGTGAAAGAAATTGGAAGAATGTCTTTGAAAAACATGTTTTGTTTCTTTGGTGATATGGTTGCTTTATTTTTTTTTCTCATTCACGCATCATATTTCCATTTTTGAGGCATTCACAAGTAGCTCGCAACCTCTTTGGTGGAGGTGGAGGTGGTGGCAAGGCTCCGATATCATTCCGAAAGAGAACGGAAGACAACAGAGACGGACAATGCTAAGGGCATCAGTTTGATCGTGAAAGATTGAAAGGATCAAACTGAAATTCACAGCTGAAGACATTCCCTGAACTCTCTCCACGTCCAGGAAGTCGAGGGTGACAGCATCTATGACTTCAAGGTGCCTATCTCCATGGCGGGTCTTACTGGGTTAGCTGTTGCCTCCATGTTGTCTCCATAACAAAAGGCCATTGGACTACGGTGTATACAAACAATTTGTCTCAATGACAACCAGAAAGTGTAGTCTTGAAAGTAAGGTTGATGATAGTAATGATGTTGATGATGGGTTGGTTGACATCATCACTGTAAGCGGCTGATACCAAACATCTTGAAATGTTGCTGCCGGGTTGGGTGGATCCGACCAAGGTACAGAACATCGATGGACAAGAAGTGTCCTTGAACGACTACAACGGCAAGGTGGTGCTGATTGTCAACGTTGCCAGCAAATGAGGTCGGGACTCGTTTGCCAGGGACGGTAACATATGCTAGCCATGCATAGCCATGCACCCAAGCTGCCAGGTCTGACAAAGTCAAACTACGCTGAACTGTCCTTGCCCAAAGAACTGTCAAGGAGAGAAGTGTCTTGAAGGAAGGAAGAGAAAGGAAGAGTAAGGAAGAGTGAGGAAGAGTAAGGAAGAGTAAGGAGAGCAATTGAAGGAGTAGTTGAAGGAGTATATAACTGAAGGAGTTGCATGTTGACATGTCTATGTAAAGAATCGAAGACTTTCACAGATGTGGCAATCTGAGGTGTGAGCTGTACGGGAAATACAAGTCCCGCGGCTTTGAGGTGAGGCGTAGTGCTTTCACGTCACCTCCCACGCATTTGTTTGTCTTGTCTTGTCCTGTCCTGTCTTGTCTTGTCTGTGTGTTTGTTTGTTGGTTGGTTTGTTTGCTTGTCTACATGTCTCTCGATCCATCTACTTTCTGTCTATCGATCTATTCATCTATCTATTGTTCTATTGGTTTGTCTATCTAATCTATCTAACCAATCTAATCTGTCTAGTGTATCTAATCATCCTAATCTGTCCAATCCGTCCACTCTATTCAAATTATATCTGATCTACTCTGCTCTACTATAGACTCTAATCGAATCTAATCGAATCCATGTCCAATCTGTTTGTTCTATCCAATCTGTTAAGCGAATCTATGCATCCATCCATCAATAAATCCATCCATCCATTAATCAATCAATCCATCAATCAATCAAATCTTTGTAATCCGTGAAATCTCTCTATTCTATCCAACCTATTAGTCTGATCCATCCATCAACCCAATCAATCCATCCATCCATCCATCTCGCACTTCAGCGGCGTGCACCTCTCGCACATTTTGACCTAAAACCTGCGCCTCGCAGAGCAATCTTAAGATTTTTTCAAATGTGCTCCTCGCCATCAAGAGGTGCACTTTTTGGTCTGCGCTTTCCCCCCCAGACCTCCGCACCCACCACTTAGCCTACCTTTCGCAGGATTTCGGGTGTACACGTCTCTCCTGACGTCTCTATTGAGGGACTACCTGCTGCAGACGTTTGACTTCCCAACTGTTCGGGAATTTGATTAATCAAACTGAAGATGTTAAAGTTTAAATTGAATGAATATGATCAATAGCATCAATGAATTCAATTTCTTTATGATTAAATAGTCATTAGTTTAATGAGTTTTAAATGTTACATGTTTCTAAATCAAAAGTCTTCACGCCTGGAGTCGTTTGGAGGTGCTCGCCTTCCCCTGCAACCAGTTTGGCGGGCAAGAGCCGGGCAGCAACGCTGAAGTGAAGGCGTCAGCGGCGTCAACTCGACTCGAGACTCGCACGTTTTAGGGAAGGAGGGGAGACTCCTTTGTGAAACTTTTCGGAAACTCCGAAAATTAGCTTCTTACTCTTTTTGTGATTTCTTTTCGTTGAGACTCTGACTGTCGTAGACCTTTGTGATTCCGAAAGTCTGTTGGAAGTGGGAGGTAAACCTCACCTCACAGTTTTGCCGTATTTGAACAGATGTGTTGTCACTGTTTTGCTTGGCAGGCCTTTGCACAGGACAAGTGCCCAGACACCTTCCCACTCTTCGCCAAAATCGATGTGAACGGCGACAATGAGGTGTTCCTCACAGCTGTGCTTCTGTACTGCGTGTGCTCATGTATGGTTGCATCACTTGTGTAGCGTGTTCTACATGGCATGGTTCATTTTGTTTCATTTTCTTTCACACATCCAATCCTGAAGCATGTCAAATCGACGATGCTTGATGAGAGTAACTGTTCCTCTTCAGAGGCTCCTTTGTACAGTTTCCTCAAGGGTCGGCAAGGAGAAATGTCACTTCCCTAGTTGATTGCAACGAAGTGAGAGACGACATCCAGCTGTTTTATCCGAGTTGGATGGGGACAAAGTGCTGGAACATCATGTTGCAGTCACTGCTGAGGTTGGGCAAAGACATCAAATGGAATTTTGCCAAATTCCTCGTTGTTGGCATCTCAGCCATTTGTTGCCTTTCCATTGCTGCGTTGCCGCGCCGCTGTTCCCAGGATCGGCAAGGGCAACCCGTGGCTCGTTTCGGGCCTCAAGCGGCTCCTTTGTCCTTTGAGGAGGAGATCGTCAAACTGCTTTAAACGTACAGAGATCCCTTCTCCCAATTTTCTGTTGCAGAAGCAACACATCTTCACACAGACAACACATCTCAACACATCTTCAACATTCATCACATCTCAACACACAAAACGCATCTCAGCACACAACTCCAGCGTTGAACTTTTCGGCTCCTGTTGCTTTGGCTGTCAACCCTGGACCGCTTCGATGGATCATTGGATGAATGGCGCGCCAGCGCCCAAAGAAATTGGGGAACAGAAATGGCCAAACTCAGACCCAACATAGCC
Source organism: Symbiodinium kawagutii (assembly GCA_009767595.1). Lineage (NCBI taxonomy): Eukaryota > Dinophyceae > Suessiales > Symbiodiniaceae > Symbiodinium > Symbiodinium kawagutii. The sequence continues at coordinate 114,174 of VSDK01021448.1, forward strand.
ATGGAATGCCATGGGTGCACTGGATACCTCCCCAATTTCTTGGGTTCGGCTGCAGATGGCTTCAGTAGTCCATTCAGGCGACTGGGTTCACGGTCTGCAGATTGGAGCAGAAAAGAAATGCCTGGAAACCAAAGCAAGAAAACATGAGGATTTCAAGCGAAAAAAAATACTCATGTTCACGTATTGGAGCCATTTCGGATTCCCGGTTTGTAGCTGACACTTCACTTGCCTGACTGAGTTTTATCCTGCCACAGAAATGCATATGAAGTAATGAAGATCGATGAAAGGATGTCAAGTTGGAGCATGACAAACGTTTTGCAACTTGCGCATTGGCTCAAGTTCCACCATTTGCAGAAGAGAGGGCCGAAGAAGAGATGGTGAGGCCGTGTCAAACCATGTCAAACCTAACAGATGTTGTGGTAAAAGCAAGCCAAGCTTAGACTGAAGCACACACAGTCTTAGAAGTTTGCCCCCAAAAAATTAGAGCATAACCTCCCACTGGACTTAGAACATTCAGGGATTGAAGAGATATAAACTTCAGAATGTCAACTTTAGAATGATTGAACGAAAATAAGTTTTAAAGTATTGATTTAGATTATTTTCTATTTACGTACTTAAGTAAACTTTTTAAAACTCAAAATAGACTTTGAATCTAAATGTTTAAGTTTAGGCATTTTCTATTGATTGAGATTATATAAAAGTCTATTGATTCTATTGATCCAAGTATGTTTAGATGATTTTCTGATTCATTTGATATTTTCTATCTAAAAAGATCATTTTTGCACCTTAGAAGTTTGATGTAACTTGGATGTGCCTCCCATGGAGCCAAGATGTCCTTCCCCGTGCCGCCGCGACTACGACGTCGTCTCACAGACTTCGAAGTTGCCAAAGAGGCAGGACGAGAGGAAAAATGATTTGATGAGTGCAACATATAGTTAATGAATCTAACATTTATAGTTAATACCACATACAGTTAATGATTTTAATGTTAATGATTTTTTAATGAATCTATAGTTAAATCTATTTATGAATTCAACATTAAAACTCTAGATTGAGATACCTAGCATAGTTGAATGATGTTGAATGTCAATCTAGACAGGAAAAATGTATTCAGAGAGCAGTCAATGTATTCACACGAAAAATGCTCTCAGAATGCTCTCTGAATGCTAAGAAAAAAAGAAGTAATGCTAAAAATTCGTATCTTCATTCTATTCTCAAAGGGATCCTTTTGCAAATGAGAATAAAGTGTCGTATGAATAGTGCATATGTTGAAACAAGTAGATGCATATCATTGCAGAATGCAAATTGATTAGCATAAGAAGAATGCTGCGAAAGGAAATCTAATTCTTAAGTCTGTCATATTAAGGAAGTCTAGTTCTCATCCTGACTCTCTGTATCCGTATCTCTTTGTCATTTTGTTCAAACTCTTATCCTGCCAGCAGATGTTATGACTCTTTGTATGTATCAAATGACTCTATATGTATGTATCAATGTACGTATCAATGCATTATCCTAATATATCCTGATGTATCCTGATCTTATGACTGTATGTATGAATCAATGCATTATCCTGATCTTATCCTAATCAATGTGTTATCCTGATCAATGAGCATTGATCCTATCAATTCTGATAATCCCATCATAATCAATCTCATAATCAATAGCATCAAATGATCATCAATATTATTATTATCATGGTGTAATATCCATATGATCTATTATCAATATATCTTCATCAATATTATATTATCAATACATTATCAATATATTATCCTACCAATATATTTTACTATCAAAAGATATCATCATCAATCTCATTTTCGTCAAGCTTTTGCCTGTGATCAGGTCATCGGGACTGGATCGCTGTCCATGGTGCGGATATGCACCGAGAAGACCAGCGGCAAGCGCTTTGCCTTGAAGGAGACCAGTGACTTGCTCGACATTTTGCACAGGACGTAAAACAAAGTGAAAGGAAATGAAAATCCAAGAAAATGTCGAATTAAAAATGATATAAGATTGCGATATAAGATATGATATAAAGATTATATATAGATTTATAAACCTAGATCATCACTTATATAATAAGATATAGAAATCTCTATATGAAGATTTTCGTTTCCATTTTTTCTCGCCAGGCCTTCGACCGGCACGTGCTTCGCTCCAACCACAAAGACGCAGATGTCACCGTGGAGGAGCATTGCCTCAGACGAGCCAATCACCCGGGCATCGTCCGAAAGCCGAGTGCAGCAAAGCTTCGGAAAGGGAAAGATGTCGAAATCGAAGTTTTAGATTGAAAAGATTTTGAATGTCTAAGAAAATCGAAATGTTGCATTCTTTTCTATGTTCTCCTTTGTTCCATGTTTGTCCAACTTCAATTTTTGCCAGTTGTTTTGTTTTTCAATGCTGTTTTTTGTCGAGGTCAAGCTCCATGCATCGTTCCGCGATGAGGCATCGCACATTGGGAACGCATTGGGAACTGCCACAGAAGTGGCACAAGTGGCACAAGGAACCGCGCCCCGCTGAGGAGTTTCATTACTTCACCTTGGAGTTCTGCCCAGCCGTCGGCCTCTCAGTAGCATACATCGTTTCGTTGCACAACTCACCGTTTTCGTGTTTAGGGCGAGTTGTGGACGCTGGTGCGCAACGTGGGATGTGAAGAGCATTTGGCAAGGCGAAAGCACGGCTTTTTTTCGAGAGTTCTGTCTTCAAAGCTTGATCTCTTTGGAAAGTCCAGATACTCTTCCTTGAAAGACTGCTCAAGAAAACTTAGAACAAGTTCCAAGTGGAACTTCGAGGTGATTCTTCTCAGATAGGGAGATAAGTTCCCTTCCTCTTCATAACTTCTTTTCTTGGAAGAGTTTTTAGATTCTTCTAAGAAGATTTATTCTGTTCTTTTAAAAGGGATTCTTATGATCCCTTAGATTCTTGTTCTCAGTTCCTCTTCAACAACTTCTTCTGTGTCAGACACTACTTGGCGCAGATCATCGAGATAGTCAGAAGCCCAGACCTGTCTAGCTAAGGCATGAGGAGATCCCACGTTTTAATGACTGTCGGCACTGCAGAAGACGCTTCAAAGCAACCTTGCAATTACTGCGCTTATTAAGTTCTGTGATCATGGTCTTTCGAAATGATTGAAGTTTGACAGGAAAGTCTTAATGGACTACTGCACCGACAGACGCTACCTCTCTACCGAGATTCAATATCTTCGAGATGCGCAAATTGTCCACCGAGACTTAAAGCCTGCAGCTCAATGTTCTTGTTGAGACCATCCAGTGACAAGGTTGAAGGAGATCGCTGCAAAATGTGAAGAAGAAAAGAGAAGCATTGCCTGAGAAATCTCTTCTTCTTTCACTTAGGGCCGAAAATGTGCTCATTGGAGCGCGAGGTGTCCCACTGAGAGTCCAGGTTTTTTTCAAGTTTCGATTTGCATCCAAATAACAGAAGGATCTGAATCTTTGCACGACATTGCCAAGGGCACTTTAGCAAAGGTTTAGTTTGGCAGTGGGTGAAGATTATGTGCCCCTTCCCACAAGATCTTCCCAAAAACAGATCAACTCGATCAACTCTATCAACTCCAAGATGTGAAGATTCACCGAGTTCCACAGCTGACTTCGGCTGACTTCGCTGCCAAGGCAACTGCAAATTGATCGACTTCGGAAGTGCCAAAGATTTGGCCAATCCACAGGTGCACTGCTGTGCTCACCTCCCACCATCCATCCCTCCAGCATGTAAAGTTTCACTGTTCGTTGTATGATCTTTGTATCCCTGATTGTCACTCAATTGTCCCTGCACGCACTTGTGACTCTGTTTTGTTTTGTCCTTGAGCCAAAGCCATTGTTGAGGCTTTGTGACTGTGCTGTGATGTTGTACAACTATGCCATGTACATTGTAGGACATTGTATCTTAACACCGTCCCTCGGTTTGATCACTTTGTGGATCACACCGTTAAAATTGTATACTAACAACATTGTCGATCATCCATTGGCATCACCTTTTGTCTTCAATGATTGTTCAACTATTTACATTCACTTGTAGATGTTGTGTTTTGTCTCCTGTACAGTTCGTTGGTCATTGTGACCAAAACAAAGGTCGGTCAGCTTCACATCGTCACCTCATTGTCAGCTCGTTGTGCAGTATTGATTGTTGTCGTGGGCTTTGGTGTCGGTGAGTTGTGAGCTGCTTGAATGCCATTGTGAAGGCATTCAGCTTGATGGCAAGTCCACAGGCATTGTGGGGGCATCTGAACCATCAATTGGCTCATCTTGTCGAGCCTCCTCATCATCTCCCATTGTCTCCACATTGTAGCCTCCACTGGAGTTCATTGTGATCTCCAGTCTCAGCTTCTTGCCATCTCTTGTTGGTGCCAGGCATTGGACTCGATTGTGACTCCGTTGACCGCGCAATACTTTGTGATTGCGAGGATTGTGCGGTCGTCCATGTATTGGAGCGCCTCAATGCCCATTGCTGCGATGGCTTGATTGAAAGCCACCAGCAGGTGTTCACACTCCTGGCCCTCATTGACATGCCATTGTACGTTCAGGGGCATGTGTGAGGCCCACACGTACCCGGTCTTCCAATTGAAGGCCTCAAAGTAGGTCATGAGGTCCAGGCCGTCCAATTTGAAGACCTTGATTGTGGTCTTCTCGAGCTCTGTGAACCTGTAATTGTGTGGAGCAATTACCTGGAATTGTAGGCAGCTGTAGCCCCTTGAGAAGAAATTGCTCTTGCCCAAGAGATTGTGGATGGCCGCATTGTCGATGCTTGGGATGAAGCTCACCAAGTACACCACATTGTACTTGGTCTTCACTTGTCTCTTGGCCAAGTGGTAGGCCAATTCACATTCTTGGCCTTCATTGACATACCATTGTACGTTCAAGGGCATGTGTGAAGCCCACACGTACCCGGTCTTCCAATTGAAGGCCTCAAAGTAGGTCATGAGGTCCAGGCCGTCCAATTTGAAGACCTTGATTGTGGTCTTCTCGAGCTCTGTGAACCTGTAATTGTGAGGAGCAATTACCTGGAATTGTAGGCAGCTGTAGCCCCTTGAGAAGAAATTGCTCTTGCCCAAGAGATTGTGGATGGCCGCATTGTCGATGCTTGGGATGAAGCTCACCAAGTACACCACATTGTACTTGGTCTTCACTTGTCTCTTGGCCAAGTGGTAGGCCAATTGGTTCAGCGCATCTTGTGCCGAATGGGAGACATTGTGCTGTCTCCATTGTGGCAG
>VSDK01021448.1:124459-160891 GCA_009767595.1 Symbiodinium kawagutii
AATTGTCTGACCACTGTTGCTGCTGGGCCAGTTGTAACGCTCACCAGGATGTATTTCAGGTCATTGCTCAACCTGACGTGCTTTTCTCCTTCTTCTATTGTTGTCGCTGCTGCTCGTAGTTGTGCTTCTGTCAGCTCTTGTTGTGCTGTTTGTGATGCTTCCAAGAGTCGTGGGAATTCAGGGTCTTGTAGTCCTAGGAAGGCATTGAATTTGAATTGCCATTCCTCGAATTGGCCGTATCGCCATTGTAAATCGGTGGTCTGAGCTTGTATCTGCTTGCTGCTCCAAGTTGTTGTGCTAGGTCCACTTCTTGTGGTGGATCTTCTGCCATTGTGTTGTTGTCTTGTTGCTGCAGTGCTCTCCTGTTGTAGGGTCAAGGCACTCTCTCTGGTTGTAGTGGTGTGTTGTATTGTTGCGCAGTGTTGTGTTGTAGCTTTGAGCTCCCCCGGTATTGTCGTTACCAGGTTCCTCGCTCCGCTACCATGTAAAGTTCAACTGTTCTTTGTATGATCTTTGTATCCCTGATTGTCACTCAATTGTCCCTGCACGCACTTGTGACTCTGTTCTTTTTGTCCTTGAGCCAAAGCCATTGTTGAGGCTTTGTGACTGTGCTGTGATGTTGTACAACTATGCCATGTACATTGTAGGACATTGTATCTTAACACAGCAGCCCTCCAGGTCAAGGGAGCCGGACTCCAGAACTTCAAGACGGTGATGCAGGAACTCAGAAGACTTCAATGATATGGTTATTTGTATACAAGATATGACTATATTATGACTATATTGTATATTCTTACTTATACTTAAGTCTTATACATTATATTCTTACTCTAGATGTCTCTCTCTCTCTCTCTCTCCTGATCCGATGAATCTGTCATGTGCCGCACATGCACAGGACACCGTTGGCACGCCTTATTTCATGGCTCCAGAGGCAGGTCGCCCACGACTACCTTTGTTGTTTTGTTCGATCTTGTTTCCTTGATTTCTTTCACCACAGCTACATACAGCTACCGGATGCTACCGGTTGTTAGAGCCTGTTTTCTTGACTTCACCTGCCACCGCGTCATCGCATTTTGCTTGAACGCCTCCCAGGTGGTGAAGAACAAAGGTAGCGATCATCGCTCAGACACTTGGTCCTTGGGTTGCTTGGTCGGCATCTCAACATCTCTCAACTTTGAGAAAAGACACAATCTCAAAGTTCATCAAAGTAACAGATACAATTTACAGATTCTGCAACATTTACAGATTCTTCAAAAGATGTAATCTCTAAAACTTTTACAGATCTCAAACTCTTTTCATTCAAAGATCGTGTCCCAGGTCTTCCAAGTGCTCACGGGACTTCTGCCCTTCTTCGGGGGGTCACTTGACAGCACCCACCGTGGCTATCGCAGCTGTGTCGCTGTTGTCTCGTCTTCCAAGGACCATCTGCCGCGTCTATCGGAAGATCTGTGCCTGGGACCTCTGCATCTGCTGTTTCGGCGTCAAATCCCACAGCTACCGAGGTCGGCCCACGGGACCACAGTTGGATTTGCCCAGCCATTGGTTGTCCCCGGATGCCACGGATCTCATACAGCGAATGGTGGTGAAGGACCTGAGCTCAATTCTTTTTGGAATCGAAAATTTGGTAAAAGTTTGAAAGTGTTCAAATGAAGAAAAGATTCAAAACTCCTTTTATTCTTGTCTTTATTGAAATTTCGAGTCGGAAACTGTTTAATTTTTCAATCAAAAACTTGAAAAACGAATCGAATCGCGGAATGACAAACTGTGCAGCTGAGGATCCTGATGCGCGCCTGGGTGCCCATGATTTCCGAGACTTGGAGGACGGAAGCCATGAGAAAACCATCCAAGAAGATCTCACCTCACAACATCCCACGTGACATTTTAACAAACTCAAATACCTTCCTGGTACCTGAAATACCTCCAAGTGCCTCCTGAAATGCCTCCTGAAATGCCTCCTGAAATGCCTCCCTGCCTCCTCACATCCTCCTCACACCCTCCTCACACCCTCCTCACATCCTCGCATCTCCTGTGCAGCTTGAGGAGCATCCATTTTTCGTGGGCATGAACTTTGCAGGTGCTCATGCTCGAGCTGCTCCGGTGAGAACATTGGAGGAGATGTGTCTCCGGCACATTGGCAGAAGATGGAAAGAGCCACATCCTTAGGCTGAAATCTTTTTGTTTTGAACTTGTTTTTTGCAAATTTAACTCAAATAAAGGCACCTTAAAGACATGAAAATGTCGAACTTAAAGGCATCTCTTGAGCACAAGAAAATGAAGATCCCCTTTTTTCTCCGTTAGACAAAGATCAAAGCGAGGTTCGAACACTTGGCCAAAGCAAGTGCTGCCAGACCCGAGGCTGCAACGACGTGGAAATTTCTCAATGAATGAAAGTTTCAAGGATTAATAAACAGATTTGTTATTTTGATGCTGAACTAGTTGATAAACTTGTTGTTTGTTATTTTGATAGTTTGAATCATTTGTTAATATTTGCTATCGTGATGTTGAATTTTTGCATATCCAATAAACAAATTTGCTATGTTGATTCAATGTGTATATATTTGTTTGGCGAAGAGTAAAATAACAAGAGAAAACGATGAAACAATTTCTAAGAATAACAACCATTGTGAAAGATGGTTTTACTGAGAGAAAACGATACATCTTCTTTTCTTACATGTTTATTTGCAGAGAAAAGTTTGTTCTGAAGAAGCAAAGAGCGCATTGGAGACACGCTGACACCATGTGTTCAGCCAAGAACGCTTCAGGCTTTGCGCAAGCTGCAGCGCATTGCAGAAGTCTACGAACTTGTGGTGCTCAGCGGCGAGTTTGTGTCAAAAGGTCCAAGTGTCAAGTAGTACTCCCGAAATGAGTAGAGAACCGAATGGAATCGAATCGAATGGAATAGAATGGAATAGAATGGAACGGACTGGAAGTGTTATCAAATTGGCAGTGTGTGTGTGTGTGTGTGTGTGGGTGTGTCTCCTTTGCGGTGAATGCTCTTGGTGTACTGGTCAGCATGATTTTGCATGGCAGGGCGGCAAGGCTGACGAGGGTGAGACCTCTTTCTCAGAGGTTTCCTTGGGGCTGCATGGCACTGCATGAAAGCACATGATATTTTTATAGATTTTTCATAGTCGTCTTTGTTCTCCCAAAATTAGGTCACGAATGTTTTTTCCAGTTTTATGGTTCAAACATTCACAAGACTTCACGCTTGAATGCATCCTCACCAGGATGAAGACTGAAGCATCAAAAGAATTGTTGGCTGCGGTCCAAAAAAAGACTACGCTGAATCTGCGCTAGATACATGCAAGCTGATTCTTCTTGCTTAGGTGGGAAGAAGTAGAGTGAAGTGGCACATTGCAGGAATTGTCAGGCAGTGCATGTCGAAGTGTTCAGAAGTATCAAAGGTTCGGAATCTTCCGCCCACGCATTTCCTTCCTACCATTGTCCCTCCTTACGAGCTTCTGGTACTGCCAACAGTGACGGTCTTGTGTCCTAATGGCCTTTGAATGACTTCCGGGTTTATTGATCCTGTTTTCTTTTCCTCCTTTTGGGCTTGGAGTGCTGGGATTAGTAACAAGAACTCACTGATGGAAATGAGATTCTGGCTGCTTGGTTGAAACTCGTTCCTGAAACTCTGGGTTCAAGCTGGGAATTCAATTTGCTTTAAATTTCGGGCCCTGAAAGGTCCTGACCAGAAAAAGAAAGTAAATAAGGCTTAGCAAGACATCCGTCACAATACCGCGCTTGAAATTGATGTGTTTCTTTTGGTTCATCCACCGTTTGAAGCTCAACTTGAATTCCAGTCACATGGCCAACCTAGAGTTCCACGTTCCCTTCAAGGGGCCCCAATTTTCACTCTGCTTATGGATCTAAAAAAACAGATTTGGCACGAGTAGATCTGTAAACTGATTCCCATTTTCAGTGATCTTTAGATTCCCATTTTCTTGCGGAAATTCCTAAACTGATTCCCCCATTTTCACTGAAACTTCTCGTGTTTCTCTTGGCCACGAGTTCGATGCCATGCTGGAGCAGCTCTCCCAGGCATGAGAAATCCATGGTGAAACGAATTGGAAGCGCCGATCGTTGTGACGACTCAGGGAATTCAATGGATCCGTCCAGAGAAGGTCCCGAGGCCAGAGCAAAGTGCGAAGCTCCTTTTTTAAAGCGGAAGGAAGTACTGTACTTCGCCTCCTTCCTGTCTTCTTCCTCTACTTCAATTTAAGTATTTCTCATCTGTTTCTCCTTGCATTACTTCTTCGGAATTCTTCCCATTTCTTCTCATTTCTTCACATTTAAGTCGGAGAGGCAAGCCGTGAGGCAGAATGATGTGAAGGAATATGCCTTCAAGGACCTGTCGTGACGTCGCCATTTTGCACTCTGGCTCTGTGTGAAGTTGCCAGGATTTGCATGTTGGAACTGGTGGCTTCAGCCAATCAAACAGGCGACATGAACTATGGCATGGAGAGAGAGCCCCATGGTGACATTGTAACAGGATCATCCATTGATATCTTTTGATGGTTGTGTTGTAGATTCGTGCCATGTTGCGCTTATGTTGATACTTCAGTTTGCTAGACTGGCACCAGGTTGGGAAGAGATGCTGCTAGTTCTGTCCCATTCCTCGGCAAAAGTTGAAAAAGATATGATGTTCTTCAATGCCAATGAGATCCAAGGAGCAAGGTAATAATGTAAAATTCTGTGTTTTCTTTGAGTTTCTTCGGGTGCTGAGGTGTACAGAGGTCTTTTAGAAAACACTCCGGTGGCGATTAAGGCAGCGCAGCACGTGGCAGTCATGGTATGGCAGGAGAGCACACCCGTTCACGCAGGCTGTGACCGACGAAATGGATCTCCGGGAGGAAGTACGTCTCCTCGGTCGCCGGGAACTGAGTTGTGGCATTCATTGCATTTCTTCATGTTTGATTCAGATTGAATTTCATATTGAATTTCGTAATATTGATTCATTGCATTCATTGCATTTCTTGAGTTTCCGAAATTGCATTTCTTGATTTGCATCGTTTGGCATTCACTGCATTTGGCTTTTTTACATCTCTAAAAAATCTGGATTCCTCAATCTAAATGTAAGATTCTACATTTTACACTTCATCGCAGGCCTTCGCCATCCAAATCTTGCACGGCTCTTCGGTTGGTCAATGAATCAGTTGGAGCCTCAGCGCTGTGTTTCGCTTGAGTTTGGCTTCAAGTCCACTCAGTAGCCTGGTTTCAACAAAGTACAAGGGAAGAAAGAAGAAACGACTATCAAAGGAAACAAAATATATAAGAAATATATTATGATATAAAAATGTATAGAATATGATATAGAAATTTAAGAATTTAGAAAAATATAGAAAATATGTATTTTTGAGTAAATAGAATATATCAAAAGTAATTTCCTTGCTGAGTTTCTCTGTTTTCTCAGTTTGAACGGTCGGTGCTTCTTGGTCTACGAGCTGCTTACGGGACGCGACCTGCAGAGCCACTTGGAACGACATCGCGACGGCGAGGTGGGACTCAGACAATGGGAAAACAAAGATGTAGAGATTTTTAGATAGATTTTATACACTATTGTTTTATACAATTATGTGTGTTTTTTAATATTAATTTATATTTGTATATCTGTATTTGTGTTGTATTGATTTACTTATTTCCCATAGAGATGTTGATATTTTTGGGGTTTGATATCTTTGAGTTGCGCGCCAGGCCATCTTTCCCGCAGCGCGCCGAACAGCGGCAGCCTTTGATGCAGCGAAAGGTCTCTTCTACATGGCGAATCTGTTGCCCTCTCCGGCGTTTCACCGGGATATCAAGCCGTTGAATATCGTGTTGGACAAGTGGCATCCTCAGTTGCAGCTTCGAAATTTCCGCAGAGAAGTTTTTTGCTTCAAAATTGTAAGGAGAGTCTTAAGTTCTAAGTTCTTCGGAGAGTCTTAAGTTTTCATGAAGGAGAGGAAGTCTTAAGTTTCGAATTAAATTCTTCCCTTCAGTTCTTTTGTCTTCCCTTCAGTTCAGTTTTTATTCAGATCTTAAGTTTTTATTCAGGTCCAAGTCTACTTCTAAGTTCTTCCTTCCCTTCAGTCTTAATCTCTTCCTTTAGGAAAGTCTTAAGTTTTTCTTCCCTTCCCTTCATTCTGAAGTTCTTCAGCTTCTATTAACCGATCTTCCTTCAGGAGAGGAAGCGCCAAACTGGTGGATTTTGGCGTCCAGGACACTGCACAACACGCAGACTCGGACGCCCCGATGCACCGAGCGGGTCGTCGTTAGGACTTTGAGGCACAGCGAAAGGTGGAAGGAATCAGCGGAACGCCGGGGTCGCAAACTCAGAGGGGAAAAGGATGGAAAATGAGAAATATGCTTGTTGATTTATTGAACTATTTATTTATTGATGTATTTTTTTGCTTGAAGATTTGCATATATATATATATATATATACGCGCAAAACCCGTGCCTCGCCGTCGCCTGATGGGCAATCGGCTTGGATGTGTGATGTGTTTTTGCATGGCAGGCGCAGTATTTTATAGACTTTCTTGATGTTTTCATCATGGTCACCGCAATTCTAGTGGTGAGTTTTCAAGAGGTCATGGTCATTTCCATCAGGTATAGTTCAACAGGTTTCAACAGGCACTTGCCTCCCCAATCGTTTGTGGACTATTCTACTTCTCAGCAGTCATGCATGCACATGTGTATGTCAGGGTTCAGCGGCGCTGCTTCATCTTTTTTTGTCTCAGTGCGTGGAAATCCACTTCAGTTTGCTTTCATCGAAACAATCTCCTGGAGACAATTTTATGTCACCTTTCGAAAGGGCTTCACGGTAAGTTCTCATTGAACTCAGGACTGTTTCAAGTCCTGGCCCTCTATGAAGCGCTCCCGAACATGATGCTCCAAACGCAGTAAACAACAAACGTTAACACAGGTGCCCACACGCACGCAAACAAACACCGAACGTCATGTCATGAAGGTGATGCTCCGAAGGCAGTAAACAACGAACGTTACCGTTAGCACAGGTGCCCACACGCACGCAAACAAACACCGAACGTCATGTCATGAAGGTGATGCTCCGAAGGCAGTAAACAACGAACGTTACCGTTAGCACAGGTGCCCACACGCACGCAAACAAACACCGAACGTCATGTCATGAAGGTGATGCTCCGAAGGCAGTAAACAACGAACGTTACCGTTAGCACAGGTGCCCACACGCACGCAAACAAACAGCGAACGTCATGTCATGAACGTGATGCTCTGAACGCAGTAAACAACGAACGTTAACACAGGTGCCCACACGCACGCAAACAAACGCCGAACGTCATGTCATGAACGTGATGCTCCGAACGCAGTAAGAAACGAACGTTAACACAGTTGCCCACACGCACGCAAACAAACACCGAAGGTCATGTCATGAACGCGATGCTCTGAACGCAGTAAGCAACGAACGTTTACACAGGTGCCCACATGCACGCAAACAAACACCGAACGTCATGTCATGAAGGCTCCGAATGCAGTAAACAACGAACGTTAACACAGGTGCCCACACGCACGCAAACAAACACCGAAGGTTGTTAGCGGATGCACACGTAACACGGCGTGTCGTGACAGAGGAAGAAGCACAAAAAAAAAATAACATGTTGGAAACATCACGATCAAACCACCCGGAGAGAATCCAAAAAACTTAAACCAGTCTAACATCAGAAAACCATGCGCATAGTGATAAAATGCTGCGCCTGCCATGTGAAAACGACACCGAAAAACTAACCACCGGAACTGCGGACAAAACGCGCGAAACAATGCCGAACGTCTACAAAGTGCCACGCCTGCCATACGAAATGCATTTGCGCCTGCCATGAAGCGACGGCGAGACATGGGTTTTGCGGGGATATATATATATATATAGAGAGAGAGAAGAGAGAGAGGGAGAGATGTATGAAAAGGAAAGAAAAAAGATATGTAGAGAATAAATTAGTAAAAAGGAAGAGAAGCATATAAATAGAAAAAGAGAGAGAAAGAAAAAATGTATGATATCGAAGAAATGGAGAATAGAATGACAGAGAGAAGGGAAAGAGAGAGGATAAAGAGAAGCTCCTGATAGAAAAATGAATTTTGGATGTTTCAGAGAGAGGATAAAGAGAAGCTCCTGATAGAAAAATGAATTTTGGATGTTTCAGATGAAGCTCCTCAGAGAAGGGGTTGCTCCTGAGGTATGCCTGTCCTATCTACTTGCAATACGGGAAAGTTAATGAACAGTCGGAGGTTGGAAGCAGCAAGCTGAAGAAAGCCTGGGTGTGTCATGCGGCAGTGAACTCTGCAGGTGTTCTCGTTTGGAACCGTGCCCTGAAGCATCCTGGAGCATCCTGAAGCTCACTTTGTGGAGGTTTGTTGGGTCTTGCTGTTTGGTCCCGTCAGCACCTCTCTACAGGTACTATTAGAGCTGCTGGTGAACAAACCGCCGGCGCTTGTTGATGGAAAAGGAGAAGTTGTGAAGTTTTTTCTCTTGAAACAGTTGAAGAAGAAGTGATAAACGATTGAACCCATATAATTCATTGAAGATACAAATCTCATGAAAGTCATTGAACTTGAACAAGAAACGATTTTAAAAAAAACGAATTTTGGCGAAAAACTCCAGGAGGTTTGATCTATCCGCTGCTGCAAGAGATTCAGCCGGCAGCTTCTGGTGCCCTTTGTCGCGCCGTGGATCATGCCGAAGTTTCAGCTGGGTCTGCTGCTGAGAGCGCTGAGCTCTGCTGTTTGGGTGAAACTTCATGTTTTTTTGGGTAAACATCATGAAAAAACTACGATGTATGAAAAATTGCAACCATGTAAGTTGCTATGTATGATAAATTTGATCTGGAGTAAAACTTTCGAGCAATTTAAGTTGAGTTGCTGACATGATTTTGTGGTTTTTCAGAAATTGAGGTGGCAAATGCCGAACCTCGAAGATGTGGCAAAATTAGCCCTGCGCTGCGTTTGATTCTCGGCATGGAACCCAAGTGGAAGCGATCCACGTTTCAAGCTTTGCACAGGTGGATTTCACTCCGACTCGCCGCCCGCTCTTCAAAGAAATTGTTGAAGCCAGCGCCAAAGTATTCCAAAGGAAGGCTGTCAAGAAGCCTTTGTTCAGCTTGCAATTCAGCTAAACAAGCAGCTTACTTCAGCTCTTTTTCAAGTTTCCAAGTTCTTCACCTCTTGTGGCAGTGAGGTTTTGCGGCAGTCTGGGTCTCAGATCCAGAGCCATAGAGATGCCTTAGAGATGCCGCCAGCCGAGGAGTCAGCGACAGGAGCCTCAAAGATCATCTGAAAGGGTCAAACTGCACATTTCTCAACTTTTGATTTCTTACTTCTCTCAGTTTGGTACTCTTAACTGATAGCGCATGGATCTTGACTGACAGCTCTTAAGTGATTATAGCCTTATAGCTACTGGATAGCTACTGATTGATTTCGGTCGTGTTTGATGTTTCTGATTGATTTCTGTCGTGGAAACTCTGCTGTGTCAGGACTTACGAACTCCGAGGCGCTGGTTCCTGCCGCTTCCCACCGATTCAGTGGGCTTCCTTCATGCTGTGCCCAGGTGGAGTGAAGTGCAAGGAGTGCAAGGCAACTGGAGAACAGTGGGGGGGAACTTGAAGAGTTTCTGCTGTTCCTATTTTCCGAAGTTTTCCGGAATTTTTTTTCACATGGTTTCCTATCTTTTCCATTCTTTTCCTATGTTTTCCTATGTCTTTCTAAGTTTCCTTTGTTTTCCCATCTTTTCCTTGTACACAGTTTACTGTACACTATGGCACTCCAAAGTGCGCAATTGTCAACTCGGCAAACGCGCAGGGACGAAGTTGCCCAACATGCCTGGTACTGAGTTTTTCACTTGTTGGAAGGAACTGACATCATGTCAACTAAGGAGAGCCTTGAAGCAGGTCGTCCTTTCGTGTGCAGCATCCTGAGTGCCTGTTTTACAAATGACAATTTGACAGATAAACACACAAGAAAAGGAATCCATAGGAAAGAAAAGAAACCATAGAAATCCATAGGAATCCATAGGAATCTTCTTTGCAAAGGATTGCATTTGTCGAAGGTTTGGACGTCGGTATCTTCTGCTGCTCACAGCATCACCATCAAGGCGCAATGGAAACGAGCAGAACAAAGTCTTCTTCAGTCCAATGGTGTGGCATTGCGGTGCAGTTGTGCAGGTAGAACAGGAGCAATGGGAGGTACCCATCGGCAGAATCCTCAGTTAGAATTGAAATCCCCTGCAATCTGAATTGAATGTGTTGTTTAAAAGAGAAAGACCTGAATTGGAAAAAGAGAAAGATGAAGAAAGATGTGGAAATTCTCTGTTCAAGATTGAATTCTCTGTTTTCGATTTGTTCTTTACCTTTCAGAGGTGTCCCTTGCTGCATCGGGCCGAGGTCGAAATCACCAGCCAGAGTTTTTTGAGAAGGTGATGGACCAGGCGCAGTGAGATGGCTCAGATTCAGAAGTATGAAGACAGGAAGCTTAGAATACACATCCTACGTGCTACATACTCATTGCTTAGAATCATCTTACTACATCTTGCTACCCTTGGTTTTAGAGACTTGCAATTCCTTTTAGGACAGATTTAAAGAATACATTGAATACACTTAGGTGTAAACTCTTCTCTTGGAGAACTTTGAGGAAAACACAGTTCTTCGATGCTGTGGCATTGTGCACCAGGAGTCCCTTGCAAAGATTTCTCGCACGCACTTTGTCATCGCTGTGCGGTGAACTGACTTGCAAAAACTCACGAAAGCAGCAAGCGAAACATCTCGAGATGAGATGCTTAAGTTCAGATGTTTGTTTTGCTTGACTTGGAAGCCAGCTAACTTGTTTGGCTTTAGTCAACTTGCGTTATTTCGAAACACTATTGCAAAATAAGCTTGTTGTGAAAATGGACTTTACTTCTAAGGTCAATTTGCAAGCGCTTTATGTCAAAATTTGGTCAATTTCAAGCTGCAACTACCACAACTGAGGGTGTCAAGTGAACCTGTCAGCGAGGCATCATCAGCTCGTGGTTTCAAAGCATTCTTCGTGCCAACCTGAAGACATCCTGAAGACATCCTGAAGACATGTGAATCGACGCAGCAGAGACATGTAAACCACCGAATCGACTCTACAACAGTAGCAGAGTGCTCAGCTTAGGAATCCTTTCCTGGTGAATGGAGTCCCTTTGGAGCAAGGTTCGGTGTCCAGCAAGGTCCAGCAAGGTGTGTGCAGCGCCACTCGCGACGGACACAGGTGCTACGGTGGCCATTCGCGAGAATGACATGTTGACCTTGTCAGGCCACGAGACGATGAAGAGAGCGAGAGAGAGAGAGAGAGAGAGAGATGTAGAGATGAAGAGATGTGAAGAGATGTGTACTGTCTACGAATATTTGGGGCAGATAGGTGCAGATGTTCCTTGTGAAATCCGTTCTTTTGCACCGTTTCTCACTGTGTTTTCTCCCTGTTATTACATGGTTAGATTCTGTTTGTGATCTACAGTGTTCATATGTTTTTCTCTTTCTTCAGATCCGCCCATCGTGGTGCTGGGAGTGCAGCTTCGATTCGAGCCCAAGGCGAAGAGTTCCTCAGTTATCCAGCTGTCAGCTGTCGAGGAACTCCTCGTTGTTTGAGGCTCGTGCCCCGCTTTCAGCGCGACTGCAGCTGCCTAAGCACGAAAAACCTAAGAATAGAGAAGAAAGAGGTGAAAAGAAGTGAGAAAAAGATCTGAGATGAAAGAAAAGAACTGAGATCTGAAGAAATAAGTGACCTTCTGAGTTCTGATTTTGGCTGAGGCCTTGTCCTGAAGGAGGGCAACGGTCGCAGATGGATCTCCACATCGCAGTTCCCCTCTCCATTTCGTTCTCTGAACTCATAAGATATCATAAGTCAGTAATAAGTCAGTCACTTCGCATCCCAAGAAGCGGGATCCCAAGCGTTTCACGACCTGGTCGCGAAGTGGGATCACTTTACAGCAGCCTGCCACGTCTCCAGGACTAGTGGCGCCTTCGGCAGTCTTGGAATGTGTGAAATCGATTTGTCTCTGCCTGAGCCGTTTGTTGAGCCTTGGAAAGAGGAAACGGAAAGGAATGAATGATGAAGATGAAGGCAGCAATTGCATTCATGAAGGTTATCAAGATGTAAGCCAGTGATGAAGGTTGAATGAAGGAATTGAATGAGCAGTGGTTACCATTCGTGAAGAAATGAAGAAATGGAAAGATAGAAGTAGAAAAGATCGAAAGTTGAAAAGTTGAAAAGTTGAAAAGATAGAAGTAGAAAGAATTGGAAAGATCAGTGATCACCGGCGGAGTAAGAATCCTCAATAATGATCCATAGTCCATAGTGCCTTTCTCAATGTGGGATACTAGCAAACAAAAGCTGGCAAGAAGCAACGATTGCCAACAATAGGCAACAAAGCTGACAGACAAACTTAGACCAATAAATAAACAACAATAACCAACAGCGGTGGTTCATTGTAAAGCATTACACTCTGGTAACCCAACCCGGCCGCACGAGAAAAATCGTCAGGTTTGAAAAAAATATGCAGATTGGAAGTTGTTTCATAGCCAGTTTACCACAGAATGAATGGATAAGGCATAGCGAGTTTTGATTATTTGATGATCAATGTGGGTTCAGTTGGCCAGCCATGGACCGGTTTTGTGTCCAAGCATACAGTAGATCGCACAGTTCCCCGAAAGCGCGATGGTTTGACAGCGACACATTGTCAAACTGGTAATTTTGGAATCTATTGACCACCATTCGCGGCAGGTAAGGTGATGTTCCAAGATTTGTTCAACAACCCACTTTGATTGTCCAGTTTGGCTGATTGGAATTCCCCTCCATTGTGGCTCCCTCCCCAGAAACTGGTTTTTTCTCTGTCAAACACAGCAAGAAGATCTTATTTAGCAACGAAGATAAACAACAGTCAAGAGCAACAACATCAGCATCAACAGCAACAACAGCAGCAGCAGCAGCAGCAACAACAACAACAACAATGGGGGCAACCACTCTGAGAACAGTGCGTGAAGATGGGAAGGATGGTTTACCCAATCCCTGACTCCAGAGCGCTCACAGGCAACCCTGTAGGCAACTTTAGAGGGAAATACATAGAATTTTTAGATATGAAAGAAAAATAGTATTTTATACGTATTAAGTATATACATACTTCTTGGTTCAAATACTTATATATACATATATTTAGATATTGATATTTCTATTTAGATATATTCATCTATACAACTTTCATTTGTTCTCTCGTTCTTTTCTCTTTTTGGTGCTTTAGTGATACCGTTTTCACGTGAGGCACGGATGTCAAGGGCTTGCCGAAAGAGGCCCAAGTGCAACGGGACATCATGTTCCTGGATACCATAACGTGTTTGTAGAAACTGCTGTGTTTGAAATATTGAAATGCATGTTGCATGTTTAAAAAGTATTACGTGGAAGTTGAATTGTATGGAATTTATTCTGATGTTCATAGTTTCCTTTACCATAAGTAGTAGGTTTGTCTGGCGGCACCCTAGCTCATCTACTTTACAATAAGTTTGTCGTTTTTTATTCTGAATTTCTCTGAATTCGAAGCTTCGCAGGTCAAGCGGATAGCTTTAGACACTGGGCACATCGTGGAGGCAGGGTGGAAAAACCAGCCTAAAAACTGGACCCAAAAATCTGTTGGAGAGCAAAGAGATGCAAAGAAAGAGTAGCAGTTGAGTTTGAAGTACAGTTCTTGCTGAAAAATTTGATAGCCCCAGGTCGGTCGGAAGCATCAAGAACTGATCTTTGACAAGCTTCTGAAGGTACGGGGCAAGGTCTTTGAAACAGCGACTTTGTAGCACTTCCCAGACGCAAATTCTCAGCAGACAACCTGACACAGATTTTCCGCAGACGTCTTGACGCCCATTCTGCGTTGAAAGTAAATCATTTTGATCATTTATTCATCATCGTGTTGACCTTTCAGTCCCCAACTTCATAGTCCTTCTCCTCTACCACTGTCCCCACTGTCTCTTGCCATGCCGAGACCTTTTTGCTAGGCCAACTGGCTCTACAACATCTCGCGGACGCATTTGAAGGAGCCACGATGTGAACAAATCCACAACTCCACAGAATCTCCACAGATTCACAAAGATGACATCCACAGATATCCACAGATTTGCACAGATCAAAGATGACACTGACACTGGGTCCACAACTGACTTACGTCGAGGTTTGCTTTGATGCCACGGAACTTTTTCTGCAGGTGCAGTGCTCACGAGTTTGGGGGCACGTGTTAGGTCCTTCAGCCAATCATTGAAGCACAAGAAGTTACGGCATGGCAAAATGAATCATGAAGAACAACCGTTTCGAAGGAACTGGATGAATCGCTGTTGCTATTGACCTGGATTCGAGACAGCAGAAGATTGACAGGTTCAAAATCTCAGCACGAACCCCGTCATGGTGAATGGCAGGCACTCCACTTAGCATTGTGAGTCCAGAGAATTCATGTTTTGAGTTCACACGGCGATTCACAGAGACTCAGGCAGTTGAGGCAAAGCCAAACGGGAAAGGTTTTGCCCGGCGGCTGCATTGCATTTCTGGCGCGAGATGGGAAGGAGAGCTGAGAGCGAATTGGTCAGACATATCTAGCAGTACCGGTAGTACCATCAGTCTCCACATTGTCTCCACCACCATCTTCCAGGAGCAGACCACATTCCTGGAATTCAACTTGCACATGGATAAGCAGCGGAATTCCGTTGAAACCCGAGACACTTGAGATTCTTAGGAATCCATGCCAGACAAAGATGTGCGCTGCACTTCCGACTTGTGCAATGGTAAATGGCTTGGAAGAGTTTGGAAACTTGATCCGTCCTGATGCATCCTTATGCTATGCACACTACAACGGATTCTTATTCCTTATTCTGTGCATCCTTATGCAATGCTTCTCTGTCCAATCCAGCCACAACGTCGAACGGCGCTTGCACCGACTTTCCCAGGCATTGGTTCTCACTTCTCGCACTGACACCGTTGACATTGGCTCAAAGTCATAGCGATTACCGTCATCATCAGCGCTGAGGACAAGGACAGCGCGAATTATGAGGTTTTGACAGCAGTTGGTGTAGTCTTTTTGAAGTGAAAAACAGTGGGGTGATCTTTGTCTTAAGGGTAGTCCGCAACGGGGCCAAAGTTTCTCAGAGTTCAGTGGCTTCAAGAAGTGCTCCTGGTCCATCTCTTCACTAGCTCTGTTTTTCTTAGTGTCTCTTGGCTCGTCTACGGCGAATCTCTTTCAACATCTCAAGGTCTCCTTTTAACATCTTGTGTTTGGATGTGTTCGCAACAAGGAAGTTTCCATTCTGAGTTTCCTCGAAGACCCGATGCCACAGGGTGAGGGTTTTTTAGCTGAAAGCCACTGTCATTTGATATTGTTGCTGCACATAATCCCACAAAGCGCTTGTAAACTCATTCTGCTTCCAGAAAGTGTTACTCACTGAGAAGTGAACACACACCATTTTCCAGGAAACACTGTGTTCCGCGATAGGAATTGGTATCTTCAATCACAACTGCATGTTCAAATACACCTGAGTAGCACTGTTGGTGCATCGTATATTTCCAGCTGCCTAAACTAATTTGCCCTTCTCCAAAACGAGATTCCCTCGTTTTCCCTCGTTAAAACTCTTAACTGAAATGGTTTCACTTCGAACCATATCCCCACCCCTTGGCAACGGGTATCCGCAGAAATGCTGCACATTGGCAGTTCGTTTCATGTTGTTTTTGCTTCTGGTCAGTGAGACAGGCCCGTTTGAAAGGTGGCCATCAGATTGGGAACCGCAACCGGCCCTTAGCCAAACCGTAGCGTTGCTGTCAGCACCTTTTCTGAAAATCCAGAACTAATCCGCATCAG
Source organism: Symbiodinium kawagutii (assembly GCA_009767595.1). Taxonomy (NCBI): domain Eukaryota; class Dinophyceae; order Suessiales; family Symbiodiniaceae; genus Symbiodinium; species Symbiodinium kawagutii. The sequence goes on from VSDK01021448.1 coordinate 140,304, forward strand.
AAGCTGAAAACATCAGAAATCGAATCGTGGACATGGGCGAAGACCACTTAAAAAGGTAAAATCTTCAAAACGATGCAAGAGGGCTATCACGTCCAAAACCATAGCTACAAATAGTTTGGTTGATTTTTTCAGTGGTTTACCTCTTTCTATCCCTTTCCATTTCTGCGACTATCTAACTTGTTGAGTTTGTTGGGATATCGTCCCAGGTTTTATTCAATGGTGCTGCACCTTTGTCGTGAAACTTCTGTTTGTGGCACACCTGTTGCCCAAAATTGAAGGCTGAAAACTGCAAAAGATGTATTCAAAAAGTTGCCCAAAGGTAGGAATCTGTTCTTGAGGATCCGACGAAGACATTCATAGCAGATCAGCATTTCTTCATAGGGTGGATGACACCTCGAGATGTTCACACGCTGAATCCATGACGCTTTTCGATTGGGCAAGGCAAATGGCTTCAGGGGACTACTACGCTGTTCTCGGTGTCAAAGACTCAAACTGTTAGACTGCTCTTAGAGTTTTTGCTGTTCTCAGCATTGAACTGCTCTTAAACTGCTTTGTGTCAAGGACTCAAACTGTTCTCAGATGTTTCTCAGATGTTTCTCAGATGCTTGTGCTTGTTTGGTTGTTCAGGTGACCAGAGATGCCAGCGATGCAGAAATCAAGAAGGCATACCGGAAGGACGGCGTAGGACACGACGTAGGACACGGCTTTGACCCGTGTCACACCTCTCACCTTGACGCCTGCAGGAAGCCTTGAAGTGGCATCCCGACAAGAATCCAGATAACAAGGTGCCAGAAGTCGAATCTTAAGACTTCGCAGCCACTTTCATCCACTTTCCTCACACTGAATTCTCAATTCGTGGATATAATCCACCACGCTACATCACTACATATTTCAAATCATTTCATGCTTCATTCTTAATCCGACATTTCAAGATTCCAAGCAAAAGCCCAGCAGTTGAAAGTGTCAGTCCCAGCTCTAGGAAGAGGCTGAAAAGAACTTCAAGGCTGTTGCAGAGGCCAGCTGCAGCTGAGCCAAACCCATGGTGTTGCTTTCAGCTCCACGACCTGAGGCCTACGAGGTTCTGTCAAGCCCTGACAAGCGCGCCATGTACGATCGCGGCGGCAAGGATGCAACTCAGCTCATCAGAGCTAGCCGGGCCTAGCCTTTGAGAATTGAGAATACTTGAGCCCAAAATTTACCAAGTTCGCTTGTCCAAAATGTCAAGTTGTGCTGCTTTTTCCTCAAAAAAATGCCTTCAATGCATTCCATTCCTTTGATTTTTTTGTCAAAGTTGTCATGTACGAAGCTTCAATTCTCCAGAACCCTTTGCATTGTTTTCAATGTGAGGCTGTGAATGGCGGGGGCGGCGGCTACTCGCACGCCGACTTCAGTCCAATCCCAAGGATGACAGAAGGAAGTCAACTGAGGAATGAGTCAAATCGGTTAGGAGAAGGTCAGAGGAATGTAGAAAGCTGATGTGTTGTAACGACATCGAAGACTTTGCGTCGAAGATTCGAGGCATTTCAAGATATAAAGAGGCATTTTGAGACGTTTAGGGATTCCGCAATGCTTTGGGACAATGACAAAGCCAGAGCTGGAACACGCACAAGGGACACTTTGTGCCCAGGTGACATGACCTCGGCCTTTAAACTGTTCGAACAGGCCTCCACTTGCCACACAGTTTGCATGTCAGTTTTTTGAAAAGATCAACAGATACTAAGAAGCCCGATTATTTCTAGCTAGTATAGATGATAGTTTATATACAGATATAGTACATGCATGTACATGCTAGTACTATATTTGTTTTGATTTTTTGAGTCCACAGATAGTGCTGCGAATGGCACAGCCTGTTCCGCAGTTCTTTGGCGGCCGGGACCCTTTTGCAGACATGGACAGGACTGCGAGATGTGAAGGTCGAAAGCTGCGAGAGTTTGAAGACAAACATGCGAGGAATGCTGAAATTGAACACAAATGTTTCCAATATTCAAATATGTTTGATTTCCCATTCCAAATATGGAGTGATTGCATTTGCCGTTTGAGCTTGATGATGTACCATAAAAGTTGTTTTTTTCCAAGAAAAGTTGTATGTAGTTGGTCAAAATCGAATGTTGATGCTCATCCGCGCCAACAAATTTAAGCATTTCTTTTTGGAAGACAGAAAAAGGATGAAAGACAGAGGCAGAAAGTTGAGGCTGTCACATTGCTGTACATGATGGCTGGCTGTGACCATGAGGATGATCCAACCTCAAGAAATGACAATGAAAAGAAGCCCAAAAAAGATGTTTTTACCGTTTGCCGCGCACGCGGCGTATCAACGAACGTAGGATGTTTGCGGAAATGCACGGACAGCAGGGACAGTCGAGGCTCTCGATGTGAATCACGTGTGTTGACACTTGAATCCAAGTTGAGATGTAGCAACAGTGAAGCGAACATTGGATTACAAGGATGGTACTATGATTAGGTCTTGTGATTCGGGTTGTTTGCTCCTGCGGGTCTTTAGCAAAGGTCTAAATTACGACAACAAATTTGAGTAACAGGAGGCCCACTGCATTTTCCAGGCCCGGAAGAGGCTTTGGATCAGGGTTTGGCTCGGTGCCAAGGGCAGCATCCCGTGATCCAAGCTGAAAACCAGTGATTTCAATCTGCCATCGTCATCGGCGGTTCAACCCAACGACACCAGACCCCGAGGCAGCTTTGGTGGTGGCTTTGGTGGTGGCTTTGACGATGACTTCTTCAAGGGTGGATTTGGTGAGCACAGACGAGTCTTTCTTTGTTCTCAATGCTGAATCTCCAAATGTTTACAGCATTTTGTCTAAGACTCTAAGATCTTCGCTTGGGTGTTTGTTTCCTGCTAGGTGGAGGTACTTCTTCATTTAGTTCATTCAGTACAGGTGGAGGTGGAGGCAGCGTGAGTCGTGTGACTTGAGCATTTTTTGAAAGAAATAAAAGGCATAACAAGCAAATGGATGAAAATCATGCAATTCATGGCCTGTCTCACAAACCTACTTGCATTGCACTCGCCACAACAAGTTGATGAATTGATAAACTGTAAAATAAAGAGAACTTCATTGAATAGAATAGAATATGCTTTGTAAAATGTCTAGTAAGCAAATTGTGAAAATCCTTGGAGCATTGATGAATTCGTTGCATTAGGCATGATGACCAGCACAACCACAACAACGAGGCGCAGCTGAGAAGTTTGGAGAAGTTCAGAGGGGTGGCTGATTCTTTGGGTGTGCAGGGTGGTGGACGGGAAGACGGTGACCGTCACTGAGAAGACTGTCGCTGCGCACAGAATGGGGGCATTGTCTTTGACAAGTTCTGCACTGCTGGATGTGGATGCGCTGCTGATGTGCTGTGATGTGAAGATGTGCCGGCTCTGGCGGGTTTCAAAGTGTTTGGTTTTCAATGTGTGAATTGTCTGTGAGTTGAACGTCTTGTGTTTCTTTCTTTCTTCCTTTCTTTGTTTGTTTGTGGGGTTGGTTTTAAACATTTTTTATTTTCCCTAATAATGTTGGTTGACTAGTATTTTGCATAAGGGCTGATACCAGCAACCAGTTGTTTACTTGTTTAGTTGTTTGTTTGTTTGTTTGTTTGTTTGTTTGTTTGTTTGTTTGTTTGTTTGTTTGTTTCTGCTGAGTTGTGTGCTTTTCGTGGTGTGCCTCCGAGGTGAGGAAGCCGGACGGCACAGTGGAGACGACACGCACACAGTCGGACGGTCAGCCAGCCGCAGGCCTGGAATCGCTACGCCAAACTGTTTCTTTTAAGCAAAAAGAAAGAGAAAATAGAATGGAATAGAACAGAATAGAATAGAAGAAGATAGATACAAAGAAAGAGAAAGAGAATAGTAATCAGATAGAGCACATCATTTATGTGGCATAGTTTTGGAGAGTGTAGGGCACCTCACAGGCAACATGCTCGGGGGGTTCAATAGCTTCTCCGGGAGATCGCACCGCACTGAGTTAGTTTGATGTGTGTTCTCTTCAAGCTCTAGACTCGACACAAGTGATAGGTGAACGTGATCACTTTTGGTAGGTCAAGTTATGTCAGGCACCTGATTTTGGTAGGTGAGCTTAGTCACTTTTGGCAGGTCAAGTTAAACAAGTTAGTTGTTTGATTTGAGTTGACTCAGTTATTTGTTTTGACTCAGCTCTGTTGATTTCGTGGCCCAGGCAACCATTTAATCTTGGATGGTGCGCCTCTGGATATGCATTGCAAGCAACGGCTACAGGATGAGCAGAGTGAAGCTGCAAAGTCGAGGATGAATATCACAGCAAACTACAAGAAGTTTCTGAAAACAAAGATCCATGTCACATCATGTTACATTAATATGGCTGTGGGTCAAAACCGTATACCTATCATTAACCATTGTTTTCCCCATAGTTTTGTTGGTTTTTATCTCCCATTATTGGTTGGTTAATATTGACCCATAGCCATATGTTCACACATGGATGTCACATTCATGTCAGATCAAGCATTTCTCCCAGAGATGTTCCCATTCCCAAGGTGAGAAGAGTGAGTCTAGTTGTGACCACGGTCGCGTGTTGGTGCACCCACCTCACAAAGTGTGTGTGGGGTACCAGGATCCACCAGGATCCACTAGGGTCTGGCACTGCGCAAACATGGCACACACAGAAACCTCACACCATCAACTGGCGTTTCAAGTGACTTTCTGTGGTTTTTGGTGCCCTCAAGTGACTTCTGATGTGTGTCCAGCATCGTTTCTGTCAAAATACCTTTGCAGTCCTGATCAAAGACCAAGATGTACAGCCGACGATGATAGGCAGCAAAAAGGATCACGCTGACGCTTGGACTTAACTCGTGAGGTTTGTTGCTGACAGGGCACTTTTCAACAGAACCAACTGCTTGCACTCAGGCCACCCTATGCTCAGATGGGTTGTCTGGTTTTGACCCTGTGCAATTTCACTTTCCAAGATTGTTCTAAAGAGTTCATACATAAAGTGGTTCCTTTCAAGCCATTTTGTTTTACACAACTCGTCACCATTGTTCATAAAGTGGTACAAAGGCTATGTTTTTGATTCCGCTTTGAGATCGCTCGCAAGGAAAGTGTCAGCTGGTAACGAGTTCTCTGCTGGTTGCGCCAAAAGTTGGGATCGCGCTACAGCGCAGCCGGGGTCACCGCTGTTTCGCTAGCCATTTACAGCTTGACCACGAACGTATCCAGCTTTCAGGACTGGGTGCGACTCGCTTTGATGGAGCTGATTTGGGGAAGTGCTAAAGTTTATGCTATGAATTCTATGAATCTTAAGGTAGAAATTAGTTATGTCTTGAATGTCTTCTGAATTTCTTGATTTATCTTGTTTGGTTAATTCAAAAAATGAACCGAATCTTTAGAATCATGAGAGGCGGTGGAGCACTGGTGACCATGCTCTTGGAACTGAAAACTCCGCACATGTTTGGACATCTCAACCAACTAAAATCCTTTGCCCCTTTGCTCATTTTGCACATGGGGATATCATTATTATCATTTAACATGAACGTTGAATAAGTTGCATGTTTTCTCTGTTTAACTTTTGAAAACTTTGATGTTGTTCATATCATGGTATTTATTCTTAGTTCATTATTAACTATTAACCATCATTGACCATTAGTAACCACTCATCGGGAGGATTAGTTGTTCTCAGTTCATGTGGTTGTGCCTCAGTTCATTGGGCACCCAAAAACGATTGGTTTAAAGTTGGTTTCCATTCTAAATGGCCATATTGGGGGTTAATGATTTTGACCCATACCCGTATTTGTCATTTATAATGGAAACCTAATGGCTATTAAATCAATTCCCAATGATCTTTCCATTATAAATGGCCAACTTTAAACCAATGGTGTAAATTGCAATTTTATCATATAATGTCAAAATAACAAATACCATGGGTATAAAATTAACCATCATGCTTAATAATTAAAAATGGTGAATTTTTTGTTTTGCCATGATGGTTTATAATCCAATAAAAATGATAAATACCATGGGTATAGAATTAACCATCATCTTAAATGACTTATAATCAACTATATGGTTAATCAAATTCATACTAAATGGTTAATAAATCAGTTCATGCCTTCCCATTTTTGGTTTATAATCCAATAAAAATGATAAATACCATGGTTAAGTACCCATGTCTTCCCATTTTTGTCTGTGGCATCTCCACTTTTTGGAGAGGCCATGTCTGTGGCTTCGCGCTCCGCGGGCGCTGCCCGAAGGCCGCCAAATTCATCGGTGAATTTGAACAACAAAAGATACTTAAATCTGGAAGAAGATGGGGGTTTCTCAAAAATAGGGTACCCCGGGTACCCCAAAAAATGGCTGGTTTATTGCTATAAATGACTATTAATGGATGATTTAGGGGTACCCCTATTTTGAGAAACTACCATATGGTGGTTTCTTAAAACGGGGGATCCCCTAAATGGCTGGTTTATCTGTATGAATGATTAACAATGGATGATTTAGGGGATATGGTGCTTTCTCAAAATCAGGGACCCGCAAAATGGTTGGTTTATGATTATAAATGGCCCATGAACTGGATGATTTGGGGGCACTCCTATTTTGAGAAACACCCAAATCTGGAAACAAAGAAGGAAGAAAAAAAACAAGGCAAGTCAGATCAACTAAGCATGTCCAAGCACCAAATCTTTAAATAAATCTAATCCTTTTCAGTTCATAAGTTCATGTACTGCCAAAGCTACCGCTTCTTGCTGGGGGTTTTCTTAATGCTTTCTACATTTTGCCCAGGAGAAAGGTATGCTATGGATTCTGTGGATCACCCATGATAATGATGGCTCATCTTTCCTTTTCTGCCAACCTTTGCGACTCTCTTTTGGCGAAGTTTTGCACAAATCTTTCAGTTGTGATTTTCCAAAAACAAAAATCAGCGTTGTGAGCACTGTGTTGTTCTCGAATTCAAAACTACAGCTGCTTATAGCTGCTAAAGCTGAGCAAGAAAGAACAGAGCTCGGCACGACAGAAGTCCGTCCGTTGTGAGGTTCTTTTGGAAAACTGCCCCAGCCACTGCCCCAGTGGTCGAGAAGGCCACCAAGCTCATCGACACAAATCCGTTACTCGGCACAAGTGCAGTGCAGTCTCTCTCCGGGCTCCAGCTCTTTGTTCTCAGTAGATTTCGGACTTCATCAGACTTCCTGTTTGATTTCAAGGGGAAGTCAGACACTTTGATGTCCCAGGTGTGTGGTTTTCTCTAAATCGACATGCCCATTTTGCGACATGGCCAAGAGCGTCTTGCTCAATGACCTGAAAGCCAAGTGTCACGTCATGGAGTTTGCAACTCAGGGAGTCACCAGAGGAATCGAATCGCTTGCACCATGTTGCACCATGTTGCGCTATGTTGCACCATTGCACGTTGTCCTGACATGTCCTCACAATGGTTTTTTGCCACCAAATTCTGCCACTTTTCTCAGTTTTATAGTTCTTGCTCGACACTTCAGGATTGATCAAGAATTGAGTGGTGATGAAATGTCCACACTACAGGACGACCTGTAGACATCGCTTGTCCTTGTGTGCATGGTGTGTACATGTGTGTAAAAGTGAGTCCTTCAAGGTCCTTCTACAAACAATGTTCGAAAAAGAGATGTTGATACATGTTTCATGTATAGCGAGAGGTTGAGGCATCAGGATTTGCAGATCCGCTCTGCTTTTTTTGGAAGCGCAAATTTAGAAAGTGTGGCTTGGCATCACAACGAGATGAAATTGCCACCCGCCAGGACCACTTTCTGAAGACCACAGGAGCACGATCAGTGCCACGAGTTTTCATTGACGGAAATTGTATAGGCGCCAAAGTCTTTCTTCAAGAAAAAAGTCGTTTTTAGAGTCTGGAGTTCTTGAAAAATAGACCTGTTTTATTCTGTTTTTAGAGTCTGACACTTTGCCCTTCCTGCCCCTCTTGTGACGAGGTGGCGGTACAGATGTTGCAGCTTTGGCGGAAAAGGGTGAGCTGAAGAACATGCTGCTGAAGGCGGAAGACAGCAAACACGCTGTGCCACAAAATTAAAATCAAATTTTGATTCGAATCATTCAATGTTTGATTCTAATTCAATTCTGATGTTTTAACTGTTGAATTTTAGTTCAATATATGGCATGATTTGTTTGATTCTTGTGATTTGTTCGTTCCTTTCACCTTCTTGTGCTGTTAGGCAAAGGCCTTGGAAGAATGAGGCGGGAGTTCTGGTTCACCACCTTGGTCAAGAGGTTTAGCAGTGGAAAAATGCATCATTCCACCTGCAGAAGAGGCACCCGAAACAGCATAACATCAGAGACAGCAAGTGGCTGTGGATCGTTGCTGTAGCTTCATCGGCGCAGGAGCTAAGCGGGCCCTAGCGGGCACTTGTGCTCTCAGTATGCCAGCTGTATCACCCCCTGTTTTCCCACCCGCTTAGCGCAAGAGAAACCAAGACCAAGAGACGAGTCGAAAAGAACGTTGCTTCATCTTGCTGCTTTCATTTCTTTGATGTCCTTTTTCAATTGGATTCCATGAATGGCTATTTCTTTCGATTCAAAGATGTGTTTGTTTCTTTGTTTGTTCTATTTATTTCGCAATTTCCTTTGACGGCCGGCCTATTTGTTGATTCGCATGACAGCAGATCGATCTTCAATTACATCCGGTTCTGCAGCATTGAAAAGCTTGAAAAAACTTAGACCATCAAACCGACAAAGCTCGGTTTGTTTTGACAATCTGCCGCATGGGTGCTGCATGCTCGACTGAATGGGGTGAGGAAAGTGAGGCACAGCACGGCACAGCACGCTACACTGGGAAGAGAACACAGATCTGAGAGACTTCATAGATTCATAGATTCATATCTCGATTCGAGTTTGGTAACTCCTAGAAACTCCTTCCTCCTGCGATTCCTTAGATTTCTTAGTCTTTGTCAAGAGATTGGAGTTCTGTTTCAGGGTGTGGGAAGTCGAGGAGATGCTGCAACATTTTCACCTTTGTCACTTTGCTTGCTGATGATCAACATCACACATCCCTGCATCGCTTTGATTTTAGTTGTTCACGAGATTCAGATAGTTCGTTAGATGATGCGAACTCTTCCTTTTAGGAGCCAAAGCTCAAGCTGCTCGCAAGAGCAAAGCTCACGAGACTGTGAGGTGCAATTTTGGACAAAGTGAAGAAGTATACAAAGTGAGACTTGACTTCTCTTTAGACTTCTCTTCACTTCGTGACCCTTTGACTTCGATTTCATTTTGTGATATTGCAGAGCAGTAGTCCGGCTGGAAGCCGGTGTCTTTTCTTGTCAACTTTGCTGCACCCTGCTAAAGCAGATTCTGTTTGCATTCCTTCTCCAGTTGCTGATTGAAAGGCATTGGCATGATAAGATGATGATGTCAGCAGCTTCGCAGGCGAAGCTGCGTAGCTTCAGATTTTCGGAGAACTTCATTTGTTGATCGAAAGATGTAGGTTTTTCTGCGCATGAAAAAACCATCTTCTCTGTGTCAGGCGGTGTTTGAGGCCGCTCAGCGGGGGGACTCGCGGAAAGTCCATGCAGTCAGAAGCTCATCTCGCTACCCTTAACACCGTTGCCCTTGGGTTCTCCTTGGCGTTTTTCGAGGCCTTAAATGCCCACGGAGATCCGAACTGTGTGAACTTCGCGGGCTATTCGGTGCCTCAGTCACCATGTCAATCTTTGGATTTGCTTTTAAAATGGATCAATGAGTTGTCTTTTTAGTTGAATGCTTCATTTTGGAATTTCATTTGATTTTTGTTTAATTTAGACTGCATTTGAATGATTCAAATCTGTTGATTTAATTTGATTTGTTTCGAAATGTTCTTTTCTTCGTGCTGCTGCAAGGCACTGATGCTGTCTGTGGGCGGAGGTTACGTTGAGGTGGTGGCCATGCTGCTGCAGGAGCCTGTTCAGTACGTCAAGGGTGGATCGGGAACCGCTGAGAACGTCCTAAGTCGTCATCTTCATTCTAAGTTGTTCATTCTGTTTTCCATTCGATTCATTTTGACCGAAAGTTCAAGGGTTTGACAATCAAACTGGGTGAAAGCACTTCTTCAACAAGAGAGGACATTGTAGAATCCAAAAATCATCTTCTTGAATAGAAAAAGGAAGCAAAACTCAAAAAGTGAAGAAGAAGAAAAATGAAGATTTCTGTTTTGATTTCACTTTGCTTTTTGGCTTGGATAAAGTGTTCAAAAAGTTTTGTTTTTCGCAGTTTGACTTGGAAATTTATGCAATTTGGATCTGCCCTCCAGGCGACGGCAGATCCAAATCGAGGAATCCTGGGTGTGACGCCGCTGATGATGGCAGCAGCTTCAGGTCAACTCGAGGCCACCTCTTTGTGATTCCTTGTCCGGGGATGGAAATTTGAAAACATCAAGAAATGAGTTCAGAGTTTGTAAAGATCATTAAAGTTAAGAGTTTGTGTCTTTTAGAAAGCTTGGAGTTTTTACTTTTGCATATTTTTGCTTACAGAAGTCACATTGGATGTCAGGCTGCTCGAATGCTGGTGAATTCTGGCGCGGCTGCTTCCGGCGTATGTCAAACTTTGGGCAGGCCGCGGAATGTGAATTCTCAAAAAATATCTTTGACCAAAGAATCAAAGAAGGATGTTCGTATTCTTTGGATATCCTTAATATTCTTGGGATGTACTCTCAAAACCATTCTTCCAAAAGGTTTCTAAAAAATGTGCAGCTGAAGCAGCTCTCAGCATCGTGTTTGGTTTCACAGGACAGCTTTGCATCGTGCTGCTCAGAGGGGATATGCAGAGGTCGTTCGACTCCTGATCCAGGTGTGACACCATGCTTGACTCAACTGGACTCAACTTGAATCTTGCCGCATCAGTTCCTTATTGTTTAAACTTGACTGATTAGCTTTTTGTGTAGGTTTCGAATATCCTGAGAGCTCTTGTTGGTCTTTCAATTCGTTTGTTTCAGCATTTAGAAGTTGGGGAAATATGCTGTGAAGGCCGGTGCATCTGTCGACATTGGAGATTTCGAGGAGTGGGAACTGAGACTTCATCACATAAGCAGCTGAAAGTTCGCCGAGCTGTGCGTCAAAAAAGTGCAACACAGTACTTTGAATACTCTCAGCACAAGACGAGTAGCCTTGTGTATCTTCAGGAAACAACTGCACTGATGCTGGCGGCATCAGAGGTGGGCAGATCTGAAGAACAGGGACTTCAGCAGACTTCAAGTTTCACAAATTTTCACAACTTTGGAAGTCGTTGGTGATCTTCAAGTTACATCCTTCTCCTTGGATCCGTTGTGCTTGCCAGGGTCATCCAGACGTGCTAAAAGCCGGGGTGTCAGATTCGAGTGTGGAAAGATGTGTCGGCAGAGAAACTCTCGTTGAATTCGAAAAGCTGGTACTCTTCAAGGTCCTCCTTTGTGCTGGTGCGCTGGTCTCCAAGTTCGTTAAATGCAAAGTAAAGCAGTAAACTTCAGTAAACATGCATTTTCTCCTGTAAACATCTGCATTTTGAATATGTTTGAACAGCAGTTTGACTGCATTTTCCTGAGGTCAATATGTTTGAACGCCTGCAGTTTCTTGATTTCTTGAGGTCTGTTTCACTGGCGAATACCGCCGGTGACTCTGCCCTCAGCCTTTGCGTTCAAAATGCTCATGAGGCGATTGGCAGAGATAGGCGTTGAGCACACGAAGGGAAACCTTGGTGTTTCGCCTGACGTCAGGGCTGCTTGGAGACCATGTTACGAGCTGGTGCACCGGTCAACGTTGCGAATCGAACCACAGGCGCAGTTGCCACGGGTAGATTTTGCAGCTGATTTCTTTGAATTGACACTGCTTGAATCGGAGCAGAGTTGTCTCTTGAAGTGGTGTTTTTCATTTCATCGCTTTTTGCTGTGTCCTTTGAGTCGTTCACCTTCGCTGTTTCTCGAAACGGCACCAGGCAACACCGCTTTAGCTGAATCTGCGAAAGTTGGCAGTGAGGCTAGGGACCCCAATGGGGGAATGCTGTCCTCAAGGGGGTTTGCTTGTTGTGACCCAAAATATGCCCTGCTGTTTAGATCACAGGGACGAGGCTTTTGAATGGTGTTGTTGGTGTTGTTGGTGTTTTGCTGTCCTGAAATTGCCATTGTCAGCTTCCCCATTTCCTGTCACTGCGAGCATTTTACATAGCACTGAATGCATGCTAGACTCGAAACACAGGCATTGCTGCTCTAAAGACATTCCCAGTCAATCTCTGCCAGCGATACCAATATGAGGCGCTTTGCCGCAGAATTATGCAGTATCAGGCCTGGAAAACTTTGTGGATCACTTTGCGGAGCACGCTTTGCGTTGATTGCCTTCGCACGTGTGAGGCCAATGTCAATTCCGCCAATGTGCGGTCGCCACCTTGGAAGTCCGCGAAGAGACCCATAGGAACTGAGAGAAAGCTTTGGCACTGTAGGGGTTGAAGATATGACGGATGGATTTCGGACATCAAATTGCGAGGGGCGTAGACCTTGCCTAGGCCTTGGTGGGTCATTCCATTCCTGGGTTCATGGATGTTCTCCTTGCCTTTCCTTGGTTCATGGTGTTTCTGAGGGGCGAAACGCCTTTGATGTTGGCCTCCAAAGCTGGACATGAGCAGGCACTGAGAGTAAGAGTGAGAGAAAACGGAAGAGAAAGGGAAGAAAAAAAATGAAGAAAACTGATTAAAAAAGATGAAGAAAACTTAAAAAAGAGAGAAAAATCATTTTAAAAAATCAGATGAAACTGATTAAAGATTTGTTAGAGAAATTGGAGAAAGAGACGTTTGAGTTTTGCACCGCTGGAGAGTTTGTGAAACTGAGGTGGTGCGAATGCTCCTTGTGGCTGGGGCCAATGCCGCAGCAGAGGACTCTCCGTCCAGAGGAAGACTCAGACAAATCGGTGCATTTATGCATTGGATGTGTGGTTTTCCTCTCTTTCCGGTTCGTCTTTTTACAAATGTTGTAAGAACTAGAAGGGACTACAAATAACTATATATGTTCTGTGAAAATAGTAAGTATGAGTAACGAGTAAATCAGTGAAAGCAACTGTTCGAAATACAACATTGTAGTATATTATTCAATATTATTCATAAATTTACAACACAGTACTATATGACTACATGATTCATACATAATTAGTCAATTTAGTATTTTTGGTTCTTAAAAGACTCTTCTTTGGTGGCAACGCGGCGTCAGCAGGACATCAATGGTCACACAGCCCTGATGCACGTTTGGACTCTCAGAGAAAGCGAGAGGAACTAAGCAAACCCAAAAAGTCATCACTGTTCCACTGAAACGCGATAAATCAAAGACACTAAACAGCTTGAAATGTTCAAGAATGTCTTGTTGAAAAAACGACAAGATAACGATGCTGGGTTGACTGCAGATGTCAAAATTCATCGCACTTGCTAAGCTCAAAGCTCCTAGGCTGCAGCAAGCAACATGGGAGTCGTGAGATCCTGAGGGCACCGCAGAGCACGCAGAGAAATCTCCTCTGCGTTTCTGCGTTTTTGTCCAGTTTTGGAGTGTCAACGCGGGTGGGCACGAGATGCATCATGAGATGCATGAGGTTTCGGCCCTACTTGACTTTGGCAGTAACCCATCAGTGGTCAGCAAGGCAGAACTGTGAATCACTTGCTATAAGAAGACCGTAGAAGACCCATCAAGTTGTGACCGTTCTTTCTGTGTCTTCACGTCGTCCTCCCGTTTGGAGGTCGATTTCAATACACCTGCCACTTTGGCAGCTCTCAATGGCAGAAAAGAGGCAACACGCCGTCGGGTTTTTCTATGAGTTGATTTGCGTCAAGAATTTCTTCATTGTTGAAAACTCATGGAAGATAACCATGGTTGAGAATATCTTCAGCACTTTTTTTGTTATCTTCAGTTTATCTGGTTGTTTGAAGTTATTCTTCACCACTCATCTTCAGTTTTCGTTGTGGTTACGTGGTCACGTTGTTTCTGTGTGGTTTGTCGATGCACACGGTCCTTGCAGGTGTACGACCTTCTGGTGCGAGCAGGTGCCTTTGTGCCATCCTTAGAGGACAGCTTGACCTGTGAGAGAATCAAAAAGAGAAAAGCATCAAAAAGAGATAAATATAAATAAGCTTTCTCTCAGGTGTTTTGAATATAGAGTATTATAGATAAAGAGCATTTTGAAAAAATAGTAATATAGATAAAGATACACTTTTTATAGATTTTGATACTATTCTTTAGAACATAAATAGTATAAAGATGTATGAAGAATGGAAATCGGATATAGAATAGAAAAGATGTGATAGAAAATAGAATAGGAAATATGGAATATATACATGAAGATTTAGAATATGGAATAGACTTCTAGAAAACAGAATAGCGAATAGTATAGAAAGAGTATCGAAACGTCCCATCATTTGCTCCCGGGTTGTTGAATTGGACTGTTGTGCTTTGTCGTGCAGGACGATAGAGGTGGTGGCCGTCCCCAACCTGCAAAAGACAAAGTTCTTTTGCCAAGCTGAGAAAATGAAAACCGAAAGCATGTCTTCCAGGTCTTGTGCAGGTCCCTGAAACCCGTTTGCACACGCAGTGTCCAGGGATCTCAAACGTGGTGAGAGCATTGAGATGGTGAGGGTCTTATGGCATACTCTTCCCCAAATAGTGTCATTTCCACATTTTCCCCGGCCAAGGTCTCAAACTATGAGGTTTCTACTGTATGCAGATTTGTGAACCCACCTGAGAAGGTCTGGCTCAAACTCAACGTCGAATGGTATGCACGTGGCATGATTTTCGTGCGACCTGACTGCAGTTGTACAGACCACGAGGTAGATATCAGATGTCGTGTCAGATGAACCTGTGACTTCAGATTTCGATAGAAATTGTAAAGGAAGAAAAGTGCAAAAGTTCAAGTGACAAGTCCTAAGCCCTTGCCATGCGATGCCGGAGATGGGCGGCTATTCTGACGCTGTTTGGGGCAAGCGCAGCTTTCATTCTGTGCGCAGGTGACATGTTTCAATTTCTGGCGACATTTCTGAAACACTATCAAGCAGTTTATGGATGGTGAAGCTGCGATGTCTTGGAGCCTCAAAATGGCGTTTTTGTGTGGTTTTTGCAGTTCCCTTTGATGTTTGATGGCTTCGCTGCAGCAGGAAGCCGTTTTCCATCAAGATTTCGGTCAGCGGGTACCATGAAAGCCCGAAAGTCCAGCAAGGTGAGCACAGAAGAAAAAGTCGAAGACTCAGAATCCACAAGAGAGCAAGAGAGAGAGAGAGAGAGAGAGAGACGAAGGCAAGAGAGAACAGAAAGAGAGTCTAGATTGTTTTTTCGAAAAATAGAGTTTCAGGGAAAGACGGAAAGAGAGAGTTTAAAGGAGTTTAAAGAAAGGTTTCATGTTGAATCTATCGAATCTATAAGTTTAAAGGCTTTAAAGGTTTCATGTTTCTTTGAGGTCCAGGAGGTCGAAGATTATCTCCGACGCATTGTCATCGCTCTCAAAACTGCCGGGGCGCTCAGCCACCCACGATGCCCTGGCTCGGACCACCAAAACGGCACTCAGGTCATCCGTGGAGTTAATGGAGAGTTTTTGTGCCTGGACTCAACATGGATTTTTGGAAAAAATATGCAGATCTAAAGAGGAAGTCCGTTTTGGAAAAAATATCTTTGGAAGTCAAAGAAGAAGTCCGTTTTTGTGTGTCTTTCAAGCGTGTGTTCTTGTGTCACATTTCTGTTTCGAACACCTTCGAGGCAAAGGCATTTTGAAGTGTCTTCTGATGGCTGTGTGAAGTCCAAAAAGGCGATCTTGAGAAGATTTTCTGAAAAGATACAGGATCCCCGTTGGGATTTGAATGGACTTGTTTTGGCCAGGGCTACAACAGGCAAGATGGCAATATCAAGCAGTTCCTTGGCAAGAAACCTCTCCAGGTTCTGCTCATATGGCTCCCCATGTACACGAGCTTGCTGCGGCCAGGTTTCTTGCGAGCAAAGGCGTTGTGCCGATTTCCGTTATCCTGGAAACCTTCCGCGTTTCGAGAAGATGGCTTGAATTTCATAAAGACTTTTTTGCTCCTTGCCTTCATTCAGCATTGAAAATCGGTGATTTGTTGAGTTTCTATGCTTAGTTCTTTTGCACAACATTATGTTCGTACCTCCTTGCAGACGCACAGGTGCGAGATGACACAATCAAGTTGCGAGTCCATCCAACTCTTCAACCAGAGGCATGGCCATGTAGAGGAATTGAGATTTCCATAGATTTCCTGTATTTTCCTGCCTGGTGAAAGGTGGAGATCGTGGATGAACACGTGGGACACCTCTTTACTATGGGCCCAAAGCCCGGGGCATCAGCATCATCTGAGATTTCACGACTGCGAATCTTTCTGATGAGCAAGGCAAGGGGGGTGGACTTCCCCAGGGGACTTCCCGAGGGCAAGGCACATTGGTCAACTCTCGAAAGTGGACGACTCGAATTGCAGTTCCCATCCTTCCAGGTTGCACGGCTGCCGCACATGGATCGCCGGAATGTACCTTGGTCGAAGTCTGTGGCCTTGTCGACGAGCTGCAGTCGCTTCAGTTTTACCCAGATCTCCCAGATGGACACCCAGACGCCATTGAAAATGATTTGAAAGTTTTCAGTCTCAGAAAGTTTTCGAAGCAAAGAAAGTCGGCCTGGCAAGTGTTTCAAAAAGTCCTAGTCCCAAATTGTGACTTTCAAGACTTGCTGTGAAAAAATCCAGAAAAGAGACGCGGGGATCATTTTATAGAGGCCGTTTGTACAAAATATTGGGACGGGGACCAGAGCAGTGCGATCTTGGGCAAGATGGACCGGTGGGTTAGAAATCCCATTTCACGTATCACCAGTCGATGAGGACCAGTTGACAGCGTTGCTCTGCAGCAGGAGCATGGATCACTTGTGACCTCGTATTTTGCCACCAAGACGGACCAAATCTGATTTTTTTGAAAAATTATGAGGCCCTTCCCAACATTCCGAGGCGCCACACTTTGCCTGTAAGCAGACATGCCCATATCATCCAGAACAGAAGACAGATCAAAAAAACGATTCGGACACAAAGGCCAAAACAGCCTCCCAAGGCACCCTAAAAGCCAGGAAACAAGTGAGACAAATTCGAAACAAAAAGATAAGCGTCCCAATCAGCTCAAGAGAAAGGCCAAAAAGACAGGAGATGAACGCGAGAAAGCCCGAAAAGCCAAAATCAGACGCCATGCAACCACTTGAAGCAAGATCCCAACCTGGAATCAGAAACGTTCATGAGCCAAGCATTTACATGGAAACTCCCAAAACGCATCGCTACCAAGTAGACAAGTTGGGAGAGAAAGAAAGCAGTCAACACCAAAGCGGAGATGTTTACAACGCATTTGAGTGAACGGTGCCGCTATTTTGAAGTGCAGGAAGTTAGAATGCGCACTGTGCTGCACAGCATGTGTCAACATCTGCAGGCTTTACGGCGCCTGAAAGGCATGTGGCACCCGGACGTCAGAAACCTTGCAAGTCCCATCGCAGTGTCAGCCACGGCGCGTTTGCAAATTTGGTCAGTTCGTTGTTTCAAGCTGAGGTGGCAGATTCCAATCGTCACGTGACCGCAGAGGCCGAAGCTTGGAGTGTCATGGAGTCTCATGCGATGTTTTCTTGGCACATTCCGTGGTTTCTACAGAGAAATGATCTCCCACAACAAGTGCCGTGGTTTACTATCACAGTTGCGAGGCATGGCACCTGGAGAAATCACAGTTTGTGGGCTGAACATCTTGCATATTAGTACAACAACCAGCACCAACAGCACCAATAACAATAGCAACAGCATCAACCTTAGCTTCATCGCTGTGAGCAGAAGAATACAAACAACAATGACGACAATGACAAAGACAAGAGCAGGAACAACAAGAACCACAGCCAATAACATTGACAACAACAACAACAACAACAACAACAACGACAACGACAACGACAACGACAACAACAACAACAACAACAACAACAACAACAACAACAACAACAACAACAACAACAACGACAACGACAACGACAACGACAACGACAACGACAACAACAACAACAACAACAACAACAACAACAAGAACCTACAACCGACAACCAACAACCAACAGCGACCACGACGGCATTTTTTCCAGAACACCTGTAACTTGGCCGCGAGCCAGGTCTTTAATTTCTTATGCGCGATTGAAGTTGGTCCAAGTGGCTTAACTATGCCATAAATAAAAAATTATCTATTTTGTGATTGATATTTCTTTGAAATATAAGTAACACGCGCACGAGGCGGGCGGAAGTTTCCAAGCTTGTAAAGGCTCATAGAACAAATATTAGTACTATTAGGATACAGTGAAATTGAATTCGGAATACAAAATCCGCCCGCACCGAAGGTGCTGGGGCGTGACTTGCGGAGCCACAAACAATCTGTCGGTACAGCTTTAGCTGGGGAGGGGGGGCCCTTTATTTGTCTAGAATCCCCTGTTTTCGACGGTTTTTGAAAAACGACTTTTCGGCGAGATTAGTCCAACATCAGGCCAACATGGGTCCAACATGGGGCTAACACGGGCCCAACATGGGGCCAACATGGGCCTTAAGATAGGCCAAGATGGGCTCAACATGGGCTGAAGATCGGTTAAACTGACCCTACCATGCGATAACATGGGAACAACATGCCCCTACATCTGGCAAGAACTGCCCGACGGAGGGTTCACGGGCTCCAGCATCCGTGACACAGACGCCAAGCTGTCATGCCACGCTTCGCACATGCTCCCACTGACCTCTTTACAAACATGTTTGCCTCAAAACCCCCCCCGTTTTTCACGTTTTTTGTCAAACGACTTGTCGGCAAGATTGGCATTACAGCCCCTCGTTTTAGCCCAGCACAACTCCAACATAGGTCCAACATGGGGCCAACTTCCACGCGAAGCTAGTCCCCAGGCGGCGAAGATCGGCCTAGATAGCCTCAGCACAACCCCCGGCATCCGGTAAACCTACATAACATACATAACATAGAGTCCAATGCCCCAACATTGGTCTTAACATATGCCAAGAATTGCCAAGATGCATCTAACATCGCGCGCAATGGCCCTAAGTACCGACAGCGGCGGTTGTAACTTTGCGGCGGGTATCCAGAATATGCGGTACAGTTTTTACTGGGACCCCTTTTCTTGTCTAAAATCCGCTGCTTTTGACGTTTTTTGCAACGTGCCTTTTCGACAAATTTGGTCTAATATCATGCAAAAATGGCGTAACAAGCGTAACAAGGGGCCAATAATGGCCAACATGGGACTAACATGGGGCCAAGATAGGCTTAAGATGGGCCAGGATGGGCTCAACATGCGCCGAACATGAGCCAAAATGACTTTAACATGTGCCCACTATGCCGCAAAATGGGCTCATCATGCCCTAACCATCCCCAACATCTGGCAAGAGCTGCCCGGGATAGGGCCCAAAGATTTTATTCTTCGCCGTACATATGCCAAGCTATGCATGACATGGTTCGCACATGCTCTCACTCATCCCTTGAAAAATTTTTTGGGGGTCCAAACTACCTGTTTTTTCTTTTTTTTGTCAAACGACTTGTCGGTAAGATTGGTATTATAGCCCTTTAGTTTAGCCTAATATAATTTTAACATAGGCCCAACATGGGGCTAACTTCCATGCCAAGCTGGTCCCCAGGCAGCGAAGATTGGCCTAGATCACCTCAACGCAACCCCCGGTATTCGGTAAACCTAGATAAGATAGAGTCTAATATCCCAATATTTGCCAAGATATGTTTAAAATCGCGCGTAATGGTACTAAGTACCGACAGCCGCGGTTATAATTTTACGGCGGGGGGGGGGAATATGCGGTAATTTTTATTGGGACCCTTTTTTTTGTTTAAAATGCTTTGTTTTTGATGTTTGTTGTAATGTGCCTTTTTAATAAGTTTGGTTAAATATTATGTAAAAATGGTATAATAAGTTTAATAAGGGGTTAATAAGTAGCTAAAATGGAACTAATATGGGGTTAAGATAGGCCTAAAATGGGCTAGGATGGGCTTAATATACGCCGAATATGGATTTAAATAACCTTAATATATGCCTAGCATACTATAAAATAAATATATTATGTTTTAATATTTGGTAAAAAAATTTCTTGATATGGGCTAAATAACCTATATAGTATGATAATATATCTTAATAAATATTATTAATAATAATAAATAAATATATTTAAAAATATATTTATTTAATTTTAATTTTTTAATTTAAAAAGATATATTTAAAGGAATTTAATTTTAAATTAAAATATTATAATATTATTAAATATAAATTTAATATATATTAAAATATATTTGATATTTTAAGTTATAAATAAATATATTTTATATAATTTAATTTTAAATTAATATGGGATAAATATAGTTTTAATTTATTTTAATATATAATAATATGTTTTTTATAATATTATATGTTATATTTTATGGGATGGGAGATTCTAATTATAAAATAATATAAATAATTTATAATTTAAATTTAAAAAAAGAAAAAATTAAAATAATAAATTAAATAAAAATATAAATATAAAAAATATATATTATAAAGTATTTTAATTTAAATAAATATTTTTAAGATATTTATTTAAAAAAAATATTAAAATAATATTATTTAATATAATATTTTTAAATAAAA
>VSDK01021448.1:173218-216372 GCA_009767595.1 Symbiodinium kawagutii
GAAGACCTCCACGGGCGGTGAACCGCCGTGGGATCGGATCAGTTTGGTGTGAGCTTCAGCCGGAGCTTGGATCGCGTGAGATTACCCATTGATCTCGGAAGTTTGTCAATGGGCAGGATTGTGTTGAGCTGCCATTCGTTGGCGCTCTGCTGTGGGTGGTGGGTCGAGAGCAAAAGAGAAAGCCACACCAGGCTGTGAACCGCCGTGGGATCGGATCAGTTTGGTGTGAGCTTCAGCCGGAGCTTGGATCGCGTGAGATTACCCATTGATCTCGGAAGTTTGTCAATGCGCAGGATTGTGTTGAGCTGCCATTCGTTGGCGCTCTGCTGTGGGTGGTGGGTCGAGAGCAAAAGAGAAAGCCACACCAGGCTGTGAACCGCCGTGGGATCGGATCAGTTTGGTGTGAGCTTCAGCCGGAGCCTGGATCGCGTGAGATTACCCATTGATCTCGGAAGTTTGTCAATGCGCAGGATTGTGTTGAGCTGCCATTCGTTGGCGCTCTGCTGTGGGTGGTGGGTCGAGAGCAAAAGAGAAAGCCACACCAGGCTGTGAACCGCCGTGGGATCGGATCAGTTTGGTGTGAGCTTCAGCCGGAGCCTGGATCGCGTGAGATTACCCATTGATCTCGGAAGTTTGTCAATGCGCAGGATTGTGTTGAGCTGCCATTGATTACCCATTGATCTCGGAAGTTTGTCAATGGGCAGGATTGCGTTGAGCTGCCATTCGTTGGCGCTCTGCTCTGGGTGGTGAGTCGAGAGTAAAAGAGAAAGTCACACCAAATTCGCTTCCAAGCTGCATGGGCGCGGTGATTCAACGATGGTTCAATGATCATTGATGATGGTTTAAGCTGATTTTGATGGTGGCTGGTCGATGATTATTATCTATAATGGGTTCAAGTATGCCCGCTTCAGAACTAGGTTGAGCTACCTCTGACAGGAACCTTCCGTGGTAAGTCATCGTTTCAATGGCATGTCCAACTTGCTGACCCCCTTGTCGCTTTCCTACAAACAATGGTGCGGTTCTCAAATGTGCTTGGTACTACACGCAGGTGCTTGGTAGTGTACCTTCACTGGCTGTGAACCGCCGTGGGATCGGATCTACCCATGTTTGAAGATCATCACTACTCGGGTCGGGCTCAGGCAACCGCCCGCGTGTGTTTGCGGAGTCTCAGCCCCCGGTTCGAAAAAGATGGTACTCTGCAAATATGTGATAACTCCATGATTTCTTTGGTGATGTGAAGCTTCATTTTTCATTTTTCAGGACTGACCCTGTTGTGTTCACAAATGCTTTCCCTCCCCAACCGACTTACTTTAGCAGGGAAGAGGCTAAGATCACTTGTGAGGTCGATCGTTGGGCTGCCAAGCGTGGACCTGCGCTCCCGATTTTTCCCACCCTCTATTCTTGGACCCGCATTATTTTCTAGACCCCGCATTGCTGTTTTCCAGCTCCTGGCGTCCTGTGTTTCATATCCGCGTATTTTTTTTTTGTGAGCCCACTGCAATTCTTTACGGGCCCCCCGCCCTTTTCTATAGACCCTCCTTCCCTATTTTTCGGACCCCCGTGCCTTGCTTTTTAAACCATCGCCTTGCTTTTTGCGCCCGTTCTTTCCAAGCAGCTAGCAACCGAATTGTTGTTACTCGCCTCGGGCCAGGAGAACAAAGAAGCATTGTGCTTGTTGATTTGCCTTGTGT
Source organism: Symbiodinium kawagutii (assembly GCA_009767595.1). Taxonomy (NCBI): domain Eukaryota; class Dinophyceae; order Suessiales; family Symbiodiniaceae; genus Symbiodinium; species Symbiodinium kawagutii. Next base: position 174,910 of record VSDK01021448.1, read on the forward strand.
TTCTTGCGCAGCCGCTTGTTCTGGTTATTGTTGTAATATGTGTCCGTTGTGATTTTTGTTGTCGTGGTCCTAGTCTTTTTGTGTGGCCACAGATGGCGAAATGACATGTGGATGGGTACTCTGGCATTTTATGGATCACCATGATGTATTGCGGGAACACCTGTCAACCAAGAGTGTTGTGGAGAAAAGACCATCAACCATGATCGGCCATGATCAACCATGCTCAACCATGCCTAATCACCACTAGTAGCTATTAAGACGCATCAACCAGTATACGACAGACTGTGATAAATACTGGCTGCTGACAATTGCGAACGACTGACTTATGAGGGTTAGCAACTGGCTAGCAGCTGTTAATTACTTATTCGCTACAGGCTAAGAATGAGTCATCGCAGGCTGATGTTGATCAGTTATTAAGCACTTATTGACAACAATAGTAGTTTAGCAATTATTGGTAACCAAATTTAGTCATTAGCTAGTTTTTGTTGGCCGCAAACTGCTATTGCTGAAGACGAACAAGTGATTGACAAGCATATCAAACAACTATATCGCGGATATGGCAATTGCAAGTCAACAATGGTTGATCAACAAATGAATCACAACAAGTGTATCATTGCAATCGTTGCTCAATATGCTTGATACTTAATGATATATCTTAATCTACAACGGCCAACTGTAATCAATCGATATCACAATAAGGCATTTGTTAACCAGTTGCCAAACGCTAATATTGTTAATCAATTGTTGATCTGGCAGTTGTTGTATCACAATGAATCGACAATTAATATGTATGTTGATTGTTAATTATTGGTTGATCCATTATTAATCCTGGCTGCAACAATATATCGTTCACAACTTGGCCGATGTTGACCACCTGCTTCCAGCGATGGCAGCTAGGACCAGCAGGTGCAAGAGATCAATTGGAACGCGGTTCTTTTGTCCTTGCTGCAGCTTGGCCAGTGGCTGATGGTGGTGGGTTCTGTGACGGTTGGTGGTTTCTGGAAATGGGGGTACCCCCCAAAAAGGGATGGATGGATGGATGGATGGAGGGATGGAGGGATGGAGGGATGGAGGGATGGAGGGATGGAGGGATGGAGGGATGGAGGGATGGAGGGATGGAGGGATGGAGGGATGGAGGGATGGAGGGATGGATGGATGGATGGATGGATGGATGGATGGTTTATTTCTATATTTTGTTGTTTGAGAAAGGGTGATTTGAGGGCACCCTTATTTTGAGGAACACTTTTGATCGCTGTTTATGAGGGGTTAGTTAGCGGTCAGTTGATCGTTGATGAATGATTACGCTTGTTCGATGAATGGTTATTGATGGGGAATCAATGGCTTATACTACATAACGTACTGTTTGGTTGATGGGTGATGATCATTGTTCATCGGTTCAGGATGGGTGATGATGACTTAAAATTGGTCGATAATGATTATTGATGAATGTTTGAGACTGGTCGATCTTCGTTCATCCTGATGAGTCATGTTCAATGATGTTTAGACATTGGTTGATAACCTCTGATAAAGGTTGATAGTGGTCGATCATGATTAAAAATGATTGCGCATTGTCAAAGCGGGTTGAAAACTGTTCACAGTGATTGATCATCGTTGCTAATGGAGATTGGTGCCCATGATGCGAAACGCAATCCTTACACTCCGGGAAAAAAAACAGTTTGACGCTATCAGTTTAGGGTACGTATCCCTTCTTCGCAGAAAACTGATCGGAATCAATGCCAATTAGGTACACATCGCACAGATGGTCTTGGGCCTTCGGCCACATTTTTTCACTTCGGCGTGTCCTTGTTCGGAAGAAAATCTTTGTGCCAGCGTGTACACATGTTACTTTTGTCTCACGTTTCCAGGTTTTCAGGAGACCTTGCAAAGGAAACACTATTGGAGAAAAAACCATATGACCATTCTTTTTCTCTGTGGCGTTGACATGAGCAGGCATCCAGTCGTACTGTGATGGTCACCATGCTTTGTCTAATTTGAATGAATGCTGATGAAGGACGAGTGGAAGTTTTCTGAACACTTTTGCGTGTAAATGGTTTTTAGTTTGCAACACGCAGCTTCTACCTCAAACCCCTTGGTCTGGTAGATATGTGTTGTACCTCCAACCATGGGTCTCTTGTCCGTCACATGGTTTGTAAGTGAACGTTAGCATCCCACCCCACCCTACTCCACCCGACCCCTGCACCGTGTAGCATCAACATCATCATGATGTGCAAGCGAATGTTAGCAACCCACCCCACCCCAACCTACGCCCCATAGTATCAACATCGTCAGTGCGGCGTGTGCAAGCTCTTGGGAGGCTCTGGCACGTTTCCAGGAGTGTAGTTTTGGATCATAGTTGACGACCGGTTGGCAGGCAACAGTAGGTGGAGGGTTTCTGGTTAGAAATGGGGTTGCCTGAAACATGTTGGAATCATCCATTTTTGGGCCCAAATGCTTTGAGTCCCCACTAGCAGCTCCAAATCATTGCCCCTCTGGCGACTTTTTCTCCCTCCGAGGCCTTTTGGGGTGAGCACAGGGATCCTGACCGTGGCCAGCTTTTGGCAGGCAGGAGGACGGGCAGGCCCCGAGATCCCCTGAGCAGACCAGCTGCTTAGGGACATATATTTGGATCACTGGGTATGGCCAATGATGAAAGATGATGATGATGATGATGATGATGATGATGATGATGATGATGATGATGATGAAAGATGTTGAAATCTCTTGTGAGATTTTTTGCCAGACGTTGGCCCACCAGTGGAGTGGATCATGTCGTTAATATCACCAAATCAGGGCAGTGTTTAGCTCACATCCCAGCAGTTTTGAGCATGTTGAGTTTATATTTTGTGGGGACGTGAATCTGTAAAACAGTACAGGGTAAACTGCTTCTGACTGTGGATTGTGTACTTCAGCGATGTGTCGGTGAGGCGGTGTCAAAACCTTTGATGCAAAACTGGTGGTGACCTAGTGTAAAGGAGCAGTGATTGATGATAGATAATTGATTCTTAAGACTGGGTTATATCGCTTGTTTCACACACACCATCATATATATATATATATAACTATACTATACTTAACCATGATTATATCTCATGATTCTCTACATTGTATCACTACCACTATGCATCATTATGTAAGTACTACGCACCATCATTATATAACTGTAATTAGCCAACATGAATACATATATGATATTATCGACATATATGACCATACTGAACCGTCAATGAAAAAGTATAATGGGTCATGAACATATGACTATGGTCAGCAATTAATATACCACTAAATAGCGATCATTATAACTTGTAGCTAAGCATCATTGTATAGACATGGTAATCCAACACTCTATGGCGATGACTGTTCATCAGCATAAGCAATTGTGATGTACCATGATTAGATACGTTTAATTACTTATCAGTATACACTTGTACTGAAATACCAATAAATGACTACAATTCATCATTATGAAACAATTAGGAGTAACTGTCACAATGCAATGCTGATTAATCAGCATCAGATACCCATGATGAGCCGTTATCACATAATTGTGATCGACCATATAGCAATGACAGACCAGGACTGTGATTGACAAGCACCTTCAACTGCTATGAACCATCAGAAAATCATGCTGCTAGCCATCATTACATTTACAACCATGACTACATAACTATGAATGACAGTGAATGACCATCATTGCAGAAATCAGAATAAGCCACGACAAACGATCATCATACCAGTATGATGGAAGCCAACATGATCAACTCAGCGGGAGATCCAAGTTATGAATGATGATCCACATTTAGTTGTCAATGATTACATGACTATGATTCATTGACAGCATGATACATGACTAATCATGGCTATGATTATGATCCAGGTTCACTTCCAATGGATCCCATGTCTCGCTGGAAGGTGCGCGCATCGCATGCCATGACGCTGATCATCAACGAATGGAGCGGCAATCTGCTGAAGGGACAGACCACCTGCTGGCACTTGAAGAGGGTGCCTGGGCGGCACTGGATAGCCATGGGTTGGGCCTCCAAGAGTGGTGGTCTGCCAGGGGTCAGCCGTTGGATCTGATTGGATCAGAATCTCATCGTTCCCAAGAGAAGTGCTGCCTGGTGGCGGATCATGGGCAGGTTCCGTTGCGTGTCAGCTGCGGCGGCCTTGAGGCTTGGCGACTCATCAGCGGCTTGTTCCGCAAAACCTCCAGGAGCTTCGCCGGGCGAAGCTGATGCTACGGGGGGAGTGCGTCCTCTCATGGTGACCATCAGCTAAGCTGGTTGCGCTGGAAATCACCTGTTTCAATAGGTAAAGATGGTAAAGCAGCTGTAAATCATGGGTTTTTTATTGCGGGTTAGTTTACCAGACGGGTTAGTATGCATTGATGAAGTTGCTTGTGGTCCACCTCAACCAGATAGCATGGATCTAGTACACAATACATCTACATATCTATCTATATCTATATATACATGCGTGCACACATACATATAATATATATATCTATATGTAGAATATGATCTTCATATATAGCTTCTTGCTGGTTCCACAAGGCCAATCTGATGCACTTCCCCTTCGGACTCATGCGTTTATCATGTGAACGATTCCACCGGTGCATTACTGTATTTACGTTGCAGGCGCACGCATACATGTAGAATATATTGCTCACCAACGACTACAACGGATATAGATATTATGCACATCCAGACATACACACACACACACCCACACTACACCACATTGCTGTACATTGCCTGGCATGGCATTCCATGTATATACATTTGCATACGCTCATAGATACATACATTCATATGTAAGTCCGTACATACATCGTTATGGACGCACGTACATACATCCTTACAGACACACACACACACATACAATCACACACGTACATACAGACATGCACACATACTCACACACACAAATCCAGAAACACTGCAAAGATATCTACATAGCATATAATATATGCTTATATACACACAGCTACGCATACACATTTATGGACGCGTAGATGATGCAGAGACACTCAAATTTTGGTCAAAGCGGGTGGCAGCGCAAATTGATGATGATTGTGGATGTGCATATCTATATCTATATCCATATCTATATGTGTGTGTATATCTATATCTCTATCTCTATCTCTATCTGTATGTATATCTACATCTATATCTGTGTCTGTATCTATATCTATATCTATATCTTTACATATATATATATATACACATTCTGCACGTGATTAGACTAGCGGTTTAATTTGGTGCACACGTGGCGGCGCACGTCAACAGCAGGACCTTCCAATATTGCTACGCATCTCTTGGTGCAACGATTGTCCTAGTAGCATTCAGTGTCACTTGGCGAACAGTGCCATGGGTGGTGCTTTTTTCCGTGGTTGAAGCCATGGTTGACCATTATTTGTCATTATTTCATTATTAACAATTTGCTTGTTAATGATAATCATGGTTGATAATGGTTTCTCTATTTCCATGTTTGATACAAGGTTGTATTCCACTAGCACGCTATCGGGTTGGTCAAGCCAGGCGATCGTTCACGCAGTTGTGTCTTGTTTTCAATGGTTGAGTGATCTATGATGATGATGATGATGATGATGATGATGATGATGATGATGATGATGATGATGTATGATCAACTACCAGGCTAAACAGTCCTGTGGCCATGATGATCATCATCTTGTTTGAGTTAATCAACCGTGATGATCTATGATGCATCACCAGGGTGGTTAAAGGTCCTGTTTGCCGCTCTTTTTCGGATGACCTCAGCGAACAATAGGCAGGTGGCCAGCTGGTTAGAATCTGGTGGCCCATTTCTACCCTCACAAAGCAGTAGATTAACCAGTCAAACACCAGGTTAAAACCAGTCAGAGATGAGGAAACCAGGTTATTCTATAACCCTTATCAGCCATTGTAAACCAGCATTCTCTAGGCCCTCTTGCGGCTTTCGGGGGCGGATGACCATGACATGATGTGTCTTATGTGTGTCGATGTTGTCCTCTATGCCCTTGTCCTACGTGATGGTGTACATACGCTTAGGCCGATGTGTACCATAGCAATCAGAAGCATGCAACCGCAAAAGCAAAAGCAAAAGCCATTGTTAACCATTAAATGGCCATTGTTGACCACCATTGACCACCATTGTTGACCACCGTTGTTGACCACCGTTGTTGACCACCGTTGTTGACCACCGTTGTTGACCACCATTGTCGGACCACAATTCACCACCAAATCCAACAAATTCACCGTCAAATCTCCAGCGGCAAGGCCATCAATGACGTGCGTCGCGATCTCATGGTGGCGAGTCTGGCGAATCTGGCGGTGGTGTTTCTGTTGCCAGGACGGATCAGTGGATGGTTGAGGATGATGACCAACTAGTGGTTCATCATTCTGACCATCAGCTACTGAGGGTTGGTCACTTAAGAATGGTTCTTAATCAAGTGGCTGATGGTTAATGTTTATGATAGATGAAGTCGAATCAACTGGTCACTGAATGGTTTGGGAAGTGCGCCTGTTGAGACGCACTGCGAAAAAGGAAGTAGATGAGACATGGCATTTGGATGGTGAGGCTTATGCTCCAGTGCGTCCAGGGCAGGTATAGCGGAAGAGCCACTGTTTCGTAAGGACATCATGATTATGGACCATCAAATAACGGTAAATACAAACCAGTATGATTAATCATTAATCGTATTAACCATTGTTAACCATCATCAATATGGTTCTCTAACCATTAATAGTTGACCATCCATTACTATTTCGCATCATCATTAACCATCATAATTCATATTTATGAACCACTATTGACTCTTATTGACCACTCCCGACATTCTCCATCCAATGGTTCCTAACCATCATCAACCACTCACTAGCCCCTAGCTTATCTCTGGATCCAGGGGATGTCTTACAGCGACAAACACAGCTGATGGAACGTACACCTCCCCCGCAGTGTTGTAGCCCTTTAAAGCTATCAGCAAGGTTGATTTGGGTATGTTCCAAGCCATAGGGTAAGCAATAACCATATTCCGAGACAATTCTCGGCGGCCACGGGTTCTGGGAACCTTGCAAGCTGCTGTTGGGTTGCAAAGCTGAGTCAATCATAAGATATATTTCGCACTAACTTATATCACAAGTACTCGCCACGACTACTGACGGTTTTCAACCAAAATTAGCATTAGAAATCATCATTAACCTGTTGAGAGGTGATGGCTAACCATCATTAACAATCATAAACCATCATGAATCATTAGCCAACAACCATTACTATGATTAGTCGGTTAACTATTGAAAAGCCCTATGGTTCACTTCTCCAAGCACGAATTTGAACCACACCAACTGCCTGCTGGGAAGATTGTCCTTTTGTGCTGAACGTGGCCATGGTCATTGTAAACGATCACGCCAAGGCTGATGCCATTTTCAGGTTGATGAATGGTTGTTTCGTAGTTGGTTAATGGATGATGAATGGTTGATTCGTGCTTGATTAGTGGGTGAACGAAGAATTGTTCCTATCCACTTGACATGTGTCGGACGATCCTCACCAATATCATCACCACAAAGTCCGCGTTTGACCATGGCTAGATGCAATTACGACTCGAAAAAATGAAGGGAAATGATGGTCCATGGCCATCACTATGGCTGCGGCCAGTGAGAGTGTTGACGCTGGTTCAGTGTGGTTGATATGGCTATGGGTCAATATTTAACCATCATGTATTTCGGGATACCAACCAGGGGTACAATGATTGATGATCGTACACTAGCGGTGCAGGTTTTTTGACCAATGTGGGTACAGAGAGTATTGACCCAGCACATTTGTCATGATTAATGGATGTCAGTTGCCAATCAATCTCAAATCATATGAATCTCCATGAAACAACATTCATCAACCACGAACCGACCACTACTTACTACTCATCTGCTCCTAAACCATCAACCACGTATCGACCATCAACGAAAACCACAAATCATTATCAATTAGTCAGCCACGAACCATGAACTATCCAACCATTAATCAACCATCAAGATTCATCAGTGATGAACTAATTAACCCATCAACCATTAATCCATCAACCATCAACCATTGATCAACCATTAATCAAACTCTGACCCATCAACCAGTGATCAACCATTCTCATGAACCATTGTCATGGACCATCAACGCATCCAGCCGCGAGGAGTGCTGGTCATCTTAGCCTCCACCACCACGGCGTGCCGTCGTTTGCCATCCTTGGTGACTCTGGTGGATCCCAACGATGCACAGCAGGAGCGGGTCGTCCCGGGATGGGTGGTGTCGAACAAACCATTCAACAGCGACTGTTTTGGCTAAGAAATAGTTGTTTCATGCTTAATTCATGACTGTATTGAAAATTTGTTGATGATGAAGCTGAGGGTTAATTGATGGTTACCTTGATGGTTGCTTGATGGTCATTGATGATTAAGGATGGTTCATCTAGTGATGAGTAGCAAACTATTGGCATGATCAAGCAACAGTGACCTGCACTAGCTTCAAAAACCAGCAACAAGTGCGGATGGTAGTGTATGATGATAGTTGAAGATGATTGATGATACTGATCAATGATTATCAATTGCAATGTTTCATGATGAAAAGGATGCTTAATGGTGGTTAATCAGTATACTTTACCCAACCATCAATCAGAATCAAGAGAGATGATCAGCAAACAGCTAATTGCAATAGGCAATAATGGGCAATCGTGAAACGGCATTGGCCAAAAACAGCCAAAAGATGGGATTTTCAGAGGTGGCTCGGCCAGGCCCACAGATGAGACGGCGTAGGAACCCCTGCCGCTGCGCTTTAAGGCTAAGCTTCAAGCAGACCCTTCTTGCAAGACACCTGGTACTGGTTGATTTGCCTTGACCCGATGTACCTTGACCATTGGGCATTTGATCAGCCATTGTAGAGAACCCGTGGTTGCCAGCCCCAACGTGATGATTTTGGGGTCATTGCGAATCGCCAGGAGTCAGAGTTTATGGAGCTGACTTTGTTTTTATCCTTCAGCGATTGCGGTTTCTTTGTATGGGACACCAGCGTCACTGTTGGATTGGTGCAGAAGTTCCTCTACTTCACCCTGGTGTCTTGGCATCACGTTGCTGGGTCACGTTGCTGGGTCAAACTTGTGCAGACCCTGTGCATCGATGGTCCTCCCAGCAAGATCCATGGGATTCTGTTGGTGGCAGCAGCCAGATTTGGTCTCCCCAGTTCCAAAGTTGTGAAGCTCCGAACTCTGCCAAAAAAACTTCGTTTGAAGACTTCTGCACTCTAGTGATTTTGCATAACAATTGAACACTACCATATTCTAAAGAGAAACCTGTCGAAATCATTAATTATTGGTTGATTTTCCATTGCTATGTTAGATCACCAGAGGGTAGGTCTTTTGTTCACAACAGGAGTCTATCGAGTAGCACAGGCCACAGCACTGCAAACAGATCTGCGAAATCGCAACTTGTGCATAACTATGTGTGTTTTCGCCCGTTGTACGTTAACCTATGCGAGACCTACACAGCACACTCCCAAATTAGACAAAGAACTTGAGCAGCTGGTTCAGAATTTATGTAGGATTTTGATTAGCGGAAGGGCACAATTGCCTCATTTGATATGCAGACACCTTTGCAAGTCTGGTACCTTTGGTTTGAGTTTCACAGTGACATTTGGATAGTACTACTAGCATGTAGCCAGCCATCTGTGCATGATCGTCAATTCAAGCCTGGCTTTCATGCAAGCGCGAGACTTTTGAGAAACAGCTATAATTTCCAAAGGAATAAATACTAAATAGTGGCCAGTGGCCTGTGTACCTGCGAGATTCGAATATGAACAACCAACCCGGGTTGGATGCGAAGATACAAGGAAATGGTCTCACCACGAATGCTGCTACAGTTGTTGCGGCTTGGTTTGGATCACCAGTGCTGCTGGTTGATATCACTGCGGGCACAGGCATTGCCACTGGCACCATACTTGTTCCGTTCCAAACGGGATTTTTCAATCCGTGGTTTTTGAAATGTTCAGCTTGCCATGGAGTTCCAGGCCATGCTACAGTGATCACTACTTGTGCATCCCCGCTTAGTATCTAATTGCCAGCCATGGTCATACGGGTTATCAACCTGTAATGCTACATGTCGTTGGAAGCCAATCATCCCAGTGAAACCATCCATTCTTTTCCGGAGACCACCCTCCACCATGATCCCATGGTTGAGGCAGTGGCTGGCACAATGGGCTTTCGGTCCGGCGCCCTGCAACTTCAATGAGCGAATCATCAGAGTGAGGGCATTGCAAAGGCCAGGAAGCCGTAGGTTCTGGGATTCTTTATCGTTTGCTGGCCACCGCAATTTTCTTTCGCGTGAAGCTGCCGTGCTGTAAATCTAGCAGCGAGATCGCGTGCCTGGAGCGTAGCGGTGCAATTGCAATTCCTGTTCAAAATTTGCTCTGCCATGCTATCCAAAGAAGATGCTATGTCCTTGTGAGGGGAAACGAAGTGACACAATTTTGAAGTTGACAACCTCAGACTTCGTTTCCACTGGGACTGTGTGCGCAGCTCACAGTTTTGCCGCCGAAGTACTTGCCAGGTGACCACGCTGAGAGGCGCCTCACCCTGGTCATGGATTGTATCAAACCAATGGGGTATACACCTGGCAAGTTTCCGGGAACTCAATGTAATGGATTGTAATGGTAGATGCAAAACCATTACATTTACAATCCATTACATTGAGTTCCATCTACTATACATACATTACATAAATACATTACATAACTACTTAATTTTTGAATGGTAGTTTACCTAGTTTTTGTCAACTCTTAATTTCAGAGGATAGAAAAGTGAAGCATTTGAGTCAAGTTGCTGGCTGAGTTCATACAACCAGCAGAGCCGGGATAGAACATGTTAGCTTTAAAAGCATATTCAAGAACACGTAGTGTCGTTCCAGCGGATGCATCAAAAGTATTGGGGATGTAACCAACAGTTGATGGGATACCAAGCAACAGACGGCATGAGTTTATTACATGATAGATATGTGTAGCTATTTGAGTATATTTCTGAATATCATCCACTCTTTGAGATGGCAAAGAAACCACCGGCCAGAAAATGATCGACTCTACACCACTGCCATGTGTATGATCAACCGACGACCAGGTGGATTGAATCAAAAAATGATTGACCAGCTGCCACGTTCAGCCCTCCACTGTGAAAAGCGAGCAGAATCACATGGGATGGGACAAGCTTAGGTCTGTTTCATCAACCTTCGAACTGGAATTGCCCAATCATTGCTCGAACTTTGCAAATCTTTACGTTGCCGAAGACAGTTCTGGGCGTAGTGCCCGTGGTTTGGACTTCAGCAGAGTCTGGCTTAGGGCCACTTGATCCATCCACAGGTCAGCAGTTGGTGACTGCTTACAGCTTGATTGTGGTTCATAGATGTTGATAGTGTATCATGCTTGGTAGTAAGTACCAACAACAATCAACTGAAATCAACCCACTTGATGAGGGTGATAGATCGACCGGAGATTGGTCATATCAGCTCCCTGGTCATCGGGTCACTAGCGCCATGGCTGCTGTGAAACATTTTTGGAACGCAGCCGTACCGTCGAAACCCTGGTTGCACGACTGCGGGATGTCTTTTTACTAGGGCAGACCTGGTGGTATACTTTTGGCTGCCAGATTTCGGCATGTTGGAGTACTGTTTTCTTGGCTTCGGGTACGAATTGATCTACTAATCAATGAGAAAGGAATGAGATTGACGCACGTCCTCTGGAAGCGCCTGGTTTCAGTGGTAAAAAATCATCACTGAAAGCGTTTATTGTTTGGGGGGCACGTTTCTTGCAGGCGAAAGGGACGCCGAATCGTCACCACATCACCAAAATTGGCACATAGCAAGTCACGTTGCACGTTGCACGTTGCACACCTTGACTAGGCGGATCGATTGATCAGTTCATGGATGGTTCATGACATTTCACTGGATAATGATGGTTACTAAGTTTGGCATACATTAAGTTTTAAGCATTGACAGGTATTGGTTTGCGCTCATGATCGTTAGTGATAGGACTGGCATAGTGGGAGATCAACAAACCAGCAGGGATAGCTTACCAGAGCCGGTGATTCAACCTCACATGTTGGGGGCTTGTACGTTCAGGATCACAATGAAGAAGAGGGATACAAATGATCAATGGTTGCTGGTTCAATGATAGGAGATACCATGGGATAGCAACAGATGGTTCATCATGATACGAAAAAGTACTGCATTGTTTATCAACCGTACTGCTTGTCAACAGCCATCTTGAAAGCTTGCGACTTGTTGGACCTCCAATGATCCTTTTGCTTGATCCTCGTGTAGGAATGTTGTATACATCATGCTTGCTTGATCACACGAGATTGTACAATTGGATGTATGGAGCGGTGGTCATCACCATACACCAGGGTCTGCGGGTTTGCACTATTTTCCAACTAATTGTGGACCCGTCTCCTTTGTTTTTTGGGATTTGCTCATGGAGCTACTTGTTGTTTGCGCCAAGGGTTCGGCGACCACCTATGCTGTTCTAGTCTCGGTGCCCTACAACCCAACAGAATCCAATACAGCTTTCCTATCAACGAACCAAGCTTCAATGGGTGATGCTGTAGGTTTTGCAATCAGATGGGCAACCGTCCTCACACTTACCCTAGGCGCGGCGAACTGCACATTGTAATTGTTCTTTTCACATTGCTGGTGAACCATGATGAGCTCATTCTAGTGTCTTGGAGATCTCTGGCCTCCTGGCCACTTGTGATTGCCGGAAGTCCTTTCCCACTGCTCTTCAGCAATTTTATCGATAGTGCGCACCCGATCCACAGCCTAATCAGCTGGGTCATGCGCATGCAGCACGGTGGCGGCCAGCCCCAGCTTGCTGCGTCTGATTGGATCAACATGAAGAACCAGCTGTGTAGGACACCGCTGAGTTCTTCAAGTTGGTTCATTTGTCGGCGAAGAGCATCACTTTGGAGGGGCCAACTGATCAACATTTTCCCATCACCGTGGTGTAGCTGACCTTTCGAACCTTGGTTCATTACCCTTGCGATGCACATCCAAGTAACCAGTCATTACCATCATGAATTCTTTTTTCATTGACATCAAACATGTCAGCCATTTGAAGGTGGGAAGGGCAACCAGTACCGTATCCACCGTGGGAATGAGATAACAGCATTCGTCAGCCTCTGTGCGTTCGTTGTCCTGGATGAAACAATAAGCGGGACATCGGCCAACTGGGTTTGCAGCACAGAAATCCATCTAGTCAATCATTCTGACCCAAGTGCTCGAACCAATTCATAGATGGGCGGTCCCAATACGGAGATCTATCCATGTGGATGGCTTGGTTGTGGCCAACCGAAGCCCATCATAGTCTGCTGCCACGATCTCATGGCTTGATACCATGCCATTGTTGTTGGTGTCCGAAGCTGATTGTTCTACTGCTGGCCAGTCAAAGGTTCATTCATGTTCATTCATCATGGGTTGCAACCAGCTATCAGTTAAGGCCGTTTAGTGATGGCTAGTGATGGTTAAATGATCTTTTTCAGCTGGGACGTCCGGATTTTCAGGAGGGTCCTTCAAGTGATTGACTCCAAATTTTGGAAACTCTCGCCTCGTTCTTGTTGGCTCTGACGTCAATTTTTGGAGCCCGCATAGCTCTTGGACGACAACTCTGGTAGTTAAACAGGCAGATAGTTGCAGTAGCTGGAACATTTGAAAGGCATGTTAGTTGACATGAAATGACGTAATCTTTTAACTAGTCAGTTCAAAAGAAAATTGGGTGTGGATGGATACTCCTTGTGTTTCAAAGACCCAGCTCTTGTTTTTGATTTTATTCTTGGGGTATGAAGTCATACTTGGTATGCGAGTGTCTCATCTTTTTCTGGAATTCTTAGAATTATACATTGTTTTTTTTCCTAAGTCATGGACACTCATTGCCCGCTTGTTATATCCAGAGTTGCAGCCATTCGGTTCCACACCAGTGCCCTGGGAAATCAGCGGCATGCGCACGTATTTGTGGTGCATCCACTACAGCTTATGATGCTTTCTGAGTCACTGGAAGAGTTGCAAGTTTTGGAACAGTTGGAACTGATGGATGTTAAGAGTTTTATGAGTTTTGTGGAACAGTGTCGGAAAATCCATCAGTTTATGAGATCTTCTCTCTGGTAAGGTTGGAACATCCATCAGTTGAAGATCATTTCCGTCGGAAATGGTCACCCTGGACAGTGATCAGCGCCGACGACGGAGGCTTCAGCCGCGGAAAAAAGATCTTGGTGGTTCATAAGTGGTTCAATAAGGGCTTAAACAAAGTGTCCATGAATGGTTGATAAATAGCCACAGAAAGTTTAGCAACTTGTTAATAACCAGATTTGTAAATGGTGCATTAAAGCACAAGAAGCACAGCGTACCGCCGGAGAGCAATGAACTGCACCGGCCTCCCGGTGGCTTTTGCTCATGGATCGAGGCATGGCACAGTCCCCACGAAAAGTTGGTGTGACGGTGGGTAACGTTGGGCATCAAGGTGGTGTTGAACTGAATTTTCTCATCTACAGATTGGCTGCGTCAAGTGACACGAAATGGTGTTGCTTTCCTCTCCTTTCACAGAATGATCATTTTGCTTCACCATCGGTTGTTTGGTGGAGATTTGAGATCTGCTGAGTTTTCTGCGGTCAGCTGCTTCTTGTTTCATGATGCCAGGTGGAATTCAATGGAGTTTGCTGTTGCTTAGTGGAGAGCTCATGGAGCTAGCGCGGGTTTATGTCAGGGAAAGTGTGCTGTTGTCCAAAGACTTCTAGGAGTTGGTCTAAGACCTGCAACTTCAGAAGTTTCTGCTTTTAACATCCGCAGGGAATCCGCTGCTGTTTATAGCGCTTAGCTTGGGCAAGCGGGCAGTCGCCATGGGGAAGATCGCCAGTAAGATCTGGTCCAAGGGCTTCTTGGGTGGCTTTGGCATTCCAGAAATGCAGGAGGCCTTGAGACCCTTGTCTTCATGGAGCAGGAGTGATCTCATCGATGCTTACCAACACTTCCTCAACTATGGTGATGATACCGTGGACCGCCACAAATTCACAGATGTCTTCCAGTGCTTCGCCGACACGTTGACCGCAGATGCTGCTTTCCTTGCCCTCAAGCCCAAGAAGGGAAGAATCATGGATGGCAACACCGTCTTTGCAGCAGCAGTGGCCACCTCGAATCAGAGCTTCATTTCAAAAGTCTCTTTGATTTTCAGCATTTTCGATACGAATGGCGATTCCACTCTGAACAAGGCAGGCTTGGAATCAAGATTTTTCTGGTTCACTGTAAGGGTTGGTCACTTTTTTGTAGAGGTCGATTGGGAGCTTCAGTGACTCGTCTGAGGGTTGCTAGTGACAAGCCCAGATCAATAAACCAGATTGACACACCAGTTATCAGCCGACCACCCCTGGCATGTGAGTCATGGCCAGCTGGTTGGTTCACAACTGGTCCCACGGCCTTGGCCTCTGAAATTCTCACCCATTTACATACACATGGCGAGCTGGGTCAATACTAACCAACCAACTAATGGGGGATAACCATTAACAATAGTAGGGAAACAAATGATGAATGAGAGGGGAACCAGGGGTACAGGGTTTTGACCCGTAGCCAGATAGGCAATGCATTTTCAATTGCATACACGGCATCTTGACTGCACGTTTAGGGAGGATTCTGTTGGATTGTGGACATATGAGCCAGCAACCGCTTCCACATAGCAGCACGAATGAAGTCAGCTAAGATTCGGATTTGGGTTTGGAGTCATACAATGCTTATAAAATTTGATACTAGCTGGAGCCCCCAGCAGCTATAAACTGGATCATAAACCCCTACAACTGGTAGTTAAGCCTAGTTGAGTTAGGTCAAAACCAGCACCTTAAAGGTGGTTGAGGGCCCGCCTGGTACAACCAGCAGGGGACATCAGAGAAATCAGCTGCCCGGCCCAGTGACAGGATGAATTTACTGTGGCCCTGCGCTCGCTGTTGAACGGCCTGCGGCTGTTCTATACCGATGCAGTGCTCCCTTCCGAACCCGAGTTGGAAGTCGCCATCAATCAATGCTTTGCAAGGCCGGGGAAACCTGGGCGGTGGAGCGTGCCAGGGAGGATCAAGGTCCTCTAGGACTCCGGCATACCACATATAAGAGATCTCAGATGGTTCGGTGATGAAGACAAATTGCTGCCATTGTTAGTTGCTGCGCTACAATGCTGCCTTTCTTTCGGGGACTCTGCGGACGTCAGAGGCATGGCCAAGGAATTTACCTGAGAAGTTCGAAACGGAAGCAAGTGAACATTGGTCATCCATGATCATCCATGATTCCGGACTAGGCATGGTCAATCTAATTTGTGGTTTCAAACACTTGAATTTCTCCAATGTGTGGGATGGTTGGTTTACGACTTTTCGGGTTGTTGAAACCACCAGCCAGAACATTTTCGTATGTGTTCCAGGCCTTGCGATCAATCCACAATCAGCTTGCTTTCAAGCGAACATTTCTCCAAATAGGAGCACCCCCAAAGCATCCAATAGTTACCATGCAGTCATCAACCATCCATTTTTTGGGGTTCTCTAATTTTGAGAAACCACCAGATGGAAACCACTGTGCATTTGGATTTTCTTGGTCGTTCAGATGCTTTCCTAGTTCCAGTTCTGAAAGACCTGGACCTGCAGGATAGATCGCGATGGATCGGGTCTTTTGACCCTTGGCGAGTTCATAGTCTACTCCTATCGCACTCGACACTGGGCCGCAAGTTTTTTTGCACAGGGCTCCATGGGTAGTCTATTGTAAGCTATCATGTAGGTTAAAGGCAAGCATGGAAGACGAAAAAACGTTGGTGGTATATAGTATTTCTGAGGCAGGCAATCCTAGAATTATGTTGGGAATCCTCTCCCCGCTTCGCCTGGGTAACTGCCGACACAGCAGGATCCAGCAATGGTACTTACAGTTTTCAAATGTGTATATCAGCCGAACCAACTATGGCAACTACAGTCTGTTGCCAAACTGTTGTCGGTTCGGTGTTTCAGCATGGTTCGTATCGAACCTCAAAGGCATGCCATCACCACCAAGGGGGCAGAGTTTGATCACTGATGTGGGTCCACGGGAGCAAGTCACGTCGGTGCGGCGGTGCTTGAGCCATGATCGTAGCTTGGGGGTCCTCCCCATGTTGGTAGCGATGTTTGCGCATGGGAGATCCTTGAGGGCGCCGGTGACATGCTGACTACATGGATCATGGCCTGAAAATCCCAATGACAAGGGTTCTTCAACGGCTCAAGTCATGGCTTGTCACGGCGAGTTCTGAATGCGCCCATGCATACTGTAGCTGCGCGAAAAACTTGAAGGTGCAGCATGGTGCAGCTGGGGTTTGGGATAGAGCCATGGTTCTAAAGCTTGTAAGGTAGCTTGCAACCCCTGCCATGGTTGGTTACCACCTGGGGGATGCGCATCCAGGGAGGTCATACCCGCTACTTTAGACAAACATGCGCCACTCAGCACGGTGGCCGCTGAGGTGAGTTGCAGGAGATGATAGAAACGGTGCCCACCGAAGACAATCGACACTTGGAGAGTTGGTAGAATCTGCTGTTGGAGAACTTGCTTGTTGTTGTTGAAGCAAACTGCGTTCATCTAGTGAGGATCTGCCCACTGTACTCCGAACAGTTTGTTTTCGTCTGTTTGTTGATTTCCAGTGCAATTGTTTGTGGAATCTTGTTTGTTTCTGGAATTTTGCAAGTTTTTTTTGCTTCTTTTGGTGGTTCCGGTCAACTATCGGTACAGTACAGTGGAAAAACCTACAGTTCCATCCCTCAGCAAGTGGCTGCTTCAAATCGGTTACCGAAGAATATCTATAGTGGCAGACTCGTTGACAGGGAATTGCAATGATTTTCAGCCACCAACCCGAACCGAGAGCCACTTGCCTCTCGACAAGTCTGCTCCATTTTTCTCGTGCATATTTTATTGGGAAGATGCTCGAACTTCTTTTTGGTGAGAGCTTGGCTGGCTGGTTTGGCACCAGGGTTGGGCCAGATGCTGTTCAAACGCTGGGTTAGTACAGGCCTGTCCCAATGGTGAAAGTCCGTGTTTTTCTGAGGCGTTTTTGAAGACTTGGTGCCTTTCCAGCGAAGAGACCCACCGCCAGCAGGCACGGCCAGTAAAGGAAAACATCTCCAACATATCACGGATTCTTGCATGTAAGCATCAAATCCAAATGCACGGTGCTAATGTATTTCAGCTCAATCCCATGTAACCAATGTAGTCGCAAAACGATGGGGGACATGGGCATAGATCTGTCAATGCTGGTCTTTTCTTTTTTCCTGCAATACTGCCCCCATCATTCGCCAACCATTGACAACCATGAGAACTCGTCAAAGCCATCAACTATCAATCACCCAATCATTGGCAACTATCTGTTCGCTGAATCTGCTTGTTGATCAATCATTGAACTAACCATTAATCACCATCACCGATCAAAACGATGGATTTTTCACGGTCAGTCATTCACCCAGCAGATTCCGGCACCAAGCACGCCTCCTGGATTTGCTCTAGGAGACGATCCTTTCGATGGCGGAGAGGTTCGGCAGACTCGTTCCATGCCAGAAGAACCTGTGACCAAACGCTTGTCCCTGCAGGTGCCTGGGGGGCTGGATGTGGCAACAAGTTGAGGGAAAAATCATCATCTCATCAATCCAATCATGGGTTTGATTGAATGAATTGCTAGAAAATCAGTTTTAGTCATCAACAATCAAAGTTCATTTGGTATCTCTCATCACGGCATGTTTGTTTTTGAAGCTTTTGAACAGCGGGTTGTTTGTTTAAGGCACACGACTCATGATGTTATGGCCCACCTAGCTGGTGATGATGCAATGCAGCAACTCGCGGTAACTCGTAACTACTATTGTAGTCGATCTCGACTCCATTAAGCAACCATGCTAATCAGCTGGTTCGTGCTAGATTCTTGTTTATCATATCATTTACTTCTTCTGAGTTGTCTTTGGTGATGTTTTTCTGCATGCGAAGTTGGATGATGTAAACGTGACAAGTTGTGAGTCCACGGTAGGAATTTCGTCACTGGACCTCTCAGGCGCTTCGTCGCTGTGGGCTTTAAGAAATGCTGTGGGCTTTAATTCTTGAAATTTGGAACCAAAGTTTTGCTTAGTGTATCGACAAAAGATTTTTGATATAAAGGTTGACTTGGGGTTACCCTTCTTTTTAGAAATAGCCATGTGGATCCGTGTGGGTGTTTGTTTCGCTTCGTTTTCTTTTCTTTTGTTGTTGATTCACACGTTAAAGCACAAGTTTGCAACTGACGTGTAAAAACATTTTACATTTGTTGTCACTTTGTGTGTTGTGAGATGATTTCTTTTCTGAAGTGGATGCAGTGGAACCTGCCTTCCCAAGACATGATGGTCTCGCACGGTTTCCTGCGGGGCTCAAAGTTCCACAAAGATGGTCCTAGTTCCGGTGTAAATGGCTATGGGTCAATATTAAGCATCAAACACATGGGATGATGACCGCTAATTGGTAATACCATGGCTAATGATGGGGGAACAAGCGGTACAGGGTTTTGACCCATAGGCAAATGAACCCTTTAAACAGGCTGTTGGTCTAAGGTAGCTAGAGACCACGCTACTGTGAGAAGGAGCAGTGGCTGGTTTGTGAAACTATCGGAATTGGTGGGTTCCATCAGCTGTGACCGTTGTGATCAAGAAACCATGCCTTGCCATACCCATAGTTACAACTGCCACATACATATGTGAAAAACAATCGCAAACACACGCACACACACACACACACCTCCCTCTCTCTCTATTTGCATTTGCACATGGCTACCCATACAAGGTGGACCCCCCAAACGTTATAACTTGGTGAATATTCGGCCATGTAACAAGCTAGTCATATCTACCATTTGCCTGGCCATTTGCCTGGCCATTCGCCTGGTAGTTGCCCTGATTGCCCAGAGATGCTCATGACCGGCGGTGCCTCAGGACGGTCCCATGAGCGCCCGCACGGGGCGGCGGCAGCGCAGCCTGCAGAGCGGAACCACAAGTCGTCGGTTCCCGGGCCGGCCGCCAGCCGATGCTCAAGGCGCCCCTGGTGAAGTGGTGGGGCCGGGTGGGGCCCCGGGCCGCCCCCCAGCCGATGCTCAAGGCGCCCCTGGTGAAGTGGTGGGGGCTGAGCTGACGATTAAGAATCGTTGGGTTCAGTTTCATGAGCTCCAAAACAGGATGCAGTTTCAGGTTTCCTCAATTAGGATGGTTCTTCGTGATGAAGGTGAGTTCAGAATTGTGCTAAGTGATGTAAAGTTATGTTCATTCATGATGTTATGGAATGGGTAAGGTGAATTAGAAATCCTGGAAAATGAAGTGTCTGGTGAGGGCGATTGATTGGGAAGCCACAACAATGATACAAATATAGGAGCCAAGCGCTTTGAGGGTGGAATTGTGCATGGTGGCACAGTGCAACATGAGTGGATGAGTTAAAGTGATGATGATATGCAATATCATGCAGAATTTTAGGAGCTTTTCATGCAGAATTTCAGCAAAGGCGGAGAAGCTTCCAGGTTTGAAAGCGTTGACATGAAAGGCTGCACTTGCATACGTGTACTGTGCACATATACGGTGGTTTCTCAAAATGGAGGGGTACCACCCAAATTATCAAATTTGTTTTCCACTTCTAGTACTAAGCCGGCGATATTTGCATTTGGGTCAACTTGTAGCTTGTATCCTCAGACAGTGCATACCTATGCTGATCGCGGAGCATGCCTTACCTGGGTATTGGATAGTGGGACACATGACTGGCTGACCAGCCTGGTCGATATCATTCTCGAAATCAGTAGAAGTGTTAGAAACCCATTGCAGCAGAAGGCTGGGACTCAGACCGGAACTTTTGGATAAAGTGACTCCATTTGAGCACGACATCAGGATTATGGCAGGCCTTAAGTGCCCGAAGCGACTTCTCTCAAAAGTCAGGGAGGACAAGGTTTAGTGCAGAATCATGAATGTCTGGCCCGGCTTATTTCCTACCAATTTACATGAGGGCGACGTGACGTGGGGTAGATATCAGATGCAGGCAGGTGGCCCAGTGCGATTTCCATCCTGCAGTGTTGAGGCACTTGGTGTGGCAGTGTGGCATATGCAAAGCGCAGGACCGGTCCCAGCGCCGTCGTTGGTCCCCGGAAAGGCAGCCCTTGGTTGGTCACGGGGTCACGGTCTGCAAGGCAATTGCAGTCTTTTGCGGACGGCCACAATACTCTGGTGAGACATGATCATAATGCCCTAGAATGATAGGTCACCCTCAGTTTTACACTCCGATCATCTATTTTTCTGTGGTAGATTGAAGATCTCAGACTGCTGCTTGTGTGGTGTTGTGGCAGGAAACGGCCTACAAGCTCTCTTCGTCCATCTAGGGTGCGCCAGGGCGGTGTTGCGTCTCCGGGATTTCTTCTGCTCGCTCTAAGTCAGTAGGCAAGATGCTTCAATCTACTTGATCTCAACTGGCTGGTGGTTGGGAGCGAGGCCAGGAGCCAGGGGTATTTCCTCTGGCCCTTTCAAGGGGGAGGTAAGGAGCTGCAAGTAGTGGCCTGACCAAATGGCAATTGATCTCAATCTTAATCTTGTGACGTGTTTCTCCTGTAAATGCCTTTGGGATTGCAACTTGATGGAGGGCAAAGCGTTGAACGCCCCGGAGAAAAAAACAACTACTTGATTTGTCGGCCAAAGTTCATCGGAACTGTCAATTCGGTACGGCTTAGAAGCTTCGGCCCCAGACTTAATCGACTACCTGCCAAAGATGACCCAATGCTGTGGTGGTACTTCATATTTTCGAAGAGAAGTCGAACCACTTTAACACTTCTTGCTCTGTTTGAGAAATCCCTGCCTCTTACTAGTGATAGCAAACTCTCCGCTAGAAGCCTCAGTTTGCCAGCATCAGTAGGGCCGATCGGGATGGGTGCGGTGAATTCTGGGTGGAATGTACTGCTATGGTGCTGCCAGCTGCTTGGTACCACATTTCTCAGCGGCAAGGCTTGCGGGTGCCGAGGTTTGGTCCATGCCACCGGATGTGTCAAAGGCCCAAGCTTGGCTGCTGTGGAAATTCTTTCACCATCTGACCCTGGGCAGCATGGTGATGATGATGATGATGATGATGATGATGATGATGATGATGATGATAGTAGTGATGACTTGCAATCTCCAGGTTGTCTGGCTCTCATCACTTATGGGAGGATGCGATACGACACAGTCATGCCAGAATCATGCTGAATTATTATGATCCTAAGCGTGTCAGTTCCAACTCTTCTCGCTAATCATTGGTTGCAACAATCGGGGGAGTCACGCCGAAAATGCGCCACATTATTCTTGCTGTATGCACTAGGATTGACATTTGATTTCTGTGGCCCTGGGGGGCTGGATGCGGGTTGACCATTGCGCCCCCGCTGAACATCCGCTCGTTCCTTCCTGTGTTACGCACCGCGGTCCGCGATGCGAGGAGTGGGCACAATTCCGATGTAGACATCGACACAGTCCTGGACTTTTTGAAGGATGAAATCGCCGTGAGGAAAGAGCTCCTTCGAATCACTGCGTTGGCAAAATCGGATGAGCCCTTGAAAGGTGAAGAAACGGCCACGTCCTTGGATGAAAAGCCGGTCGAAAAGGATGCTCGCCTGAAACGATGCAACTAATACACGGGAAGAAGGGGCCCAGCCCATGATTTGGTGCACTGAAGGGATTTCAAATGGATCAAGAACTTATACTTTGTTTGTTAATGGATCATTTGTTTATACATTATTTATCTTTTTTTCAGCGGGGATCTTCCTCAACTCGCAGTTGGAAGGCGTAGAAGAGAAAGCTAAGCAAAGCAGTGTCAATCAGTACCTCCACTCCTATCTCTGTAAGCGCAGAATAGGTTTTCCTGATCAAGCCTGTCGAAAGCCAAACTTCATTTCAAACTTCTGAGCATCACTATTGATGGTTCAGAATGGTTCGTGAGTGTTAGTGGTTGTCTCATATGACCATGTATTACCTCATAATCATCAGTTCTTATTGTTAAGCATCATTATATAGCCATCAAAAAGTGTTTCCTTCCCATCTGCCATCATTTGAACTCATGTATCTATTATAGACCATTTTTGAGAAATAAGCCATTTGAGAACCACTGAAACCATCATTAGCCATCGTTTCACTATCATCATTAGTCAGACGATGGGTTAAAGCATTCACCATCATTTACCATCATTAAGCTTGTGCCATTTTACAACTATTATCCTTAACCATCATTGACATATTGAAACATGTTTTTTTTTTTCTCTCTCTCTCTCTCTGTTTCTCTCTTTGCGCTGTGCATCGGAGAAGGGCCAAGTCAGAATCGCTGCAGAGCCTCTGCCAGAGCACCGCCAGCAGCACCACCTGGCAGCACCCAGTGCTATTCTGATCAAATAGCCATGATTCAGATTAGCCGTGACAATTCATTTGCCCCATCAATGGATAGTCAACCAATATGGCAGATGGTTTCTTGCGTATTTTTCGTTATGCCCCTTGGCCTGCGATTTCTTCCAGGGCAGCTCGTTGCTTCACCAAGGAGGGTGAGACGGCTCGTGTGCCGACAGCTGCATCTTTGGCATTGAGTGGCAGCGATTTTGTCGCAGAAGTAGAGACGTTGTCAGCACATTTCCATCGCATCCTGACTGATCCTCAGGTGGGGGTCGGAATATGTCGGAAGCATCCCGTGTCAGAAGGACCACACCTACAGAACCTGACGCCATCTCAATACATCTCATACAATCGCCCTCACAGGAGAACTGAGAAGATTAGCGGGAGCTACAAAAACTGCAGGGCCCAACGAAATCATCAGCATGATGGAGAGAGTTGGAGAGAGTCAATTCTGGGTGGTTTGACTCTTGGGGGTCCTTGGTTCACTTGTGCCACTTCTGCCTTGGTCCATTGGGAAGCACGCCCCCTGCACAGGTCCGGAAACGACTTGAATGGCTGCAGCCCTGCCCAATGACCTTGCGGGCCTTCCTTTGTTTAAGTCGCCCGGCATGCAGTTTGTAGGTCAGTGATGGTCAGTGTGGATATGTCTTTGGGCAACGGGCGAAAGCGTTGCAGAGCAGGGCTCTATGATCCGTGTGTTGCCATGTGTTGCCATGTGCCCGAGGCTTCTCATCCCTGAACCCGACGAACATTGAGTGCATTGTTGGTTGGTGCAACGCCTTTCGAGCCCTGGAGGTTTTAAAAACCCTCCTGACAAGTGAAGCGATTGCAGTGAGCGAGAGTGAAATCGAAGTCGTGTCACTTGGAGCATGGCAATTTCCATTCCATGCCAGCGTTTTTTAAATTCATTTTCGAAAAACTCATTTCTTTATAACAATGTTTGGTTTGTGGTTTCCTTGCTGGGGTGTTACCCTTCACCTAAAGACTTGCGTTTCTTTCTATTCCATGCAGCTGTTGCGTTCGTGTTCCACCATCAGCCACTTGCAATGCTGATCATTCCCCAGTTGCCTTGGCGCTTCCGTATCGGTCCGAGGCTCGAATACGTTGATGCTGATGGGAGCGGTGACCTCTCACTGAGCGAACTTGTTCTGGGTGGGCGCCTGACCAAATCCCAAGCAGAAGAACTTTTTCAAAAATGTCGGAGAAAGAACGATGCAGCGATCAGTGACAAGGAGCAGCGATTAGTTGCTTTTTCTTACTAAGCTTTGAGATTTACTAATATGCTGGTCAACATTGAATGATTAAGAAGGTCCCCTATTCTATTTTGAGAAACCCCCATATTTACTATTGATATCTAGTGAGCATGTTTTTTCTTGTTAGTCGATGATGTTTTGCACCATTGTCACTGCGATCAGCCGATGGTCAGCCTTGCTGAGATCCAGTTGTTGGTTCTGTTGCATGTTGCATGTCGTCGTTGTACTGGTTGCGGTCGTTGCCGTTGTTGTGGTCGTCCAAACATTGATGCAGCACTTGTCTTGATTTTCTTGACCAATCCCAAGTCGTGATTTGGTAGTGTGTGTATTTTTTTAGCTCGTTTCTTGCAGACCGCCCCAGGACCTCCGAAGCTACATCAAGGGATTGTCTATGGCACCAGGAAAAGACATGAAAGGAGTCTTAGAGGTTTTTGCGCACAGGGCCCTAGCCGAGCTCCCAGGCATGTGACGCTGTGACGCCACATCCATGTACAATACAGTCAGAGGTTTGTCCTCCAAAGATCTTGAAGCTGCTGATCACAATCATTGGATCCTTGGGCTTCGTGAGGGTCCAATGCCATTAATCAAATTCCAGAGTTGGCTGCAACGATAGAGTTCAGTGAGGCTTTATGTTTGAACACTTGGGAGGGTATAGCTATACTTTTTCATATGTGGTTATGTCATAAAGGGTGGTACCCCCTTCCAAACAACACAGCCTGGATACACAAAGGAAACAGCACCTGTTTAGAGGCCCACGTTGTGGTGGGATGAACTTGATCCGACACATATTGCATGAAGGTCTGTGATCAATTGGCCAAGGAACATTTGAATTCTCACCTTCAATCACTCCTAAATGAACATTACTAGTAGGGAAAGTAACCAGCTTTGGTCGTACATCGATAATGGACAATTCCATATCTGACAGCATATTCGTCTGTGCCACCATACAAGTGTATTCTGCAAATATGTGCCTGTATGAAAAAATGCAGTTTTACACAGACACATACGTGAGCGCGAACAACACTACTGACAGCAGCTGAAGAGATTGGATGGCCCACACCTCGCAGCCAGTGCCATGCGGATCTGGAAGACCTTGGCCTCATCAGCTGGGTCATGCGCATGCAGCATGGTGGTGCCCTTTTCCTCCTTTTCCCTCCTTTCCAGCACTGTGGCGGCCAGCCCCAGGTTGCTGCGTTTGATTGGATCAACATGAAGAACCAGCTGCGTAGGACACAGCTGAGTTCTTCAAGTTGGTTCATTTGTCGGCGAAGAGCATCACTTTGGAGGGGCCAACCGATCAACATTTTCCCATCAACGTGGTGTAGCTGACCTTTCGAACCTTGGTTCATTACCCTGGCGATGCACATCCAAGTAACCAGTCATTACCATCATGATTTTTTTCATTGACATCAAACATGTCAGCCGTTTGAAGGTGGGAAGGGCAACCAGTACCGTTCCCACGGTGGGAATGAGAGAACATGCGTCAGCCTCTGAGCGTTCGTTGTCCTGGATGAAACAATAAGCAGGACATCGGCCAACTGGGTTTGCAGCGCAGAAATCCATCTAGTCAATCATTTTGAAACAAGTGCCTCATAGATGGGCGGTCCCAATACGGAGATCTATCCATGTGGATGGCTTGGTTGTGGCCAACCGAAGCCCATCATAGTCTGCTGCCACGATCTCATGGCTTGATAGCATGCCATTGTTGTTGGTGTCCGGAGCTGATTGTTCTACTGCTGGCCAGTCAAGGGTTCATTCATGTTCATTCATCATGGGTTGCAACCAGCCATCAGTCAAGGCCGATTAGTGATGGCTAGAGATGGTTAAATGATCTTTTTCAGATTTTCAGGACGGTCCTCCAAGTGATTAACTCCAAATTTCTCAAACTCTCGCGCCGTTTTTGTTTGCTCTGACGTCAATTTTTGGAGCCCGCATAGCTCTTGGACAACAACTCTGGTAGTTGAAGAAGCAGATAGTTGCAGTAGCTTGGAAAAATTGAAAGGCATGTTAGTTGACATGAAATGACGTACTGTTTGAACTAGTCAGTCCAAAAGAAATTGTGTGTGGATGAATGCCTCTTGTGTTTCAAAGACCCAGCTCTTGTTTTTGTTCTTATTCTTGGGGTATGAAGTTATACTTGGCATGCGGGTGTCTCATTTCTTTCTGGAATTCTTAAAATTTGACACTGATTTTTTTTCCCTAAGTCATTGCCTGCTTGTTACATCCAGAGTTGCAGCCATTCCGTTCCACGCGAGTCCGCTGCGAAATCAGCGGCATTTTTGTGGTGCATCCACTACACCTTACGAACCTTTTTCAGTCAGTGGAAGGGCAAGTTTTGGAACAGTTGGAACTGATGGATGTTAAGAGTTTTATGAGTTTTGTGGAACAATGTCGGAAAATCCATCAGTTTATGAGATCTTCTCTCTGGTAAGATTGGAACATCCATCAGTTGCAGATCATTTCCGTCAGAAATGGTCACCCTGGACGGAGGCTTCAGCCGCGGAAAAAAGATCTTGGTGGTTCATAAGTGGTGAATAAGGGCTTAATGGTAAATAAATGGCCAAAGAAAGTTTAGTAACTTGTTAATAACCAGGTTTGTAATGGTGTGTGAAAACAGAATAGATGGTGGTTAATAAACCATCAATCTATACAATGCTTATTGACCGCCACACCCTTACGGGAGATAGAACCAACAACCGTCTGGCCGGTGAACCACCTGGAACGATAGCCAAGGACTGGGATATTGCATGGATCAAACCAATGAACAGCAGTAATTTCAAAGAACATATTGGCACCATCTATTGGTACTGAGGGGTATGAGTGTTTTTCCATCATTGGTCATGACGTAGCTAACCTCATAGACCGCGACAGTTTCGCCACACCACAAAAAGAAAGCTTGACACATCTTCTCGTTTCATGGATCATCATAACCACAATACATCAGCAGAAGCCACCTCAGAAAGGCTTGAACTGAACTGCCGTCCCCGTGTTCCAAGCCAGTCATTGGCTCTCCGGTTGCCGGATTCTGTTTTTTTGAGGTCTACTGACGTGGCACTCAGGTCGGATGAATGCCAGCAAATCAACGGTTGAACATTGTTGATCATTTGGCTGAGAATGGTTGATAATACGATCGACAATGGTTAATACATGCTTGATCATATGACTGACAATGGTTAAAGGGTTGATATCAGCTGACTGCTGAATTCGCGACATATCCTTAATCAAGCTAGTATCAGCGATTATCAACCATGTACCAGGACTTCTGGGCGTTTGCTGCAGTTTTTCTCGCAGTTGTGGACATGTCAGGATGATGAACCTCTGTGAACCATGATCAAGTTTTATAAACCATCATAACCCCCAACATAACAACTGTCAGCACTTATCAAACTTTGTCAACCGTTTGAAACCATCATAAGCCTATATACTCGACCACTACAAACCAGGATAACATTACAACAACCACTATCAGCCAGCGTGCACCATCATGAATCCCGAAGATCCCTTGTAAATCCCTCGGACAGATTACTTGTGATCCGGAAGACAAATGGAAACACGGCCAGGGAAATCACACCCAACCCTGTTTTCAGTTGGGAAACCACAAGTCTTGAGATACATTGTG
The DNA here is from genome assembly GCA_009767595.1 of Symbiodinium kawagutii. Taxonomy (NCBI): domain Eukaryota; class Dinophyceae; order Suessiales; family Symbiodiniaceae; genus Symbiodinium; species Symbiodinium kawagutii. Next base: position 203,216 of record VSDK01021448.1, read on the forward strand.
TCCAATGACCAGCAAAGGTGACACATTGCTGACACATGGGCATGGCCATCCTTAACGGAAAATATTCGTCAGACATGATCGACCATCAGAAGTGTTACAAGCCATTTTGGAGCACCGATTCTTGAGCTTCATGGGCGTCGAAGTTAAACGCGACACCAGCGTTACACCTGTGCCCTGCCATGGCGGCTCCTTCCATGATAAAACAAAAACAGCTTCGGGAGCACCTCCGTGTTCTCGTTCCTCGTCCTCTCCCCTTGAGCTTCCTTGGGATTGGGAGTTGGCAGCTGCCTAGACTCCAAGGCGGCTTTTTTTTAAGTACATGAAACCCTTAAAGTTCAATCTTTGCAGATTCGATTCTTTAAATGTATTTTTTTGAAATTCTTAAAGGGTTTAAGTTCCTGGAGGTTCTTAAAACCCCAAAAACTTCGAACCCAAAAGGTCTCCTTTCGATCTTCCAACGCGCAGCTGAGGGCGTGAGATCGCGCTTCAGGCTTCCGAATACCTCGAGGCAATGCTGCTTGAGCGACTGCGAAATGGAGAGCGCCTTGAAAGACAGAGCACAGCACACCACCGAGGGAAGCCACTGGAAGCCGGTTGTGTCTCCAGTTTGTGGACAGAAACTAATTGAAACTTCTCCTAGGAACAGCTTCATCAGCTTCTAAGTTTCCGGGCAGAAACCAATTTCAACTCCTAAGAACAGGTTCTATTTTTTAGATTTTGTTCGAAGTCTTAAAATGGGCCGGAGAAATTCTACTGCACTCACAACTCTTACGAACTCTTTGCACGTTGTGGGAGAAGATAGGATGAGAGGATGAAGAGAGGATAAGTTGAACAAGTTGACGTTTTTCAATTTCGAAGCACTTCGCTTCGAGGTGTTTTGCAACGGTACGAGATGCAGCGACGAGGAAACCTTCGTTTGCGAGCAGCAATGGACCGCGAGAAGAGCAGAACCAACCTGGACTTCCAATTGGCGTGTGCTTTCTGGCACAATGTCGATGGTGAAAACTATCTTCCCCAGGTGAGCGTTGATGGTTTGCACAGCGCCGTTCAAGTGGGCTACAAGGCACGACATGAAACATGTGAGAATTCATTGGACCAATTTCTTTTGAACAAATCATTCTCTTTCATTCTCTTTCTTTCTCATTCTTTCATTCTCTTTTATTCTCTTTCATTCTTCTTCTTGAAAAACATCTTCACATTGTCATCTTGTGGCGAGGTGAAGCTCGCTACATACCAAAAGCTTCGCAACATCCCATCTGGAGTTCAAGTAATTCCAGCAGAAGAGATCCTGTCTGCTGAGAAGTTCGCTGAGCTGCAAGCCCTGGGAGTTCACATAACGCACATCGCAGAACCTTGGTGGCGGTGCCTGGTAGCGGTCTTGAAAGCAGCTGTTGAATAAATTGCTACGATGACGTAGCCCCTTGGTCACCCCTGCTCTTAAGATCTTTGACTCGGTCAAATGGTTTGGATCCACTTGTTTTTTGATTCTATTCCAGCCGTTCATAGCTACTCCATCTATAGAAGCATACCGTGAATATCATAGTATATCCATAGCATACCATGGATGCTATTCCATCTATTTTTTTCATGGCATGCAATGGATTTTTTACTTATGCAAATAGCTATGGCATGCTATGGCATGACAGCGCTCCAGTGGCACCTGGTACCTGCTAGCAATTGGTACCGTTGGGCTCGCCCTCGAACAATGTTAAAGGTGACGGCGAATGTCAAGATATGTGAATATTTTGAATAAACATCGAGTCTTGCTTAATGTGTTGATTAAATCAGTTAGTTGATCAACAACTACAATAGGACTACCGGATTGGCTGGTGAACTAACGATGACAAACATCAACTGCAATCTATTGGTATTCCCGGAAAACTCTGAGATACGTGCATGGATCATGAACATCTCATTTCGTCATACACCAGGATTACTTGGGGATGGAATTGTGCACTTCATCTGCCATGAAAACATCTTATTGCCATGTGCTACGATTGCTCTGGGATAATGGATTTGTCAAGTATCATCATCAGTTCCTAAAGCATGCTGTACTTTCATCCGCTAGGACGCTAGGACTACGGATGGGTTTGTCAGCATTTGATATGAAAACATCTTCCTAAGCTCTTCTCGTTCGCTAGGATTACACTGCGATGGATTTGGAAACCATCACCATCAGTCCTGAACAAACAGAATTGAAGGACTAGGATTATGCTGGCATATTGAAAAGCATCTACAAAAAAAGGTTTTTCTTGATTCATGCTGAGTGTGGCAACAATTTCGGGCTTCCAATTTCGTGCTTGACACGTAAAAATTCAGCTTGGCAAAAACGAGGGAAGGTGGCAACGGGGCAGAGGCGCCTGTTGACGCTAAGGACTACGTGCGCTTTCTGATGATTCGCCTGGTGGGCGGTGCCTGGTTTCTGGACTGCGACGTCCTCCATCTCCGACCGGGACCGACGCCCACGGCGGAGCAGAGCTTCCACATCTTCGCGTCGATGAGAGCTCGGGCGAACTCCACTCGTCAAGGGTACGAAGCCGAGTGGCGCAAGTGGCAGATCCAATATCTGCGAGAGCCACAGGATCGGCTGTACTTGGCATCTCCCTATTTCGTCCCTGGGCACCTTGGATGGAGTGATGGTCACGGTGAAAATAGCTGGTTGATGGCAAACCATCTTCTGCCAGGAATCGTGTCCTCGGAAATTGGTTGGCGCCTAGCTTTCGTGTTTGATGTTGGGCTTTTCAAACAATCCATCGGACATCCTGAGACTGGGATTTCCCCATTAAGAATGATTAAGAATGATTGCTTTGATTTGCTGGAGTGAGGTTCGAATTTTGTTGGTTGCCAAAGATAGCACCTTGCTTGGTGGTGACACTTCCATCTCAAATTGGGTTTCTTTGCAACAGATCATCATTTTCAGTGAGGTGTTTGAAGAGGCCCCAAGCGGACAATCCAGTTTTGGGTCGTCTGCGGATGTTGGAAATCATGGGAATAGCCCTGGAATGTCTCCTTGGGGCTTGGGACATGTCTCCTCTGTCTCCCTTGAACCAGGTTCTCACCCTGGCTTGATGATGTGATCGAGGGTCTCAGAAAGCAGTTCTTTGAAAAGAAAAAGTGCCCCTCGGCTGAGTTAGGCAGCCGGCCTTCTTGTGGCCCCAGACACTCTATGGAAGCAATGTGCTTCTTTTGGTTTTTGCAACACGGCGAAGTTCATGCATGTCCTATTGATTTGCTACTCTCTCTTCAATTCGAAGAAGTTTGATGCAAAGAAAGAAACCCTTGGTGCAACGACCAAAACTTCACCTTCTTCCTTTGAGGATGAAACGAATTGAAACGACAATGCCCAGGTTTCAAAGGCTACACTGACGTGATGAAGCTCGCGCAAGCGGCTACAGTGACATGGGGCCTCCAGCAGTCGATCTTGGATCCTGTGGCATTTTGCCCCTTGAATTACTGGCAGAAACTCGGTGTCTTGTGAAGCCTAGGAGCACTTGTTTGCTTAGGAAGGAGGTCTTCTCCTGTGTTTTCCTAGGCCTTCTGAAACAATGAAACTGTCATGTCCAGAAAACTTTCCAACATTTCCTTTGGCATTTGAACAGAACCCCACTTCTTTCAGCTTGCGACCGAGGAACCCACTTCGCAAACAAAGGGGTGCGGAGTCGGCTTTTGCCGAGATGGCAGCCGATTCTGCATGCTTTGGAATGGCAGCCTTTTGGCAAACTTCGAAGAATCAGAGCAGCAAAGTGCAAGAAGCCGAGCCTGGGAGTGTCTGGCACCTGTTGTCCCCTGGCTGATGTCAACGGCAGAAATAAGGGAGCTCAAAAATGACAATAACATCACCAAAATGCCATGCAAAAAGAACTTCCTGCACCTAATCTCTCATTTTGGTGGTGCTATTTTGAAGCAAAGTAGTTGTTTGAATAAGATTTCACAACCAAATTTTTCAGGGGCCGGAAGGGCAACATGCCCATCGCAAGCTGTGAGTAGTTCATTAGCCTACAGATTGTCGGTGGCTCCTACGCGTCCCAGATCAAAGTCTAATTTCCTTGTGTTTCCTTGCAAGCCAGTAGCACATCAGACGTGTTTCGGGAGACAGAAATGACACCACGCAAGAACTGCAAGATGCGGGTACCGGCTTTATTCATCGTTTTTCGCTAGCATTCAGGTTTCCCCAAATCCGACACTAAGAGGCAGGATGATACAGGATGCATTGTCATTTCGTTTGTTTCTTGTTGCATCGAACTTCATCGAACCTTCCCATCATTCGCACCTGATAACTCCCCTCGGTGTTCTGCATCTTCTCACTGTTCTCCTTCCCTCCTTTTCCCCTTATCCTTCTCTATTCTATTCTATTTGATTCTATTCTCTATTCTTTCCTCTCCTTCCTTCTCTTCCTCCTCCTTCTTTGCTCCTCCTTGTTGTGTCCTGCTGGACCTTGTCTCATGGCGTGCATTGCTAGGGTGGGATCAAGCAGAAATTTTCAATGCGACTTTTTCGGATTTCAGCATTTTACCACCGTACTTTTTTGGAAAAGCAGTTTACTTGTATCTGCGAACAGAAAAGTTTATGTGTTTTTGAAGACTCCAACGTTTTCAGTCGCTGAGGCTCGAGTTTATCAACTCTCGCGGTCGTCCTAGGCCTGTGCTTCAGGAGAGCGAATTCGAGTTGTGAAAGTTCTTGGCAGATACAGATAGGAGTTGCTGAGGTTCAATCGTGAACTGCTTGAAGGTGAGAGGCTCTCATTCCCTGGAAAATCTGATCATTTTGCTTGATTTGGATGGTGGTTTTAAGCATTTTTTATTTTACCTACTAATTATCAGCAAATGGTTGGTTGACAAACATTTTTCAAGGAGGTTGAGACCACCAATCAGTTCTATTTGGTACCTGGAAATATCTCAGGAGCTGTACGACTTCATGGTTTCTGTTCATACTTGGTACTGGATATCAGTCCCTCTGAGATCATGATGGTTCTCTTCAAGTTTGGTGCTTGGAAATCTGCTAGTTCTGCGATTTGATGGTTTCTCCATGTTTCTCCTGAAATTTGGTGTGAAGAAATAGCATGTCACCCAGGGGTTGCTGGTCTCTCTTCATAATATGTAAACACCGATTCACCAATTTTTCACACTTTAAAGGCCCCACCGCCTCAAGGGTTCACGGATTCTAACAATGGCCCATGACGTTTTCCGAGGCCTTGAGGGCACTCGTGGCTTTGTAGCTGATCCGTTCGCTTTTGACCCAGGACATCTTTCGGAGGGAGAAAACGGCCCCAGAGGAGCGCTGCCGAGGCTGCACACTGCACTTTCAATCCCTAAGAATTCCTTCAATTTCAATGCTAAAAACTTGAATTCTTAGGATTGAAAGTTGGATTCTTAGGATTTAAAGGAATGGTAAAAATTGGAATTCCTAAAAATTGAAATTCTTGCATGCTACCGCTCTGCTACTGCTGCTCTACTCTCCTGCTGCTGCTCTCATCTACTTGGAATTTCTCATCACGTTCGCAGGAGCTCACCTGCACATTTGGACAGGCGCTGGGGGATAAGGAGGGCACGAGAGCATCACCTTGGGCGAGCTTTTGGCGGCTTTTAGCATGGCCCATCGCGAGGTTTTTCCGCCGGCCACACTGACCCAGTCCTCTTCATGGTTCAAAAACCTGGCAAAACCAGTGTATTGTCATTGTCATGCTGTAGTGCATATATTGGAGCCGCTTCGCGGCTAGGGTCACCCTCACCATTGAAGGGGTGGGGAAGGAGAGGATAGACGGGGTGTGCCGGCATGGATGTGTTTTGTGGTCGGTGAGATAGTGCTGCAGAGGTTGACTTTCAGCAAGTCAAAGTGTGTGTATTCTGATCTCGGGTCAGGTTGGGCCGTTAGGACCCCATGTTGTGCATGTCTTGCCGCATGTTGGGGCCATGTTAGTCTTGGGCGATATTCCCTTTTGAATGAAGGCCCTGAAAGCGCACTCATTTGCATCCAGTGACAGTTTTGAAATGAGTGCATGATTCTTGGGTGCACATCTTGCCCTGTGTTGGAACCCTGATGGGGCTTTCATGTTGACCAAATCTTGGCATATGTTTTGGGGAATGTTGGGGCTATTGGGTCCCATTTTGGGCACATCTTGCTGCATGTTGGCTGATCTTGCATGGACATGGTTCAAGTTTCAGAGGGAGCAGAAAGGAAAGCAGTTTTAGGAGGAGTCTCAAAGGGTGGTTTCTCTCAAAATGGGGGTACCCTGAATTGTCCTTTGTTGACCATTTATAGCATAAACCGCATAAACCAACCAATTTTTTGTGGATCTCTCTTTTGAGAAGGCACCATATCAACATGCACAACACAACACCACCCTGTGATGCTTTAGAAGATCCAGGTGCTAGCCGAATTGGCCGCCCGAGCCTCATCCTCAGTTGAAGTTGTCATCCATGTTGATCTATTCTGATGATATGGACATCTTCTGATTGAATGATCTATTCTGATGGCCTGATGGTCATTTTTATGATTTGATTATACTTGTGCACACATTCGGGGACGACCTTTTCTTCAGCTTGGCGCCTGAACTTCCATGCTTTGAAACGCTGTGTCAGTGCCGAACAGGGCAAAGATTGGTGGGGCGACTTGTGACTCTCTGAGCGAAACTTAGGAAAGAGACCATCAGAGAGCTGGCCGCGGCAGTGAGGCCTTACAGAGATCTCTTCAGCGTGGTGAACTATGTCCGTTGAAAAAATGTGAAATGGAGTAAGTTGATGTAAGTATTTTGAATAGTAAACTAAGTACATATTGAATGTATTTGCCGAACATGATTTTCCTGACACTCGGAGTCAGACGAGAGACACACACACATAGAAGCAGAGATCAAGGTGTTCAGTGTGCTGTTCGAGAGAACGAAGTAAATTGAGAAAAGAAACTCAAAGACTTGAACTGTGAAAATTAACTTCGAATTCTTGTGAATTCTTATGAATTCTTATGAATAAAGGAAAGTTAACTTGAATTCTTTGATTCTTTGATTCTTCTCAACTTGGTGGAATCGCTTTCAGGCTCGCCAAGACTCAGAGGCCCTGAAAAAGAGAGTAGAGACAGCTATCCGAGTTAAGCTTTGCAAGGCAAATAAATCTGCAAACTTCGATGAATACTCATCTCTAATACGCTTATCCTGTGACTCATCCTGTGACTGAACTTTTTCCTCAGACATTTTCTGAAGGTCTCCTCTTGAGATCATCGCTGTTCTCCTTTCGAGTGCCCCATTTTTCCGTGCGGTCTTTTTGGACAGCTGGTGCCCCGTCACCGTCCCCTCGAGCGCAGACGTCCTGAGAGCCTCCGCCTGGTTCCCACACACAACACACCTACCCGTCCCAAACTTCTCTATGCTTAGCTTTTCGATCAACTCACGCGTCCTTCAAACTGCTACACTGGTGGGAGGATACACACTGGTTCAGGGGCCAAGCCGGCAAGGCCCATTTCTTAAAGCGGCACAGAACAATGCCTAAGACACGTTTTTTCGGCCAGGTTTGCGTGCTGAGGCCGCAACGATGCGTTTTTTGTTTCCGGTGTCTCCGCGTGCATGGCAGTCTGATTTAGGAAGGGACCCCAACTGAAACAATGCCGGCATGGAATCTTTCACTTTCAAATCCTTCATCACGGGTTGTCAACTATGGCGCGGCATCTCCTTGTTGCGCTGTGGCTGATAAATCTGGGAGCCAACTCCGGAGACAACTTGCCAAACTGCCAACAGCAGTGTCGCTCTTGTCTCATCTTTACATCCGTTTTCTGATCTGTGAGTTGTCTTTTCTCATCTGGGTCTTTCACAAACAAAGGGGTACCCCTAAATCATCCAATATTCACCATTGATAGGAATAAAGCAACCAATTTGGGGTTCCTTATTTTGAGAGAAACTCCTATCTGTTTCCTCAACTTCTCCTTTTTGCATTTCCCACTTTCAGGTGCCGCGGAAGAAGCGTCGCTGTATCCAGGCAACGTGGCAGCCGTCGTTTCATACAGAGTACTCTGTTCAGTGGCAACGTGTCATACCATAACAAGTTCCCAAGGATCGGTACAAGTCCTGGGGCTAAGGCTGCCTTTGCTGGCTTTGTCCAACGTTGCTGTCCATTCATTTGGTTTGTTGTTCCCTATTTTCGGAGTTTTTTCTTGGAGTTCAGCATGTACCGCTCGGTGAAAAAACGAGAAACGGAGAGGCACAGAGACCAAAGAACAAGCAGACACACACACACACATGCAAACAGAATAGCAACAAAGAAAAGAAAGAAACAAGCAAACAAGCAAGCAAGCAAGCAAGCACGTTTGCAAACAAATGAGCAAATACTTATATAAACAAGAGTCGAAGTTTAACAGTTGCAAGCATCCGGCGTACGTGTAGGGCAGCCCCTCTTGGCAGCCGTATGGCGTTGTCATTCCATCTTCGCTTTGCCTGCGTCTTGACTTACTTTTTCACTGTGTTCCTCGCAGCCTTTGGGAGAATGGCAGCCTAAACGATGTTGGGGACTTGTTTCAAGCGATCCTGTTGCTGTCAGCACGACCATGACTTTTGTCACTAGCTGAGTTCACTGTTGTTTGTAACACCCACTCCCAGGGCCTAAGCATCAAGTTGAGCCAATGGATACATGTGCATACAACTGGTGTTGGAGAGATATGCTGTACAGTTGTTGCAATGGCGTTGGGTCACACAACTTCATGCAAACCTACTGCTGAAACTACCACCCCATGTTGAACTGCAAAAAGGTGTCGTTGACATGTTGCCAACTCACGAGGAAGATAGGAATGCTTCAAACGCCGAGCACCAATCCATAAAACTCTAAGACCAGAAACTCGGAAACCTGAACCTAAAATTGCAAACCTTTCATTTTAGACTGTGAACCCCGAAATTTGTGGTCCGGTGGAGGGGAAGAGACTGGACAGGGCACAAGAGGCGAAATAATACGTATGAACTATTGAACTCAACTCTGGTAGTGACAAATCAGCCGAGACGGCACTGCAACGATTTGAGTTTTGAACGCTGAATGGCCTTTAAGCCGTTCCAAGTGAATCTGTGAATCCTGTGGGTCCTGTTGCGGTACCGAAGTCTGAGTGGACTCAACTTGTGATTTAAAGGGTATCACAATTGAATCGAGCGTTTGGTTTCTGCCCTTTGGTTTACGTTTTAGTGTTCATAATGTCAGTAAGGGTTGAGGGCCTACGGTTTTTTAGGGGTTCAAGTTTTTAGTTTTAGGATATAAGGCTGAGTGTAGGGTTTGTGTTTTAGGAGTTACGGGCTCAAAGGTTTCTAGGGCTTTCGACTTTGGGTCAAGGGCTTTCGTATACTTCAGGCCCTGTGTGAGTTTTGGGATCTGGGAAAGGCTAGGAGAGTGGACACAGCAGCTGCCCACATGGCTCTTCAACCAGCCAAGGCTCCACCAAAAAACCTGGAAACTCTGAAACTGAAGCTCCGGGTGGGCGAGGAGACATGACATAGGCTCTAAAGAAATCTGCCTTTAAAGAGGAGTGATTTTTTGTCACACATCGGAGCAGTAGATTTTCTTCGCCGACCTGCTGGAATCTGATGAAGGAGGTGCAATTATCGATCAACCATTGATGAATCAACTATTTTGATTTATAACCCAGAACCATCTCACCACAACCGAACCAACATAGCAACTGAACTGAATCGAACCTTCCACCAGTAGCCATTCGACTTAGCACCAGCACTGAATCTCAAGCCTTGTTCTGTGAGGCCATTGGTGTGGTCTCTGTTTCTGTGGACCCAGCACCTTCAGCACCTTCTCAAGGGTCCTGGAGGCGAGCAGTTGATGTATCACTGCGTGACTTCAAGCCATGGCTTCAACTTCTAAAGAACTTCCAAGAACTTCCAAGAACTTCCAACTGCATCAGACTGCATTCTTTGAAATTTCGAGGGTTTCATGAAGTATCTTGAGGCTCCTTAGGGCTCCTTAGGGCTCCTTACGGCTCGTTTTCAGACTTCTGCTATCGTTTCAAGCGGCCCTGCAGTTTCACCAGCATCGTTCTCCGGCTGTTGAGGCACTTTAGGTCCGCGATGACCAAGGCTTTGGGGAGAGCAAGTGGGGTGTGGCCATATTCATTCGCTTGCGAAAGGTAGCCATCAGCAAACATCAACGGCTTAGCATCCATTCATAGGGGAGCCCGCAAGGGTGGGAGTCTCAAAGCCATGGCAGCAAAACGAGCTCACCGAAGCGGGGTTTCTGAGTGGAGATTCGTTTCTATGTCATGCTGAGGGTCAGGATGGCGGGGAGCAATCAAGAATCTGAAGCCCGATGAGTGGTGGTCAATAGGAAGGAAAGAATCATTAATAATCTGTTGTATGAATTGCATGCCACATACCAATAAACATACACAAATAAGTAAATATATATATATAAATAAATAAATAAATAAATAAATATATATATATATACACACACATATCTCCATACAAGCATGGATGGATATATACAATGTATGCAAACAAATAACAGAAAGTTATCCATTTGCATACACAAGCGCATACAGACATAATTACTCGCATGCGCACAGATGAACCAACATAGCTATGGATATAGATGGAGACATCTATGGAGACATCTGTGGAGACATGTGGAGACATAAAAACCCAACGCACATTCCCATGTTGGCAACCACAAGGAGTCACAGTGCAGCTGCAGGACTGTCAGATCATAGCAGTCTCCGGGGCTTAGCACGAGGCTCAGCCAATGGCGGATCGCGGGAGGGCTTGACCCAGGCAGCATATCCGCATGTATACATGGCATCTATGTAAAGAGAAGTAGATGTTTAACTAAAGAAACAAATGGACAAGGAAATCAATGCTTACATATATAATGTAGATGTATATATAGATATATTATTTGATATATATATATATTTAGATATATATATATATAAAAATATAAATAAACAAATATATATATATATATATATATATATATGATAGATTCCTAATGCTCCACACACATACATTCTTGCAGGCACCTGGATGGTGTCTCGTCACTCAGGATGATGCGAATCGACTACTCGCGTCGTCGCAGCGATGGAACTTGGGGAGTCGCCATGGTGCACCTTCCATCCTGCAAAACCTTCGCGGAGCCCAGCGTGGTCATGGTGCACCTAGCTGTCTATAGCCACTATATATAGCTGGTGGTTTCTTAAAATGGAGGTACCCCAAAATGATTGGTTTATTACTATACATGGTTTCTAATGGATGTTTGGGGGCGCCGCGATTTTAAGAAACCATCAAAGAGTTTGTGTGCCATTTCACCTCGGCCATTATGTTATCACAGCTATTCTTTATGATAGCATTTACCAAGACATGTAAATGCAACTTCATGCATATGAGTTATATTATGAATGAATGTGTACATATTGATTACAATATGTCTATACATCTCTATATATATATATAAATAGATTATCTATAGATTTACATATGTATATGTATATAGACTATAGATGTTCTCTCTCTCTCTCTCTGTCTCTGTCTTGGAACTATTTACCAACGCACCCAAAATTTTTGGCAGGATTCCAGTCTCTAGGGATGATAACTGGTGAGATTTCAAGACGCCTTGGGGCACACCAAAGCAGAGCAACAATCTTTTACCTTCGAAAAGACAACGAAACATCCATGGCAGCAATGTAAATATCCATGAGAAGAGGAAGAAGAGGCTTTAGATGGTCGGATCAATTTTATTTCTGGTTTCTCTCACCTGAAGACAGTATCATTTCAGGGCATTCATCTACTGCAGACTTCTCCTTGTACAAGAATCTTATCATTGGTTGCAGGATATTGACCTTGGACTTTGGGGACCCACATGTGTGGTCTCCCATTTTTAAGGTTTGTTTTTCCGTATTTTTTCCTGGTTAAAAAAGAAAGAAGAAACAAACAGAGCAGCACGGAAGGAGACAAGCAAGCAAGCAAGCCAGCGAGCGAGCAAGCAAGCAAGCGAGCAAGCCAGCCAGCCAGCAAGCAAGCCTTGAGTCCCTAAGAAAAGAACTCTTAAACCCAACCCCAAAACCAGAAACCAAAAATTCATCCCTAAAACCAATCCTAAGACAAGAAACCCAAAAAAGACCAAAGGCCATACATGTAAACCCTAATCTCAACCCTAAAAACATAAACCTGAAACCCAACCCTAAAACCGCAAAACCGTACAATGAACCCTAAAATCAAAACCTGAATTCACCCTGCAACCATAAACCCTAAAAGCAGCCCTAAAATCAAAAGACCTCAAACCAACCCCTAGAATCAGAAAACCTCGAATCAACCCTAAAACCTGGAGCCCTAAAATCAACCCGAAAACCAAAACCTTCAAAGCAACCCTTAAACCATCAACGATCAAGCCTAAAACCCAGAACCCAAGCTAGCAACAACCCTAAAACCATATCTCAAAAGCAACCATAAAACTACAATGATAAAACCATAAAACCTAAATTAAACCTAAAACCAGAAACCCCAAAACCATAATCCCTAAAATTAACCCCAGAAAAACTACAAACCCTAATATCAACCCTCAAAAAAAAAATCACTTTAAAAGATCTTAAAACTAAAACCATAAACCCTAATCCAAAATCATTAACCCTAAAAAACCCTAAAACCAAAAATCCTAAAAACAATCATAAAATAACAATCTCGAAAACCATAAATTCTAAATCTAATCCTAAATCATAAAATCTAAAATTAATTTTTAAAAAACCCTGAAACCAAACTCAAAAACAAAAACCTTAAAATTATTCTTAAAAATAAAAACCTAAATATAACCTCAAACCATAATACTAAAATTATAATTATTAAATTAAATAATATAAAAAACCTTATATTTATAACCATAAATTTTAAAATTATAATAAAATTATTCCTATAAATAAAAATTAATTAATATATTAATTTATTAACCTATTTAAAAATATATATTTTTAAGGAAATATATAAATTAAAAACTGTATTTAAATTTAAAAATAAATATTTTAAAATAAATAATTAAGAAATATATTTTATTAATAGCAATGAAAATATAATATTTAAAATATATAATATAATAAAATATTTATTAATTAATATTAAAAATATATATTTAAAAAACAAAATTTTTTTAATATTTTAATATAATAATTTAAAAATAATTTAAAAATTTAAATTTTTTTAATTT
>VSDK01021467.1:3429-36771 GCA_009767595.1 Symbiodinium kawagutii
GTGAACCGCTGAAAAATGGCCGGAGCCTCAGGGAATGGCTCGCACCAGGCTTTCCTGTGGCTGGAGCCAGTGCAAGCCAAGAAGAAGAAATATGGCGAGCTGGGTCAAACAGTTAACCAACTAACCTGGCTGGTTAATGGTTAACAATAGGGGATAATAGCTAACAATACTAGGGTAACTGGGGGATATACCAAGTATATGGCTATGGGTTTTAACTAGCTGGTTTAGCTGGTGAATGACAGGGGATAACAACCAGCAACTATAGGGGGTATACCAGCTATATGTGGCTATGGGTCAATATCAACCCACCAATAATTAGAGATATTAACCATCAAACAAGCAAAACAAGGGTTAACGATAGGGGAACCAGGGGGACTAAGGGTTTTGACCCACTGCCATATACTGTATTGTACAGATGGGTCACTAAAAATGTGGAGGTCCCCAAGTTATGCTTGTTTATTAGTAAATGGTTGCTAAACTGGATGATTTGGGGTACCCCTGTTTCGATAAACACCCATATCTACTCTACTGTACCGTATATACTGTATACATGGACAGGTACATATGCAAAGACACATGCAGACATATATACACAGGTATGCTTGCATATGACATGCATGCAGCTAGTAGATACATGGCCTGCATGTATCCATTTAGGAATATATGCACATTGTTTGTTCCTGTATGACTATAAACATATTTTTTTAAGCACACATATGCACAAAAACAAACATGATGTACATATGCAATGTTCATAGAACATGTGTTCATATGCAATGTTCATAGAACATGCGTTTACATTTCGTGGATGCAGACGGTCATTCTTACAGGATATCCTTCCCGTTGCAAGTCGCAACAACCCTCAATCCAGCAATCAACAAAGCGCCGTGGTGGATGGTCTGGGCGCGAAAGAATGGGGTATCTGTCAATACTATGAATTAAGTAATATGGCTGTGGGTCAATATTAACCAGCAATAACCAATCATTTTATAGGGAAAACAATGGTTAATGATGGGGAACCACGGGTACAGGGTTTTGACCCACACCCATATGGCTAATAATAGGGAAAGAGGGGTCAACAGTATGAACCACAACCAGATGACTTACCATATGGATCCCATCAAAATTCCCCTGGTTTCCATAGAATCTTTACAATCAGCCATTATAAGTCGTAGTTGTCCACTATTCACCCTAGTTCACTAGAGAAACACAATTATTGTTGGTTATTTTCCCCTTTGATTCCTATTATTCACCATTCCTCAGCCACGATAAACCTGTACCAACGGGGCTCCTTGCTGCTCAGGTGGATCACGCGCGGAAGAGTGCGGCCCAGGCGGTGAAAGCCGCTATGGGCTTGAAACCGGAGCCCTACAAGTGCGCACAGCGCCCGGGTTTCGGCGGGGGAGGGTGGAAGGTTGGTGTTGGAGCAGACTGGAGATCTATTGGATATCTTTGTTTAGATATGTTGGTGTAGGAGCACATTGGAGATGTGTTGGATACAGTATCTCTATGTTGATAAGCATGTACTGTATGGATATATTTTATGCACATGTTTCATAGATATCAGTTGGATTGTTGAATTTATGTATGCATGTACATTCATGTCAATGTGTTCAGTATATACTGCTATTTACATTTGCATTCATACATGTATATATTCATTCTATATTTATATGCATGTATATTGCAGGTCTCTAGATATATACATATATATATATATATAATCACATGTCCTCCATGCTTATTTAGATACATGTGCGCATGCTGCATATGCTTTGATGTGAGTTGTCTTTATGGTGATTAATTGGGTGAACCGCTGGGTGCCTTGTTTCTGTAGGTCAGGTTCGTGCCTGGTCAGTGAGATTTGTTCTAGGTCGCGACTGGTTGGTTTGGTTTGGTTGATACGGATTGATATGGTGCTTTCTTAAGATTGGGAACCCCAAAGTTATGGATCATTTGCTACTATGAATCGTTAGTTTTGGATTATTTGTGGGGGTCCCCTATTTTGAGAACCCCCCCATATGTTTGTTTGCATTTTGTCTTGTCGTATGCATCGCTCTCGCTTGAATTGTATGATTCGTTTGGACGTTCGTTTTTGATGATAACGTCCGCGCAACAAGAGATGATGTGCTTTGTTCTCAAATATGTAGTATCTATCGAAGTAACATTGACTTGCCTTGATGACAAGCATTGACAGCATACCATAGCAGCAGCAACAACAGCTCAATGAGTTTGTCCACAACTAGATTTTTGTAAATACCCAGAATGACTTCCCAGCCCGCTTTTGCGATGTAGCAGCTGACGTGACCATGCAACTATTGTCTTCTTGTTGGAATATATTTATATAGTCAAACAATTGCAGATGATGACTTTTATTTATTGTTTGAATATATAATATTTTCCAACAAGAAACAATCGACAATTTTATTATCCCCCAAATTATATGTTCCGTGGTCCATCGATGGATGAAGCCCCATGTGGCAAAGCATTTTTTGCCCTATCCCTAAACTTGGTTCTCGGGGAAGGTGATTGATGATGATTCCCCATCAGCCGAATTGACAGTTCAACGAAAATTGAATATTCCATATTCTCTGTAAGTGTAACTAGTAACTGTAACTGGTATATCAAAATTGTAACTGTAACTGGTACTCCATTACATTAGCACAATTTTGACTGTAACTGGTACACCATAGTATATCCACCCAGGCGTTTGTTTCCGCTACGACAACATGATGATTTTATCCATTCATCCCAGTGCACCTGGCGCAGAACTCATCTCTCTTCCCCGATATTCTGCACCCCAAGTCTGGATACGTTCGCTACCAAACAACAGCGGAGTTTTGTAGTGTTGGACAAGTGTACCATTATACTTTTTTTAGTTCTTACTTTGGTTATTGTGATAGTCATTGGTATGATTCGTATTGAGAAGTATTGTTGTATGTTTTAAATTAATATTATTATACGACATGTACATACTGCAAATTCTAGAATACTTTCCTGGGTTTCCATAGCGGGGGCCTAGAAAGTGCTAGGTCCGGACCCAGGTCTTATCAAGAAGATGCACCAACTTACATGAAACGATATTGATTTCATACCTTGAAGTCCTGTAGGAGTAAACCTTCAATCCTAGGCTCATGTTCTTTGCCAAAGCCCTTGATCAACACGGATTGGCATGCGGTGGCGGCAAAACCGCCGGCCAGTTACTTGCCCTATTTGTATACTCGCATTTTCGAATACACGGACTCGCCCATCGTTTTCAACTTCTTTGGCGATCAGTTGGGCCTCCCCCCGCCGTGCTGCCAGCTGCCAGCCAGTGCTGCTATGGGACGCGGTCCTCAATTCCTTGGGATGGTTATGGATGGTGATCAGGAATCTTTCAAGTGATGGATAGGTTGGTCTACTGTTGATCCATCGGCACTATGGGATGGATTTTTGCTAGCAGGGCTGCCCCAATCTTTGTAGGCTAGAGATTTGCGCGGGTATCACCACCCAAAACTGGAGGGGTTGAGCCGCGTGGAGTGAACATGCTGATCCAGCCCCTTGAAACAGCAAGAATCAAAGCAGGCCCGACCAGCTTAAAAGGCAAAGAAGGGCGAACAATGACACTAACTGAGGTGGTTGTTCATGGAGTATTCATCACCGACCACCAACCAGTTGAGGTACCCAAAACTTGGTGGTTCCAAACGCCACAGCCATCCGTCTTGAGGTTCTTAGGTTCGTGCTTTTCCGCTGGTGGAAGTTTTGCTGTTCTTCGTATGGAAATGTTCATGTTGCTTCAGTGCGTTGTTTTCGCTTGTTTTGCTCAAATTTCAGAGGAAACTCCCAGCTCATCAATGTCAACCTTGGAGAATTTGAGCACAGAGCCATGAAGATCATGTGTGCTGTGTTCCTCATATGTGGTGACAGTTTGATCGAGCACAAATCTGGACAGCTTTAGGTTTGTTGGCTAAATATATGCTTTCAACAATTCAGTGGATTACATTAGCTTGTGTTCAACGATTACCTGCCATTGTCAATCGTCGAGCATGATCAGGCATTATGAAACACTGGCGTCAAGAATCACTACTCAATATGATTCATTAGGCAACATAGATAAATCATCAGTTTGCAGGAAGGCTATCATTGCCAATGAACCATCAGAGTCATTTGTTAGCCGGCATTAACCAGCACTCATTAGCAATTTTAAACAACCAAGTGATTCACCATTTTTCAATTCACCAGTAACAACCATCGTTAATCTTAACCAACCAGGACCAATTTTAGCTTCACTTGTTCACCATTTTTGAACTGACCAAATGATCAATGAACCATCAGAAGTTGTGCATTGCCTGCGGTCTTCCTCTGGTCCGGTCTCAGCTGTGTGTTCATGGCCCCAGCGCTGCAGGGGGTGGAGCTGAGGATGTAGAAATGATTGCGAGAAATCCACCATGGTGGTTTCTCGAAATTTCGTTTTATTGGCGAAAACCTTGTGATTAGCAATAGAGGATATAGGGCATTATAGTGGTTAGTAATAGGGGATAAGCACCCAAAATAATGTCCAGACAACTATTGTATGGTCCCTCTAGTCATAGGGACCCCAAAGTATAAATGAGAAAGATAAAGGATGATAAATGGGGGTACCCCTATGACTTGAGAAACACTCGTTTCTATGGTGACATGATTGATCGTGGTGAACTTTTGATAATGGTGAATTCTTCCGGTGTTATCCATTTTAAGAGATAAGTCCCTGTGTTTGATGGTAACTGGGGGCGGTTTATGAATACGGATCTAACCCCTTCACGGAATGATGGTGACGGAGACAATTTGCACTGAATCGACCATGTGAATTTGATGCTTCGTTCATGGTCAAATTATACTACATTGACGGCTTTTGAATGCTTGATTCATGTTACTACTACCTCATCAGTGGCAATCGATGCTTAGTGATTGTTAAAAATGGTCAGCAACGATTGGCAGTTGTTGAGGTCAATGGCTCAAGTTGAAACCCTGCAGAGATAAGCCAACTGGTGAATATGATTGAGAAGGCTTCTTCATGGCAGGTATAGTACTTGCGTCAACACCAGTGGTGGTTGCTTATTCAGCAGCTGTGACCAATGGTTCATGTTGTCCACTCAACTCTTGGTTTTATGGCTATGATGGTCAGCCTGTGATTCTTGATCATGGTCAACCATTCTCAGATCGTTGATGATCATTTAATCTTGATGAATCATCATTTGGCAGTATCAGCCTATATCAGCCTCATCAAGTTACCATTGTCAGTCATTTTAGGGCTTGATTGCCCGTCATGCTGGCTGGAATCCCATTCTTTCACAGGCGAATAGCCGAATAGCACCAGCAGTTTCCAGCCCGATGGTCTATCGTCATCAATAGCCACCCGACCTTTGAAGATGTAGGCATGGGTCAATATTGACCAACCGACCTGGCTGGTTACTCAATGGTTAATAGGGGATAATAGCCAACAATACTAGGGTTACTGGGGAATGTACCAACTATATGGTTGTGGGTCAATGTTAACCAACAATAGTGACGGATGATAGCCAACAATAGCAATGGGAAAACAATGGGTAATTAAATGATGGGGTAACCAGGGGGACTAAGGGTGAACTGACCCACAGCCATGCGATGAAGAGTTCCTGCTCCATGTTTTTTCTCCGCAGCCCAACGACAAAGAATGGCCGGGACTGGTTTCCCCATGTGGATGTTTCTCAAACTAGAGGTACCCCATCCATCGTCAACAATTTGTAGTAAGAATCCAACCATTTTTTGGGCTCCCTATTTTGAAAATCTCCCATGTGATCCATCGAACTTCTCGACGGAACCATTTATGGCCAAGTCGCAACAAGTCAGCGACAGTTGAAACCAGTCATTTGATTCCGCTGATCCCAGGTCGGTTTGGCAAAAAACTTATTTGCGACCATCAACCTTAGCAGGTCGACTGGCTTGATTTCGAGAAAAGTGATATGAATGATGAACGTATACACGCTGTAGGTTGATGGAAAGCTCGACACAAACGGGTTGCCGGTTTGATAACAGGTGTCTAACAGGACTCTGTTGCACCATGATCACTGGTTTCCAGAGTCACGGCATGTTTTCCGTCGCGCCTGCTTTGGCTGCAAGCGGCAGTCATGCTCTCTGGAAAGGAATCTGATAACGATCAAGAATGCAGCATGAACCCAGTAGCGTGAACTAAGCTGCTCGATGACCGGTACTAGCATTAGCCTCATCACCATAGATATTTGCCTCGCCTTAGCTATACAATTGTGGCATCTTGCAGTCACCTGGGAAGCCTTGGTTGGGGGTACCCCTCCGGGACCCATGGCATTCAATAGCTGTCCGGGTTGGCGTATGCATATATTTGATAGCATATCCAAAGTGGTAAATATCAAGTAGTTCCATGTGGGGCATTCCCTCTGCAAAGAATGGCGCAGCAAAAGTTTAAGGTTGGCAGCAGCCGAAGTGGAGGATGATTTCAAAACGGGTATAAATCCTCGTATGCGTTCCTTGTCAACACATCAGACGTGGAGGCTCAGTATTTGGGTTTTCTTCAAGTTGTGAAATTCATTTACCATTCAGCATCAAATTCATCAACCATCAAACTGATGTAGATGAATTATCTAAGAATCGACTTTTTTTTCAGCTTACATCAACCTGATTCAACTTGATTCAACCGCCCCTTGGCGCCCCCCAGTTCCGCGCCATGGCGACAGCAATGAAGGGGCAAGAGACGCTACGCGAAGAGACCTTCGTTCTTGGTCGAGATGGATGGCCTGGCGGCGACCCATCCAGGGCCGGTAAGGTTTAACCCACTAGGATGTAGCTAAGGCGCCTAGGAATGGAATGGCGTTTATAGTGGATAAAATTCAGGCTTCTAACTTCTAAACATTGGCTATTTTTGGAGATATTACCCAATTATTAGTGACTATTGCAAGCATTATCACCAAAGCTAGCGTCAGCTAGCTGAAGTTGCTCTTGCTTTAGCAAGTAATTGGCAGGGACAGGACCTCCAAAAGACACAAACAATTGAATAATTCAATTATGGGGTCCCCCATTTTGAGAAATACCCATATTATATCATATTATCGTAGTTTTAGAATCGTGGGTAACAACTAGCCATGGTGAACCCACACCAATCAGTTGATGACACTGTTCACCAGTGCGGCGCTTCACTATGACTGGGGTCCCACTTATGGTAATTTTGATGGATCAGCAGGTCATATAGTCGTAATATAGTGGTCATGTAGTGGTACTATAGTGGTGACAAGTTTGAAATGCATTGCAAAATTGATGCCAACATTCTGCCCCTTCCTTATCCCATTGCCCTTATAGTTATGCTGCTCACAGGGGCTACCCCATGAAAATTTTGTTCAAAGAACTGACTTGAGTACGGCTGAGTCATGAAAAGCCATAAAATTGGGAGCAAATTTCATGGCCACCGGGAACCACAATCGATGCACCGCTTCGCTTCTTGGCTTGTTGCTGCTGGCCGAGACTCGGTTCTTGGATGCCTCATGGTCCATTTTCCGCACGCAGATGTTGGAGGCGTGGCACGATCCAGCGGAGGAATCCATTGGTTGATGTCTCACCATGTTTTTCAAGCATGTTCTTTGATGCCCTACGACTGTGATGTCTCACCATGTTTTTCAAGCATGTTCTTTGATGCCCTATGACTGTGATGTCTCACCATGTTTTTCAAGCATGTTCTTTGATGCCCTATGACTGTGATGTCTCACCATGTATTTCAAGCATGTTTTTTGGTCCCCTATGACTGTGCATCCATTTTTCGTGTTCCACCTTGAGGCCGTGCAATCTCTCTCGTCCAGGTGTTCAAGAGGGATGTTCTCTGCATGTTCCAATCTTGCACCTCCCAGTTGCAACAACCAGACCATATTAGACTGCAAGATTGCGCCAACACTATTTCAGGAAAAAATGACAGCCTTGCAGGCAGCTTGGAACCCCGTGGTCAAATATTTCAATCGGAGGACATGGAGGTCACTTTTCTCGGGCAAAAGATCTCCAGAACATAGCCCAAGCAGCCACGGTATTTGTTGCTGCTAAGATGAAGTTTTTCACCAGCTGAGAGATGCCCTCATTGTTGGTTGATGATGGCTTGTTGCTAACTAAGGTGAATCCTCAATTTGCAGGTAACCATCAGTTGAGATGGTAGGAATATGTAGGAATCAATTGATATCAGTAGACAATCAAGAGGTATTAGCTGTTAAGTATGAACCACGGATTTCGATGATATTGATTCATGATGGCCTGCTTTCTGCTTTCAAAGGAAAAACAACTGCAATCAAGTGCTATGCAAATCTCTGCCAATCCTGACAGAAATGGATCGTCAGATATTAAAACAGAACAAGTGCATGTGAAAAGTGAACATTTATATCACATGATCATTAAATATTAAATGTTCACTTTTCACATGCACCTGTGTATCTTTTTGTCTGTTGTGCATGTGGATCATTATATCACATTTAATACATTTACCCCAACAGAATGATCAGCTGTATTTGTTTGCACGATCTGCTTCAAGAGCGCATGGCTGACGTTTGTAACTTGTCGGCGTGATGTGTTTTCATGACACCAATTTTCAATCAAAGTTGATGGAACAACATGGGATTTGATTGAAGATTGGTCATGAAAACAACCAGGTTGATTTGGTCATATGGTTGAATATCAACCAGTCACTGGGATTTGAACCCTTCAGAACTCAAACGGCGGTTTGTCAAAATGGGGGGTACCCTTGCAGCCATAAAAAATGCATTTTGGGGGTTCCCTATGCACCAAATGGGGGTTTCTCAAAATCGGGGGACCCCAAATCTTTGAATCTTGATCAGCTCCAAAATCCGTGGTTTACTACTAGAAATGGTTCTCAAAATAGGGGGACCCCATTTCTAGTAGTAAACCAGGGATTTTGGACCTGATACCTTTGGAGCTGCAGCGTGGTCAGGCCTTTTCCGAGACAGCTCAGATGGAGCTCACGGGGGATCCGTTGATAAGAACCAGGCGGGGATTCTGCTGTGGAGCATGGGCGTGGATTGGCAGCTAAACAAGGGGATGGCTAAGGATGGTAAACCATGGGTAGCCCTCATTATTAGCCAGCTATTAGCAAATTACTATCCAGCTATTAACCATTGTAGTAATCATCATCATCATCATCATCATCATCATCATCAACAACAATTGTCAATAACTGTCGGGACTAAATAATAGTTGGGGTGGACCTGGCGCCTTCATGTCCCCAACACATGCAGCAACTGGACAGGAATAATGGATGGAAATGTCGTCCGATCACCTATATTCTCCAACTATTCTAGTGGTACATAGTAGTTTGTAGTTAGTAGTTAGTAGTTTGTTGTTGTAGTAGTAGTAGTAGCAGTAGTAGTAGTGGTGGTGGTGGTGGTAGTAGTAGACGTCATCGTCGTAGTCGTAGTCGCAGTCGTCGTCGGAGGTCAACATGGCACCTGGCACTCCAACTATTCTTTGCGCTGTGAGCGTCCCAAAAAACTTATAAACCTTTTGATCTTTGCTGATGAACCTTTGAGTGTTCATCAAGGAAGCTTACACACATAGCTTGGACCACATACGGGTCAGCAATCTACCGTTTCGGGGCCAAGTTTGGTGCTTTCAGCACAACAAGTGCGTTTGTACGGAGTCTTACCATCAGGCTGTGCTCTCTGACTAAATCGATGGTCCCCAAGCGGTGATTCAACGGCGTGAGCGGAATGTTTGTGTTCTTCAAGACGGGACATATAATTAGTGTATTTTCGACTCCGCACTTGAAAAAAGAGACACGTATGGCCATGGCTGAAAAAGGGGACAGCAAAAAGAATGGAAAAACCTCACCTAAAGTTTAGTAAGTACAGACACATTCCATTGTTCGTATCTTGTTTGTGGCTTGATGACTTTGACCCTCGTAGCACAAAGCTGAAAGTAGAGGTTCTGAACTTGCACAGTAGATTGTGACAAAAATCAGTCACCGGAGTGTAGATGAACCTGAGGCAAGTTGCTGAAATTCTTGAGACTGTGCGCATGGAAATGCATGTGGTATGGTCAGAACCTTTGGTTTTCAGTGGTACCACAATTAAATATGACACATCTATCACCATCATGATTATCATTGTTGTGAATTCACTACTGCATACATTTAACATGATACATGGTTGTGCGATTTACAGCATGAAGGAACCTATGACACATTTTGTTCATGTGATATACCTGTCATATGTCGTTGTGTACACAGCTATTCGGACAAACGACACACTTTATTATTGACATGTATGTGTGTATATACATATTATGTGTATATATATATGTATATTTGATTATTTGTGCATTTGCATTCACATATGGTGGTTTCTCAAGCATTGTTGGGGTCCCCTATGACCTGAGAAACCACCATATGTCACTAGCCGAGCTCACTAGCTTGGAATATCACTGGCCCTTCAGGTCTTTTTCAGCTGGAACCTTTTCCATGGTTCAAGGGACTGCTTGACCACTGCTAGGTTTGCGTTTCACCCAACCTTTGTCGGTGACAGTCGACAGTGAGGTGGAAGCTATTTCACACGCCCCAATTTTCATAGGTTTCAATGTCTCTTAATGATTTTCCGGTGGTCAGCCTGGGTTAAACCTATGAAAAACCTATGAAAAACCTATTATTTTTTTTTGAAAATCCATGAAAATCTTTGAAAATCCATGAAAATCTATGAAAATCCATGAAAATCTATGAAAATCCATGCAGATCCATGAACAATTATTCAAATCCTAAAGTTTCATAGGTCTCCAGCCAACTTTCATAGGTGGTCGTTCTGGCTCCTCCAGGTCCAGGTTGAAAACCTTGGAGTCTGAAGCTGAAGCAACGATGAGTTGCTTGGTGCGTGGATTTGCTGCGTGGATTTGTTGTTTCTCAATGGTGACTCACAGGGGATTACCATGGTTGACAACCAAGAAACATCATAGGGGATAAGCATTTTTGATAGGGGATAACCAACCAGAATGGCAATCGTTGACAATAGGGGATAACCAACAATCATAAATGATCGTAGGGATTACCATCGTGAACAATAGGTGATCAGCATGGTTTAACATGCTGACTCAATGGTTGTCAATAGGGGATTACCATGGTTGACAATAACCAACAAGAATCAACAGTAACAATCATGTAGTCATAGGGGACAACCGACAATCATATGAAGCTCCAAGGTTTCCGTGGGGAAACTATCGTTGACAATAGGGGATTACCATGTTTGACAATACGGGATAGCCAACAATCATCGTGAATTGACTACTTTTTGGTGGTTCCTCAAAAAAGGGTACCTTTCAAAAAAGGGTATTTTATAGGGATTACTAGGGGCTATAGCAATTAAGGATCGTTAATGATAGGAGACAATCACCAACAACAGTGGTAAAACAGCTACTAGTCATGGGCCACCCCAACGTTATGGTTTGTTTAGTACTATCAAAGGCTTCTAGAGGATGATAACTGGGGTAGCCCTATTTTGAGAAACCACCATATAAACCATCCAATAAAAGAGGTGTACATCCCGACAGTTGGAATAGTGCAGGGTTATTTGGGGCTTGTGAACAGCCAGGGGGTTGATCGACATCCATAGCATGTCAGGTTTGATGTATTGCCATTATAAGTAGTTCATTAGTTTTTTTGCATGCATGACCAATAGTTGATTGATTGAAGATTTATCATAATATCATCCATGGTTTGATCCTAAATCCATAGTTGCCATCCATATTGGTTGTTTTAGCAAGGATTCATTGTCATATAATGCCCAGCTACTGATTATCAATAGACTAAACGACAGCTCATTGCAGTGCTGAAATTGTACTTACGTGGTACTTCTCCAATTTCCCGTAGCAATAGCCTTGTACCGCCGATATAAAGACTCCTCACTGGGAGTATTAGATGAATCATAGTGGACAGCAGTAAGCAATGTCAAGCCGTTGATAGTGAGAATACACAGCCATCTCCAGCAATTTGCAGTGGCTTTGCGGTAGTTGTCAAATGAGCAAGAACTAGCAAGAGTCACTGATACCGTTTGTTAATCTTGCCAACCTTTTCTAATGAACAGTGAACAAAAAAATCTTGCTAATTGCTAATAAGTTGATACTGTATGATATTATATAGTTGGTTCATTCATAACTGATGGCGCCATCCTCAAACCATCCCCAGATATGATTGTGCTTCTCAACCACATCATTTTTGATTAGTATGTGTCACAAGCCCGTATTGACGGTAGGATGGAAAGCTGAAATCCTGCGAATGTGGGGGATGTGTTGTTCTTTGGCTGTCATGGCTGACCCATCTTGAGCTATGGTGAGCCTCCCAATTTGGGTTTCATCCCTGCGATGCTTGGGCCCGGTTGGGCCCGGTGGGCACCTTGAACCATCTCGGGTTCATGAACGGCCATTTCTTGGGAAGTCTATAGCTCCACTCGGGGGTTGAGGAGGTGATCATTTGACCACCCGCAAAAAGGAGATCTATTGACCATTGGGGCATCACCATCCCCGTGAAATGGGTCAAAGTTGCGAAAATTTGGGTCATCGGCACTCGTTCATGGGCGCTCATGGCAAACAAAAACTTTTCCATTGCCTGGGAAATGCCGAGCCTGCCGCTTCCTGGGACCTTCAGAGATCTTGGGTGTAGCATGTATACGTGGCAGATCACACCCTGGTGTTCACACGGATTTATCCAGGGTTGAGCAAGGTACAGTCAAGAATGTCGCACAAACAGCCTGTTCCAACCCCAACAACTGAATCACTTGTTCGGCAGTCTTGGTGGCACGACCTGAACGCCCTTGATGAAGAATGGTTTTGAACTTGGATGGTTAGAAGGTAGCGTCATTTATGGATATCCCCACATGTACCATAGTGCTTTTGCCACAGGGTTCGTCCATTCTTGCTTGAGATGCAGGGAGCAGATCGGGATTTTCTACAGTTCCTTACAATTCACTATGGTTGAACATGGGGAAAAACTATGAGGCGTACTCAACAAGCGATTCATGTGGATTCCAATGGTTGATATTGGCCCTAGCCGAGCCGTCGATACGGATATAATTTTGGTGACTCAGAAAAAAAAACACGACACATAGAGATTCTTCGATGCACCATGTGCGGTGCCCGCGCCTGGTCCACGAGTAAAGAGTGTACTCGGACTGAACCATACAGGTGCGACGATCCTGGAGATGTCGTGGATCTTGGTGGGCTGTTGGGCCATGTCTTTGATCAAAATGACCATCTCAAGAGTAACATAAAATGATTCATGCTTGATCAAGAATTGTCCATGGTTGATTGATAAATGGTTTATTGTTGATTATCAAAGGTAATAACCTGGTAAAGTAATGAAATGATCCAATATCATATGGTCAAGAACCGGCGGTTGACAATAGCCAAGTGAAAAATATTCAGGGATATGCCACATTGTTCCAGTCAGCTGTGACATAACATGCGTACAACAGAACTATTCCTAATCCGACCAAAAGTGGGATGCCTGCTGGACGCCTCATGTCAGTTGCAAACTAGTTTTTGCAGCTGCAGAGAATGCACAAGTGGAAGAACATTCTGTACATTTGCAGGGTGAAATCCGGACAATTGTTTGACATGATGCATTAATGTCGATCAGGAATCGCTGCATCTGCATACTCGCCAGTCACACTTGCACGAGACCAGGAAGCCTATACGCAGAAAATGGAAGGATGGGCTCTCTCCACAGTTGAGATATTTTTGCCAGCCCTGAGGGGAACATGAATTGACCAAGGGAACGCTTTTTAAGTGTATGGTAGTTTGCTTCCACACACTGAATTGCACGGTGCACATGATGTTTCTGCAGTGGCGCGAGCCCATTTTAACTCACAGGGTGGGATCTGAGCTTTCTAAAGGGTCTAATGTCGTCCTGCAGCGGTCATCTCGCACTGGTGTTTATGATTGGAGGATTCTTCAGCTGCAGAATCCACGCTGGGTAAGCTGGGATTGCTTCTCCATGACGTAAGACGTGTTAAGAATCTTAAGACATTACCATACATCTCCACGTCAGGTTTGCATGCTGTTACGAAAACTCACTTCTGCAAAAATCCTTGCTTCACTCAACCATGAAGTTGCTGGGAGCCCCGCTTCTGGTTGATGCCGGAGATTTGTGGACCAGCACTCGGCCAGGGCATGGTGTTTGGATGTGTTTGGGTGCTTCCTCCACGCTGAGTGTATACGTATGATTTGGGGGGTCCCATATTTTGAGAAACCACCATATGTATACACGGTGCTTTAATGTCAAACTGCACCGTTTCCCTAGTGTTTCCATGATTTCTGTGCTGGTGCGCTGCCAGGTGATGACAGGTTAGTTCCCTTGCCGTACCAGAGCAAGGAGGTCTGGCCAGGGCTGTGATGGTGAAAATCCCAAGGGTTGCCGTGGTAGTTGTAACTTGGTTTGATATTGGGTAACTTTGGATATGGTAAATTTCTTTGTTGATGAACTTGGTTTTAATGTCTGGTTGCTTTCCAAATGTTGTCCTCGATTATTGTGATGATACTGGAATGTTGCTTTGATGATTCGACCTGGGTCAAAGTTTTTCAAGTCGCGCGAAGAAATCATTCATTTTTGGGCTTCCCAACTTTACGAAACCCGCAGCTGTGGGTCCGTTCACCCTTAGTCCCCTTGGTTCCCTCATCATTAACCAGGCTGTTTTCCCATCCTGAACTTGTTGGTGATTATCCCCTAGGAGTTGGTTGATTGAAGCCTTGACCCATCCCTAGCCGTTGATTTTCATTGCAATGACTGGCTTAGTCCGGTCTTTCTGTGTCGTGGTAGGGACCTTTGAAGTGGCCGTCTCACCGACTTGTTTCGATGTACTGGTAGTAGTTGTTGGTGATCAGTGTCAGGTATTAGATGGTATTAGTTGATTCATACAGTAGTTGATTATTAATTAATCATGAACTAGTCACTACAAATCAAGAAAGAAGAAGCAATTATCTACAAAAGTTTGATTATGAAAAAAACTACTTGATTAAGTATGATGGTTGATTGGTGTTATAGTTTGGGTGGCTTACAGCTACTGCCTTATGTTTTTAGCTTTCTTGGGATATAATTGATTTATCATTCTTCGCCACTGAAAGTCAAACATTTTTTTGCAAGGGATCTAGTTACTCCAGCAAGTAGTTTGATTACTCTATCCTAGCTACAACTATTACGGTTTATTATGGTTACCAATAGATTACTATATGTTTGTGGGTCAGTTCACCCTGTACCCCTGGTTCCCATCATTATCCCTCGTTTTCCCCATTGTTGTTGGTTGTTATCACCTATCATTGTCAGTTCTTATTAACCCATAATCATATAGTTGGTATATCCCCTAGTAACCCTAGCATTATTGGCTATTATCCCCTATTATTAACCATTCACCAGCCAGGTTGGTTAGTTGATATTGACCCATAGGGAACTCTGGCTGGCCATTATTATCACCTATTATAGTTGGCCAATTTTGTTGGTTAATATCCCCTATTACCTATCATTGTTGCTTAATTATCATGATTATAGACCATTATGTGAATATTGACCCAGGTTGGTTGGTTGGTAATATTGTTGGTTGATATCCCCTATCATAGTTGATATTAACCTATTATAGCGTTGCTTAATATTGATGGTTAACTCCTTGACCCTGTCGCTCCCCCCATATCCCTGGGATTCCGCTCGCGGCCAGGTGGAGCTCCTGCATGGCCTGGTGCCGGTTCCCAAAGCGCCCGGAAGTCCGGTGTCCAATGCACCGGCTGCCAAGGAGGCCGGACCGGGGCAAGCGGGGGCCAGTGCTACTGGTGGTGAACGCAGTCAGGGTTGATGAGTTGAAGCAGTAGGATGAGATTCGAAGGTTTGGTTTGACCCTGAAAATTGGATTTTGGAGCTGTTTGATTAATCGTGCAAGGATGGTTCAGATAATGATGAAAACTACTGTTGCAAGACTAATTCTACAAGGATGCTTCAGATAGTAGATGAAAACCACGATTGACATTGGTGACTACAATGAACCAGAATGAACCTGTAGGGTTTGATTAGGTATACTTACTGGATGAAACACTGGATGTTTGATAGTGGATAGAAATGGATGAGACACTGGATGGTGGATGAAACACTGGATGTATTAACTATACGACGGTGTTTGATAGTGAATGAAAACCACTTGTCACTATACAAATTGATCAGGTTACTGCTTGATGTCAATGGGTACTACTATTTTAGACCTTGTTGTTTGCAAAGTTGGCTATCCTCAGCGACGATCCATCAAGACCAAGCTCGAAGTGGGACTCCAGTGTACACAAGCCGTAACTATCCAATCCAAAACTCTTGTGGTCATTGGATATTGAGTTTTGGATTGACCACAAGAGTAAGTATATGTAAGTATCCTAGTCCATAGTGAGGTAGTAAATCATGGGTCAATCAAGTCTCTGGGATATGATCCCCATGGGTCATTGATGCTGGTTGATGCAATCATGAAAGAATCCCGTGGCAAATGCCAGGCCTTTGCTTGGATCCCGGCTTCACCGGGTTCACGGGAAAACCTGTTGAAGGAGGAGTCCGAGGAGAGGGTCCCTCCCCGTGCCGTGCGTTGCGCCGATGTTGTCGCCTGGTCAGAGGATAAACAAATTTCATGAGAATCAAAACAAGCCCAAGCCATCCGAAGCCTATATTTGGTGGTGTCTGAAAGTAGGGACACCCCGAGAAATCATCCACTTTATGAACCATTTAGACTAATAGACCATCCAATTTTGGGGTTCCTTATGGCTGCAGAAACACCCATATATATGTATATTAAATGAATATGTTTGATAGCGGTTACAACCACCCACCAGTAAGCCATCCTATCTCCAGGAATGTCGGGTGATCACCCCCATCTCACAGGGGGCGTCACCTGCTCGGTGGGACGGCTATGAGCGACAGTGGGAAAAAAACAGTGCAGGCACAGGAACTATTTACAATTTGGTCATATACGTATTTGTCTTTGAAAGAACGTGCCAACCACTTGCTACTGTCCATCAAAACCGGCCAATTTGAAAAGTCTTATCAACCAAATGATTGGCCATGATTGGTGCATGATTCTTAAGCCATGTTCCAAACCATTTCTCTGGTACATAGATTTTCATGAGCTGTGATCACCTTGAATTGCCGGGACAATGGGATATTTTTGGCAAAGTGGATTCCTCATGATATGAGCTGTCACGATTGAGATCAATGAATAACCATGAGTGGTGGGCAATATTGTTTGATGATTTGTAGAGTTACTGGTCATTACGAATTATTCACCACAAAGGCAACTAGGATCATGTACAGTAGTTACTTTTGAGGACCATGAAATGGTAGTGCTGGGGAATCTTGATGGATATGTATGGGGCGCTCATACATCTCCCCGAAGTTTAACGTGGAATGCTCCCCCGTAGCCATATCCGAAAGGAAAATCATAATTACTTCATTTTAATGTGTTAGCACATCCAATTGTATGTTTGCAACTTGCAACAGATGTATGCTTTGCCTGGCTCAAAACTGGTCAGATGGCAGGGAAAACTTGTAGCAAACAAGCAGTTTTTTGTCCTGGTCGTTTGCATCCAAAAGTACGTCAGAATGATTGACAGTGGTTGACTAGTAAGTTTAGTGATGGCTGGTACATTTAGTGGTGAATGTTGATGCTACTTAACGGTGGGTTGATACAAGTTTACCAAAAGTGATGGTGATTGATAGTGGATAGAAAACGGTATCCAGTCAAAGATGTATTTGTATGGGCTTTATTTTTAAGATGAATTCACTGCTTTGTTTTGTTCCATGACACTCTCAAACATATTATCGCCTGTAGCTGATGTTGGTACTTGAAGCATAGTGGCGTTTGATGGCGGTCTATCAAAGCAAGAGGCCCCATGCTAATGAATCAGACATTAGAAGTAATTTGCCATTATTCATCTGAAATTGTGGTTGATTCAGAGTCTGACAGCAAATGATCAGATGGTTCGTTCCATATTTAGAGTTGTGGTTGATTGATCACAATGCTGAATCATATGGTTCTGATTCAGAGTTTGTCCCTCTGGATAAGTTTAGTGCAGGTGAACATCCACGGAGGATAACCCTTGCGTCAGCCATGTGACCGCTGGTCACAGGCGAAAGACGATGGTAGGTCTCCATTGAACCGGATGATTGAAATGCTGAACTTTTCATAATCCTGCAACCGGAAATACATTAATAAGTTGTTGCGATAATCCAATATAGGTTGGGATAGAGGTTATATAATATGTATAACATTATCCAATATTGTATAAATATCGGATCTACGATAGAACTGATCCTTTTCGTTGTTGTTGATACGTTTTTTTCGGGATCCAGTTACCTCCGACATGGCGGTTTGGAGGACTGGCCTCGGCCGGACTGGCCTCGACAGCCGTCGGGAGATGCTGAAAGCGTCTTTGAAGATGCAACCCGGTACCCGACGAAAGGGTCAACGGTCAACTGATCGCCTCAGGTGGTTGGTTGATGTTCGTTGGAAGGCATTTTTGGTTGTTATATGGGTCCATATTAATCAACCAAGAATTGGGGATAATGACCAACAAAACTATAGGGAAAACAATGGTTAATGATGGGGAACCAGGGGTACAGGATTTTGACCCATAGCCAAATGATACCATGTCCATGTAGATGAGTGTTTATATGATGTAATTTTCATATCATATGCACCGATTTGTCCTCCTTTATAGACAAAGATGTATTTGTGTATGATTTTGGTCTGTATTTGAATGATATGTTCAAGTGGCGTAACAGGTATGCTGCCAAGTGATTCTCATCATGGACTATGAATCCCTAAGCGCACGTGGGTTTTGCTTCCCATTCGTTTGGGGAACCCACGTTTTGGAAGGTTGGCATGGGTTACCTACTTTCTAGAAGACTGAACATCAGTGCAGATTAAACAGAATAAGATTCATTAGACTTCATTTCGAGATCTCACTTTGAGCCTTCCCTGAATCGAAGAAGTTGCGCGAGTCGGTCGATGTGAATACTACTTCGATATCATTCACAATTCACTGACTGAAATATGAATGATATCTAGCTTCTTAGGTTGAAACATCAACTGCTGCTTGTGTAGCCAAGAATCTCGTGCACTGGTACGCTCCAGCGTTTGTCCATCCTTCCGAGTTTGGCCTCGAACTCCTGATTGAATGCTTCTTAAGTAGGTCAGGGAGTATCATTCAAGCATTCGTAAATTCATTTGGTTGATGGTTTCAAAGATTTTATTTTCCCTAGTAGTCATTAAGAATTTATTGGTTGACACATATTTTTCATAGGGGTTGAAACCACCAACCATAGCATTCTTAAGCATTTGTAAGGATCAGTAAGCTTGATCCATTGTGAAAGGGTCAACCATCGAGAATCCATCTATGAGTAGATCGACCTCGTGTTGGTCCCCCTGAGGCCAACGGCGAAGACAACAAAACGATGTCGAGGGAAATGAGCGACAGTGGCTGGGACGCGAAAGGCTGGCGCAGGCCATGTTTCAGGGACAGAAATTGCAGGATATTCCACGTGGGTAATTGGTGAATTAGCTATTACACAAGATATTTCAGGATAATCCAGGTGGATATTTCGTATCTAATATATAGATATTCTGAATTAACATGGATTCATTAGTAGCAAAGCCACTCGGGAAATCGACCTAGAAGTAAGAACAATCCACCATTCATAGCTGGTTTGCCAATAGAAAATTGTGTCTTTTAGCTTCCAGGTTCGTTTGCCAAAGAGTAGAGGGTCCGGGATAGGTGTTGTCCAAAGCATTCCTCCCAACTCATGAGCAGTGGAGAGCTGGGCTCCATGAATGTACAAAAGGGTGTTTCTCAAGTCATAGGGGACCCCCACAATCATCCAACATTAACCACTATAAGTGATAAACCAACTATTTTTTGGGTCCCCTATTTTGAGAAACCACCATAAATGTCTTGGCTTTCAGCATGTATACAAAGCCCATCAAAGCCCCATAAAGCCATGTTGCTCGTATGGGGGGGGGCCTCAGACCCAGCATGGTGCGATTTGCTGAGGACCTCTATTGTTTTATCCCAGCAGTCTCAAGCAAATCTTGTTGCTAAAGCAACTGCGCGTATGGATGATGATATCCTTGCCTAAGTATTTAGATAACTTCTTTGCCCCACACATAATCAGATGCGCTGTCCACACCAACTGGCAAAATGTAAAGTAGCAAATCGCTGTGCTCAATCCGCACCATTTTGCACTGCAACGGGTTGCTGACCAACATCAACAACAATAACTGGTTGGTGGTTTCAAACATTTTTAACTTTCACTAGTATTCATTAACCTGGTTGGTTGACTAATATGTTTCATAGCGGTTGAAGCCACCAACCAGAGCATTCTTAAGCATTTGTAAGGATGAGTAAGTCTGATCCATTGTGAAAACAACCAACTGGTTATATCGTCTAACAACAACCACAAGCACAGCCAACAGCCACCACGATCGCTGCTGAGATGCAACGCAAGCCATTCGTCATCGTTTCTCAGCCGCACGATTGGTCACGACATCGGTGCCAAGCTACGAGCCATCGACAAATGGTGCACTCCCGAGTTGTAGGTATTTACCTTTTGGAAAAAACGATGAAAAGCATTTTGTGGATGGTGAAGGCGTACACTGGTATTGAAGCATACCGAAACAGAAAGGGTGGTGATGAAGATGCCTTTGATTTGTTGGGATTTGCCGGAAAGGCGCCCTCCCCTCAGGCAAAAATTGTTCTTTTCAGGGGGAATCTGTGGATTTTGGATTTTAGGGGTGCCAGGGGAGGCTCAACATGGGGGGAAGTTATGTGTTATCCTTTTGGAGTACATGCATGCATGTGTACATGAATGAATCCTTCGAGTATGAGTCCTAAAACGTGGTACCCCGGACTAGGTTGGTCGTTTCCCTACTAATTGACAAGCAGCTTTTGGTCACCTTTTGTCTTTTCTAGCACATATGTATGTGAATGATATATGTTTATGAGGTTTACAGACATGCACATTGTTCCATTTTTGTACGCCTGGTCGCGTTTGTAGACTGATCTTGGATCCTCGCGGCCCTCAAGTAAGCAACAGTCATCAGAATGATGCAAAATTGATGAGCAAAGACATGATATGACTCTATATTTCTTTACTATATTCTAGACTCTAGACACATCCTTTACTTTTATAGGCACAAACGTATTGACATCACCATCTACGACCGTCAATAGTTGCGAACAAATGCTAGCACTAGTGAATCAAGCAAGATGGATACTAATATTAACAATTAACAATCCTACAGTAACAAGAATATGAACCATCGAGCAAGAAGACGGATGCGTCCATTGAGTTCTCACGGCAGCGCATCCCAGGGTGCACGCCTCTTTAGGTTTGCAAGTCCGCCTGGGTGCCATGAGCAAAAACAAACTGATCTCAGGCCGGGACCCGAGTGAAGCAGTGGAAATCTCGGCACGAATTCGAGTGCAGGATGATGCAGGATGCTTAAGAAATATTTAACAATCGATGAACACTGAGGTACAGCCAATTGATGGTTGATCATGGGGGTTCATGGCTGGCTGTCAAACAATGAGTTAGTAGAGGAATAGTTGTTCCAAGTTGCTCGTTCACTATAGCAAATCCTGCGAACCTATGTGAACTACCAATTGAGCACTGTAAAAGTAGGAAACAATAGTGGTCCCATTCAGCCTGTGCGCTAAGCTACTCACTTGGAAAATAGCAACGACCGGTGTGGGTTGGCTCTAGGGAATGGACATCCAAATTCTTCCAGCCAGGGAATGACCTGCAGTATAATTAGTTGTTCTTTGATTCCGGCTTAGACGTGTAAACATATGCATATAGACACGTGCAGTATGTGTTTAAATGCTTGAAATTGCTTGAATATGAATATATGTGTATAGATAGATCGAAATCTATGTGAATTATCTATGTTTGAAAACAGATATGCACATCACATCATATATATATATATATACATATATATATATATACATATATATATATGTATATACATGTATATGTATGCTTCTGTGTTTCTCGTTGCAGCATGTGAGGCAAGCTGCTGATCAACACGGTCGAAGCGTGCCACGGCTGGGTTCGTGAATGATGGCTGTTGCTGCATCAATGCTGATGATGGTCAATGAATGGTTAGTTAATGGTAAAACGGTTAAACTAATGGTTGTTTAATAGTTCATGATGGTCAAGGAATGCTTGTTGAATCACAATGAACCTGGTGATGACTAATGATTGGTTCATCGGTGCTTAACGTGGATGGCGGTTGGGGATACCATGCCGGTGGTGGTTGACTCCCCCCAGGGCTATCGCCGAGCCCCAAATTTTAGGTGCGGGAGCTAAACCTGGACCTACCAGGAAGGTACAAAGCAATGATCAGTGAGGTAATAAGAGGGGGATATATGGCCATAGGACTATGGGTCAATATTAACCATCCATAATGGCTTATAATAATAACCAACCAATAATAAGGGAACCAATGGTTAATGATAGGGGAACCAGGGGTACGGGGTTTTGACCCACAGCCATAGCAATAATACTGGTTGGTTGTTTCAAACATTTTTTATTTTCCCTAGTAATCGTTAAAACATGGTTGGTTGACTGATATTTTTCAAAGAGGTTGAAACCAGCAACCAGAATAGTGTTAGTGATTAATCATTGATGATACTGGGGGTACAGTCGGACGATCTTGAACTGCGGAAAAAAATCCGTGGACCACGAATCATAGCACATCCATCAGTGTGTCAGCAGCTCGCGTGTGCACGTCGTTTGGATGGTCAGTGAAAAATCTCATGACTTCGCCGACTTCGCGGCACTATGGTGGCTCTTTGAAGTTGGTCACCGCAGGTTAGGGGAGATTATAGGATATGATAGGGGATCATAAGCAACAAAAAACGGTTGAACAACTACAGAGCTGGTGGTTTTCAAAGATTCCTACTGTCCCCAGGAACGAGTTGGTATGGTTCATCCATGTCAGTGGTTGGTCACCACCACTTGGTCGTCTCCAGCGGTTGGTTGCTGACCACGGGCTCCAGCATCGCATCTCTGTTGGCTGGGCTGGCTATGAAGCAGGATCACCATCAATGCCATCAGCCACCATGAAAGCCACCACCATGAAGCAATAATGGACAAACCTTGCCCATCATGGACCACCATCATCAGTCCTTGCAAGGGGAATCCCATACTGACCAGCTTTACAGGAAAGACTTGAACTTGTTGAGTGGCCAAGGTATCGCAACTCTCGGATGTTTACCCAAAACCTTGATGGTCTCCTTCTGGAAGCCATGATTTTCGCGGCTACGCCATGCTAGAAGAACATGCTAACCCAGGCTGAGATAGCACCAAGATTCAATGGTCTAGGCGGCCTATGTCAACGCTGTTATCCCAGATCCGTGGCTCAGGTTGGGACTCACCACGTACACCGAAGAGGACATGAACGAGTTTGCAACCTCACTGCAAAGAAGCAAATTTTGAAGTTCACTCAATTGCGAGGGTTCAATGCACAGTTTTTATCCTCAAAATGGGTGTTTACCGGGTTTTATCGTTCTTTATGGTTGCTTATTTCGTTTTGATTTGTTCAATATAGCTTTGAGTCGGCTTACTGATCAAGAAAAAGATCACTTTGGAATGGTCTGGAGAGTGCCGTCATTCATGGACAATTGCATTTGACTAAGATGGAATCGACGTGATGTTTCGTGTAAAATGTCATGCGCTTTATCAATCTCATCTACAAAACTCCACAGACATCCCAACCTAGATTTGGAACTAGATCTACAATAAGTAACTCATCAACCACAAACGTATTAAATCCAAGTTTGTTTATTCTCGTTAGATACTTCAGATACTCATTACTATTATCCATGAACATACTATTCTCATCGGATACTGTCCGGATTTCCACGGTATCTTCGTGGAGTTATCACTCCTATGACTGCAGTCTGACATGGCATATGTGTACGGAGGTCAATACCTTGGCAGACTACATTGACCTCAAATTTGTCAAGAAGGCGCCGGCAGCCGGGACGTGAGATGCGCATTTCGCAGCTGTTGTGGTGGCCACTAGTGGCGTTAAGGATCGGATCTCCATGTCATGGCAGGTGCTGGCAATATCGATCAAATTTAGGTGAAGTGCGCCTTGAATGGACTTAGAGTTCAAATGATTTCAATGCCTAACCAGCTGTGGTTGGAAGAAAAGTTGAATGATTGCAACTCGGCAGGGCAACTTGAATGGACTTAGATTTCAAGCCCTAGCGGTGAAAAACGCCTCTAGCTGGAGTATCACCATTCAGGGACCACACACACACACACACCCACGCGCGCGCACGCGCGCGCAATGAGGACTTCTTAATGACATGGTTTACTACACCCACCTTGCTACTACTGATGAACATTGAGGAAAGTTTCTCCAGGGGACCTGGGGCTTGGATGAGACAGATTCTCGAGACACTCTTGTCTGACCCCAAGTGTGATTCACTGCATCAGTATGTGTATATATACATTGATGGTTCATGTTGAATCCACACAAAAAGTTAATTAAATTGTTAGATTCATCGTGTTCAACACTGGACATCATGTACATTACCAGGGCATCTAGATCATGGTAACCTACAGGAAGCTGCTTTCTTGTCAGCAGGACATGACTATGGCCCATTGGTCCCTGGAATGTTAGCACAAACAGCCTGGTATCCAACTCTTCTTTCTCGAATGTTGCTTCTACTGGTTGCTTCCAGTTGCTTCTCAATTGCCTTTGATCTCTGCGACTTGACCCGCCAATTCGTGGCTTTGACCTCCCTAAAGCACTGCTGTCCCAGCATTTGTTGACCGCTTCGGGATAGGAGATCCCTCTCCGCCACGGTTGCGGGAGCCTCCGTGTGCCACCGACCTGCCGCGCGTCCAGGAAGGGAAAAACGGCTTTCGTCGGAGCCAGTCGTCCAACAACGTGTTCCAGTTCCAGGACGAGCACAGGGACCTGCTGGGTCGGCCGGCCGCTCGCCACAGCGGCGGGTTTAGAGCTGGTTTTATGGCTGGGTTAGCGATGCTTAAGCGGGTTGATGATGGCTGGAGCTGGTTTGTTTGGTCGGTTTGATTCGCATGTTTGATTTTACCCAATATTTGGGATAGCCTTTTTTGTTTGTGCCTTGGCGATATCCTTAGCTGGTGTTCGGATGCATTTGACCCATGCCATGATCATAATTGTGGACATGAAGGGTTTGGTCTGCATAAGCAGGGCCAAGCCAACTCTAAATTGATGAATCATACAAATTTCAACAATTGGCAATTACTGTTGACGGAATTATTGCTGATTATCATCGTAATTACATGATTAAATCACCTGGTAACAATATTTTGTGCTGATTATTCATTTATAGTGGGTGATTATTATTGGAGATTACCCTCTGGTAAACTAGCATAGCAATGGAAAATCACCATGTTTTATAGAGAAACCCTGAGAAACCATTGATAATTGGTGGATTTTCCATTGCTATGTGGCTGTGGGTCAAAACCCCGTACCCCTGCTTCCCCTATCATTAACCATTGTTTTCCCTATTAGATGGTTGGTTATTATCCACCCTTATTGGTTGGTTAATATTGACCCATAGCCCTACGTATGTCAGTTTACCAGAGGGTATCACTGTTCTTAATGATCACCTTATTAATGACCACAGCCGTGAGCCTGACCGGGCACCAAGGTATGGCACTGGCCTCAAGAGAACGAGTCGGTTCAGGCCGGCGAAGAAGCCACGGTGGAGGGAAACGGTTGGCAGGGTATATGGCAGTGGGTCAAGCAGTTAACCAACCAATAAGGGGGGATAATAACCAACAATCATAGGGAAAACAACGGTAATGATACGGGAAGCAGGGGTACAGGCTTTTGACCCGCAGCCATATGGGTGTTTGTCAAAGTGGGGAACCCCTAGAATCAATTAGAATCACCCATTGATCATCTAAAACAGACTCTTTCGGGATGATTTGGAGGGTCCCCATTTTGAGAAACACCCATATCATCCCATATCACTGACAAGCATGTACTTTTGGTTCCCCAAGCTTTGTCGGTAGTTGAGGGCTGCTTCTGTGAACCGTGGTTTGCGAAGTCAACAGTCCTCCAATTCGCTGCGAAAACTTTGCAGTTGATGATTTGGACGGTAAACCTTCGTGGTTCTGTGAGTCATGGCCGTTCCATGCTGGGGACCTGGTTGCAGCCTGGGTTCGCAGCGTCAGGGAAGCAAGGAACCGGGTGAGAAGCCACGGGAGGCAAAGAATTTGGTGCCTTTAAAGGCCTTGAGCGATGTTTTTGTCACCAAGTGCCTCTGGCTGCAGATAGCGGTTTCTCAAGTCAGGATACCCGCAGGTATCATCCAGTTGACTAACCATTTTCATGGTAGTAAACCAGCCATTTTAAGGGTCCCCGATTTTGAGAAACCCACAGATGGGGATCTACCCATATTTTGAGTTCTTTTGCCTGGAGGTACATGACTGTTGATGGCCCAACCCCCCATCCATCAATGGGGAAATGTCCTGGGTAAACCAGAAATTTCGGAGGTACCGTTGTAGGCTGATCCCCTCACACACGACCATCTATGTTCAGCAGTTGTTTTGACTCACAGAAACCTACAAATTCAAGAAGTGGGAAAGTCGTGCTGGGGGCCAAGAATCTGTTGGAGCTACATAATTTTGACCAACCATTTGCAGGGATGTGCGAGGACGAGCCGCTCGGTACCTTGAGCCTTCTCCCAGAGATGTGCAAAGTCATTAATTGAAGATCACTGATCATCAGGCCACAGTGATCTACAAATTGGGCAAGGGCATCATCCTGTAGCTTCGATCAGATTCTAATAATTTCTTGCCATGCAAATTGGTGGATGTTAAGGCATGGCCCCAAGTTGTCTAGTCTTCAACCTGCCTTCGATGCTTCTACCGTCCTAGCATCGCCCAGAGTTGGCACTGTTTTTGGCAATGCGAAATCCACCCAGACATCGCAAGACATTTGGAAATGAGATCCCTTTCTTCGTAGGGACAGCAATATGAGGCATC
The DNA here is from genome assembly GCA_009767595.1 of Symbiodinium kawagutii. Lineage (NCBI taxonomy): Eukaryota > Dinophyceae > Suessiales > Symbiodiniaceae > Symbiodinium > Symbiodinium kawagutii. The sequence goes on from VSDK01021467.1 coordinate 30,500, forward strand.
ACTTGATATCACTTCTTCCCGGCAATGTCGACATAGCTTAACAGATTATTGATGACACGGCCCTTCTTGGAACCTTTCGGTCGAATGGGTTTCCTTCAAGGCGAAGCCAGAGTTTCTAAGGGGCCGAATTTTGGGGACAGCTGCTGGTAGGAATTACATTATTCTAAAACCCTAAGCTGCTTTTTGTTTGACATTCTTTAGCGCAAGTTCCCAGGGGTTGACATTCATTTGGGGTTAAGAATGACACTGTTTGTCAACCTTTGATGCTTTTGACATAGGGAGACTTGTGTCAAAGATCAAAATCCTGCCATGCTACATTTGAGAATTTCAGTCACAATTAGCGATGTAGCATTATGATATTTGAGGAGCTGACGCCACCAGGCATTGAGAAACTTCTTGTGCGTTTGCCTGTGTAGGTTCGTGTGTATGTGCACTGCGAGGTTGGGTGGAAAGTGTGGCTTCTATAGACCTTAATTATTTAGAACATGCGTATGCTCTACCATTGGGTAATTTTCCTCGCGTAGAATTGCCACCGTTTCGCCTAGGCCTTGGTGAAAGGAGATTTGGCCAATGTCAATGGTTCACGATAGCCAGTATCCCCTGATAGGCTCTTATTTGGTTGGTGTTTGATTGACATGCTGTTTTTCACCAATATTAAGCACGGGTTTCAACCGGTTGACTTGCGCACATTTTTCATGACGGGGTGGTTGGTGGTTCAGCCACCAGTTATTCCTGTCGGTATCCCTCATAGTTAATCCTAATTAAGCATAGCTAGTCATTAATGAACCATGTTTAACCAAGGGTTGGCACCACCAACCAATCAGTGGTTCACGCTGGTCGGCTGATAGGCTCTCTGGTTTGGCAATCCTTTCGTGATCCACCGAGGGACAAGGAATTGTTGAAGAAGATCTTTGGCGTGCCAATGATGACTCAATATGAGGAGCGGCATGCGGGTATCACCAAGGTACTTCACGAAAACAAGGCATCGAAACAGGAAATATGGCTGTTTCCCTATTATTGATGGGGATTGCTGATTACTGATTACTCTCCATTGTTTGGTTGATTAATATTGACCCATAGCCATATGATGCAACTATCTCAACTAATAATGTGCATTTATGACAAAAAATGTGATGCAACTATCTGAGCCAGTATGGATGTATGCATTGCAGATTGTGTTGGTCATGATTGCATCTAATGTGGAAAGTGATGATTAACGCCCACCTCTCAACATTCTGGGCGGGGGGGACGAAATAGTTCGAAAAGAATGTTGAGTTTCTTGATTGATTTACAGAAAGATAGATTGATAGATTGATTGCTGGGTGGACAGATTGATTGTTGATAAGCTTGATAGATAGATAGATAGAGGGATGGATAGATAGATAGACAATAGATAGATAGATAGATAGATAGATAGATAGATAGATAGATAGATAGATAGATAGACAGATAGATAGATAGATAGATAGATAGATAGATAGATAATGATAGAGATAGATAGATGGATGGATGAATGGATAGATAGACAGATAGATAAGTAGATCGATCGATAGATAGATAGATAGGTAGATATAGATAGGTAGACACACTGGTTGATTGATTAATTGTTTGAATGGTTCGATCGATTGTTTGATCAAACTGTCAACTTTGAGCACTGTTGTTGTTCGTGAATTGAATCTATATAAATGAGAGCAAATTATCAACCCACACAGTGCCGCCGGAGCTTACGGCGCAATTCACCATTCTCCCAACATCTTTATTGATCATATGTTTTCCTATTTTCTGGGCTTGTGCCCTTGGCAGAATCATTTTGAGTTGAAAATCATCGGTTTTGAATTAAGGGTTATTCCAAGAAAATAGAACAATTTTAGGACAATTTGAACAACTTTGTTGATTTCTTAATGATTGTATTCAAATGTAAGGCAGTTCAAGACTGCTTAAGAGAAACAACAATCAAAAAACAGGCGGAGTTCAAACACATAGCAAAAATATTCACAAAAAGGATTTTGCAGTAATCGCTACCCCTTGTCTAATGACTTGGGGCCTCCCATTTAGAATTTTTAACTTCCCCATTGCGATTTTTTGTTCCAACATTACGATTGAGACGTGTTTTGGCAGGCACAGCTTGGAGGAGGCTTCAAACTTAAAAAGTGATTTTTGAGTGAAAATAAAATGTTTCAGCAAAGTGTCTTTATTTTCCGAATTTCGCAAACAGTTTTTTTCACTCTATTTTTGGTTGTTCACTTTTTGTTGCACTTTTGTTTGCTGTATTTTTTACTTTTTTTTCACTTTCTGGAGCTTTGCCAAAAACACTCCGAAACTGCGCTGTATTTCACTTTATCTTTAGTTTTCCTTTTTCCACTTTTTGAAGCTTTGACAAAAACACATTAAACAACACTCTGAAAACATTTTTGTATCACTTGAGTTCACTTTGTTTTCACTTTGTTTTCACTTTTTTCAATTTGAAATCACTCACTAGATAATTGTTGGCCCCAAGCCCTGGATAAGGAACACGTCTCAGCATTACGATATTTGCTTAAATCAACTTGAGCGTTTGTTGCCATTGGTTGCAGTCGTTTCAATGGGCGAACATCAATTGTTTCTACCGGCAGGTCATACTTGATCAGTGTCAACAGGACTTGACCAGTTGAGGATGTGACTCTAGTGAAGATTTTTCCAGAAAACCTGAATTAGGGTGAGCAGCTTCACTTACCGTTGCAAGTGCTGAGACGGTCACATGCTGGAACCACCAGAATTATACAACCATCATCACTACCAACTCAAATCAACCCAACCATTCTTTCGCATGGCTAGCATTGATCAACATTTATCAACCATGACCATGCGTAACACGTGGGAACTCTCAAGTCCAGTAGCGCAACTTCTTTGCAGCACATCAGCTCTTTGCTAGCATCTCCCCAGATGCTGACCAACGAATCGGTGTCCACAGGGTGGATGGTCATTGTGAGCTATCCATGGATGTGGATGTGATGGTGATTCAGTATCATGCAACCACCATGAACCATCATGGAAACCACCATGAACCATCATGCAAACCACCATGAACCATCATGAACCATCAATAGCCATCATTAATCATCATGAATCACCATCATAACTCATAAATTCATCAGCCATCATTTCAATCCATAGTGAGCCGCGCATTTCTTTCACCTTTGCAAGCGCCGTTGTGGAGAATCGCCTCCCATGTAGCATCACCGGTAGCTGATGGATGGTGTCCACCGCAGATCACCTGCCAGGCTATGAAGGAGATCCTCTTGGCAGGTGATACCAACCGCTTGGTGGCGGAGTTGACGTTCGTTCCCTGGCGGAGTGAGTGGGGAATTGTGGTGGTCAGGTGAATTAGCTGGTTATAGACACTAGGAATGGTTATAGACATCATACCCCTTGGTTATAGCTACTAGTAATGGAAGTTTGTTCCTTGGCGGAGTGAACGTTTCCGAGCCAAACTTGGTCAAAATGCCATGGCTGGGAATCTTGGCTGTGACATAGAGATACATGGGCTTTTACAAGGATTAGATGGGGGTTACCTCCATTAGTAAGTAACGGTAATATTCCTAGGTTTGAACGTCCGCAGCCATTTATTGAAATGACATGTCAGTGGATGTCAACTTCCTTAGATGAAGAAAACAAATGGCTCCAGAGTTGACATAAGGGGTAATGGTAAGTCATGGTGAATGATGTTTAGTGATAGTTACATTTTGTTGGATTGATGAACTTCGGGAGCCAAACTTTCAAAATGCAACGGTTGTTTTTTTTCCTGGTAGGTGATTTTTGTGACTTCCTTGAGCTCAGATTAACTTGCAGAGCCATTGATTAAAATGCCAAGGATGGCTGATTCTTTTGGGTGGAGTGGAACTTCCAGGGCCCAACAAAATGCCATGGGAGAGGATTGTTTGGGGTGGGAATTTTGGTGGTGATACATGGCTATGGGTCAATATTAATCAACCAACTACTGGGGGATAATCACAACAATAATAAGGAAATAACGGCTAATGATGGAGGAACCAGGGGTACAGGGTGTTGACCCATAGCCACATAGATACATGTTTTTTTGTTGATAAGGATTGTATAGGGGTTATAGACGTTAATAATGGTAATAGGGACAATCCCCAGCTAGAATGTTTAAACAGCTAGTATTTGGTGGTTTCTCAAGCCATAGGGAAATCCTACAAATGTTTGCCCAACTACTTAAAAAAGGAGGTTAATAGGCTGGATGGTTTGAGGGTCCCCTATTTTGACAAAAAATGTCAGCATGCAATGCCTATTCATAAGGCCAGGTATGCCTAGGACATGTATAGATATGTACAGTGATGTCCATGGTAACCTAATGCCATGACTTTGGCTCAAGACAAAGCACTCTGCGTGTTCAAAACGGCCTGCTGCGCTGTTTCATGGTAGCGGAGCCTCGGCTCCAGTAGGTTGCGGTCAGCCCCGCACCTACAAACCCAGTTGCGGGTAGCACCGCACTGGGTGGACCCAGCAGCGGGTGGAACCGCGCTGGGCTGGCATCTGCGGGTCGCCCCGCGGTGCCTGTGGGAAAGATACCCCCTAAGAAGAACAAAAGGGGGAAACGCTCGGCAGAGCGCCAACAAGCCCGCATCGAGCGGGGAGTGAAGAGAAGGCTCGCTCGACAAGGAGCCGAGCCAGAAGAGGAAGAGGAGAACGAGCCTGAGCCTCCAGCCCCAGGAGGTTCATCTGGGCACAGGGGCAAGGAGACTAGACAGGTCTACCTGAGGAGCTCGGCAACAGTAGAGAGAGAAGAGCCCTCAAAGAAAAGAAAGAAGAAGAAAGCAAAGAGGAGCGATCCTGTAAGACTACAATCCGTGGCCCGTGAAGAGATTAGGCTTCGGTCAGTAGCAAGGGAACCGGTAAGGCTGAGATCGGTTGCGCCAACAAGACCAAAGGCCAATCGACAGGAGAAACCTGTGATCAGCCAAAGGCAAAAGGAAGTGGTAGAACGCTACAGCACTGCTGCGAGGGCCATTGAGAGTGGCCGAAGGCAGTGGTCTACCCGATCGTACCAGGAAAGGGTCAACTTTACCAGCAACTTGGCGGCCCACGTGCCAAGAGGCACAGCTGGAGAATCCTTTTTGAGACTCCTCCCAGAAGAGTGTAGCTCTTGTGAAGAACGCTTTCAGAAGCAGAGAAGGCCGTTCAGGGAGTTCGCACGAAAACGTTTGGGACTGGTGAACAGTGCCAAGCTGGAGTTGGGCCAATACCGCACTGCTCTAGGAAAGAGGAGTAAGAAGAAGAAAGACCCTGCTCCTGAAGAAGCAGACGACGAGGAAGAGATCGAGGTAGAGGATCCAGACCGAGACAAGGATCCAGATGAGCCAGACTATGGAGGAGGGACAGACGATGAGCGCGGGCCAGGTGCAGCAGCTGTCCCAGTTGTTGCAGCAGCTTAATGATAGGATGGGCGAACAACAAGCCCAAATCAACCAGCTGCAGGCCAACCAGAGCCGACCTCGACGCGCCAGTGAAACAAGTGACGCGTTTGCTGACATGGTGCCCACGGCTGAACTGTTACAAAGGGTTCAATATGGGGGATCTAGGGGTAGTCAGGGATTGGGGCAATCCACCACCATAGATACCCGCCAGATAGGTAAGCCCGACCAGTTCAAGTCAGACCCAGCTGACTACTCTGACTGGGTGTTCGTGTTCAAGGCCTACATGTCATGCATCAGTCCTGCGTACGTAGATTTGTTTGAGCGCATGGAGCAATCAAGAGCCCCCATGACACACCACCTTCTCAGCCCTGAAGACCAAAAGCTGAGTACCCAGCTTTACTACGTCCTTGCAATGCTTGTCAAGGGCCGAGCTTTGGATATAATCCAAAATGTGGGGCCTGGAGAAGGATGTGAAGCGTTTCGTAGATTGGATCAAACCTACCATCCAAGAGTTGCTTCACGGTTTGTGGGGAGTTTGTCATTGTTGCTGGCAACCAAGTTCACCTCTGATGTGGAAACTGAATTGGAGCAATTCGAGAAGAATCTACGGTTGTATGAACAACAATCAGGTAAAAGTTTGGACGATGAAATCCTCCTTGGCATAGTGATCAATGGATTGACTGACAATGCATTGCGTGATCATGTCATCAGAAATGCAAGCAGGTTGAATACCTATCAGTCGGTCAGGGCTGAACTGCTCGAGATGGCTAGGACAAGCCGTGTTCTAAGCCAAATGCCCAGTCCCATGGACATTGGGGCCCTACCAAAAGGTAAAGGTAAGGGTAAGGGCAAGAGCAA
>VSDK01021467.1:48576-93576 GCA_009767595.1 Symbiodinium kawagutii
ACCCATCAAAGAAAAGAGAACCCAGAGAAGCACTTGAGTTACCAGAACCCGTTTCCATTGAAGTTGAACAACCAGAAGTTGAAGTCCAGAAGGTTGAGACTTCTGAAGGGAAAGCAGGATATCGTCGAATCTATCTTCGTCAAGATGACTTCGAAAGGTTTGGTTACTCAGCTGGGTGTCCAGCATGTGCTCGAATCCGTGCTGGAGAAGAACGCCAAGGAGTCAACCACTCTGAAGAGTGTCGACTTCGTGTTGTTGGCCGCCTTCAAGAAACTGAGTACGGAAGAAAGCGAATCAAAATCGCACAAGAGCGAGAAGAAGAAGCAAAGAAAGAAGCAGAGAAGAAGAAGAAACCCAAGTTCACACCAATGATCGCTGATGACACACCAGATCCCAATGCAAGCGGTTCGGGAGTCAAGCGACCCGCACCGGATGCACCTGATGATCCGCGACTGCCGGAACCTGAAGTTGAACAGCGAGGCACAAAGCGATCCGCCGAACAAGCGGAAGCTGCTGATGGCGATGCCGAGATGGAAGTTACTAACTTGCTTTTGTCTCAAAGGCAAGGTTTCCTACAGCAAGCTGAAGGTGTTTCGCGACCAGTGTGCGAGATGGACCTCGGTTTGGATCCCGAGACCATTGGCCGCTACTGGGATGATGTCAGCGGAAAGGAGCTGAAGTCCGAGAAGGTCATTGCAGCGCGAATGGAAGAAATCAGTGTGATCAAAGAGATGGGAGTATGGGAAGTTATCCCTCGCCCCAAAGGCGAGAAGGTCATATCTACCCGATGGGTTGATGTGAACAAAGGAGATGAGGTAAAGGAGAAGTACAGGTCTCGCTTGGTAGCGAGAGAGCTGAAGAAGAAGGCCGAAAACGATTGGAGCACTTGGAGCGACTTTTTCGCCTCAATGCCCCCAATCGCAGCTCTTCGTATGCTCTTTACCATTGCAGTGACAAAGCGAATTCCTGACTCACAAGGTAAGTTGGTCACGCAACCTGATGATGTTTGCTTGATCTTCATCGATGTGAAGAAAGCGCACTTTTGGTCACCAGCCAGGAGGCGACTTCTCGTCGAGTTACCGCCAGAAGCAGGACATGGTCCCGACGTTGTCGGACTACTGAAGAAGTCACTCTATGGAACTCGAGATGCGCCATCAAACTGGGAACAGGCAATCAAATCTGTAATGTTGGCTATTGGATTTTCACAAGCTAGTAGCAACAGTTGCATTTATTATCATGCCGTTCGCCAAATTCGAGTTGAAGTTCATGGAGACGATTTTACAGGAGTCGGCTCTAGGAAAGAGCTCGAATGGTTTGCTGCCGAGTTGAAGAAACAGTGGACTATTGACATCCGTGGTATCTTAGGACCGCCGCATATGGCAAATGTCAAGCATTCCATTGTGATTCTCAATCGCTTGGTCACATGGACCAGCGAAGGCATTGAACTGGAAGCAGATCCGCGTCACGTTGAGTTGATTCTCCAAGAAGTTGGTTGCGAAGGTGCGAAGGTGACAACTCCACTTGTCAAAGAGCGCGTGGAAGAAGCGCGAGAGTCCGCACCACTGAACAACGAGGAAGCAGCCTTGTATCGCTCAGCGAGCATGAGACTAGCTTACTTATCCCAAGATCGTCCCGATCTCTTGGTTCTGGGAAAAGAGCTAGCCAAGGGCCTCAAAAGCCCAACACAAGCGCACTTTCAAATGTTGAAGCGCGGTGCTCGTTACCTGCGATCGCATCCTCGGTTAATACACTTGTTCCAAAACCAGTCTCAGTTCACACGACTGGAAGTTTGGGTCGATGCAGACCATGCTGGTTGCATTAGATCCCGTAAATCCACGACTGGGACAGTTTTGCAGTTGGGCCGATGTACCATCCGCAATACCTGCAAACAACAAGCGGTTATTGCACTCAGCAGTGGAGAGGCTGAGTACTATGGATTGGTTTTTGGCTCATGCCAAGCCCTAGGAGAACAAAGTCTGTTAGCAGACTGGGGTATACAAGTTGGTATTATTTGTTACATGGACGCAACAACTGGGTTGGCAATAGGAAGCCGTCACGGTCTAGGAAAAGTCAAGCACATTGATACGGTATTCCTATGGACACAGCAAGTCATCTTATCCGGAAAGATCAAACTTTCCAAGAAATCAACAACAGAGATGCTAGCTGATATGTTTACAAAACCTCTTGAAGCCCAACGCATCAAAACCCTACTCACCGCAATGAACTACCGCTTTGCGACAGGTCAGCACTCGCTTGCCCTGAAAGCGTGAAGCCTGAGCAGGGTCCGAGGGGTTTGAGCCGAGTACATCTAGTCTCACTAATTCGCGTACGCACTTCTGGCACTTTGCATTTTCACTTCTTGCCTCAGTGCATACACTCAGGAGGCGTGCAGAGACGTATAGCCTAGATGTAGGACTTAGATCCATGGCTGTAACATAGTGTAGATTAGCTGCATGACTGCAGCCCCTTTTTGGCTAGTGTGAAGGGTCCAGTGAGTGGACTAGGCCACCTGGCCACGACTAAGAGCCCAATCGACCTGGAAGGAAAAGAGAGTGCTAGTGCCTGCACTCAGTTGGGTAAGAAAGACCCAAAATATTTTTGCAGTTTGTAATGATTTTGGAAAGCCTGGGACCACCCATTTTGGACATCCCAGCAGTTGAGCTGAAGTAGGGCTGGCCAGCTCTGCTGAGTATCCCGCAGACCTGGGTGTTTCTCAAGCCACACGGGGCCCCAAAGGTATGCTTGCTAGACTATTGTATTCATGGTTCATACGCTGGATTGTAACTGGAAGTTATGATTGGTATACTAACTATATGATATTTATAATCAAGAAGCTGGATGATAACTGGGAGCCCCCTATGACTTGAGAAACGATGATGCTACCAGTTCTGTTCTAAAACTCATGGTATGGATGAATCCACAGATTTTAGGCACTCCGAAGCTCGCGTCTGAGTTTTTTGCCGTTGGCTTTTAACAGATCATAGTTAGAAAGGACATGTTTCAAATTCGTCAGATTCGCCAGCATCAGACAACGATCTGGCTGGAACTGCACTTGAGCAGTCGTGAAGCAGTTACAGTACACTTACTGACTGATCGACCATGGTGCCATAGTTCCAATGGATAAATCCACTAACTAGCTAGCAGCTTTAGGCTTGCAAAGCACCCAACTGAAGGTTGTTCATTTATTGTGATGTTGGGATTTATGTCCTAAGATGGGCATATTCACAAAAAGCACTGACCACATGTTCATCATGTTCAGCTTTGAGTTGGACCCTGCCCATTTTCCGAGCATAGCATTGATGGACGCCCAAGATTCATTGGCGATGCGTGATTCATAAACTGTTGCAATCAAATCTTTGCAATCAGACTGGAGGCCCTGTCATGACGCCACGTACCTTTTTGTTTCCCATTCTTTCACAGAATCCAAAGTGCTGTTGGAATGTTTACATCAATTCTCGTTTGATGTGTCGCTATTCACCCCTACCCTAAATACTTATCACCATTGAAATCCATTAACATCCATTAAAATCCATTAAAATCCCCATGTTGTCATCAATCAGCATTTGAATCACCATTGGACCAGTAGCATCCTGTTCCACTGTTTGCAACCAACAAGCAGATTCAGCGGGGTCCAACCATCCTATTCTCTACCGCGGGAGAGGCCGGTCGTGTGTTTGCCAGTGGTTGGGCATTGTCGTTACTGACCCCGTGGTTTTGCTGCTTGTGGATCATATCCCCCATTCATCCGTGTCATGTTACTTCGAGTGCCCTAATTGCCCAACGGTCCACCTGATTCTTTGGTTCTTGTCGTAAACTGTCCAAAGAGTGCTAGCGGTGTGCTAGCTGGTTATTATCACAAAAACCAGCAATTAATAGCTGGCTACTGATACTATGAGCTTCTATTAGCTGGTTTAACTTGTCTTCTGTTAGCTTAAAAAACCAACGTCCTTCCTACTAGCAAAGAGTACTGCCATCGAAGCCTCACAAAGCCATCGAGCATGGAACATTGAGGCACCAGCCATAGCCCGTATTATTCGAAACAAGCCGATCGTCCCAGTTTTGCTGCGACGGTGCCCAGGTTGATTTTCATTGAACCTTTCGTGGCTGTCCTCATTGTGGTTGCTTGGCAGCTGTGGGACGCCGAAGTAGCGGAGACGCCAACTGGCCAGGTACCCTTCAAGTTGGGAATCACACGTGGCTGCCATCCTTTTACGACATGTACAAAACTCCCCAATGAACCGGTAGTGCTATCATTTCATACCTAACCATTCCTCAACATCAGCATACATCAGCCATCATTTCATACCTGAACCATCCTTCAACCATCAATCCGAATATACTAACCATTCTTCAATCATCCATCCATCACCATTAAACCCTCCATGTGGAAACTGCGGAAAATCTTCAGCTTCAACGAAGCAGAGGTCTTGGACGCCCAGCTATTCAATCTGTTACGAAGTTTCTCTCCTTGAATGTGGGAAGTGTGGCTATATATTATGTTGCTACACGTGGGAGAAACAACAACAACAACAACAACAACAACAACAACAACAACAACCACTTCCGTTGGGCCACTTCCGTTGGGCCACCTCCATTGGGCCACCTCCGTTGGGCCATATGTTGTGAAGTTTGTCCAATTTAAGTGCGGTCATCATCAGTGATCGCTGGACAGAAGCAAGCACTCCACAAGAAAATTGGAATTGTATGTGACTACCAGCAGTTGCCCCATTGGTAGTTTTTGGGGCCTCAAGTGGCAGTTTTGCCAACGATTTATGCTCCAATAGTGGAATGCGCAGCCACGGTGACCTGGACATATTCTGTGATGGTGTATCTGTCGTGCGCGAAGTGGGCCCCACACTTGAGCTAACACATGAGCACCGGCTCCGGTATGCCGTCCTGGACCCAGCAGTACAAAGGCATTGCACACAACAGCAGGCTTTCGCTCAGTCAACGCCGATACGAACTGGTTACGAGTGGATGGTTCAGCTGATAGATTCCTTTTCGACGGATGAATCTTGTCGAGGATTAGCCATCATCCCTCATTCGTGACCATGATCAATCATCATTGACCGGTGTCAAACATTCTTAATTAAGCAGCGTTCACCCATTCTTGCCGGCGACTTGCCACCACAATCAGTCTATCAGATTCTTTGTCCTGCGGGCTTCACAACATTTCTCGATGAAAGTGGCCAACGGGTGGTTCAAAGTGAATTTACGATGTACAAGTCAACACGAATTATTGATAGCACTCAATACTTAAGATATATGATATATGAATGCATTAATACATATCAATACCTGTTTTCCATATATAGTAATTACTCAACAATAGTCCAATGTATTTGTTTACTCATCAACTTAATAATTAGTTTATGTTGATTTAAATGTACATATTAGTACTCAAATTAATTCATGGTCCATTCATCTACAGTACATACTTAACAGTAGCTTACTTGATTTATTCATCAACTTCATAGTTTCTATATGTTAATCTATCCACTTCGTTCCCTGAAAAATTCAGCTGGCAGATCTTTCAACGGCTGTGCGAAGAGAGCGACCGCAGGCCACACATGTGGCACCGCCTTTGCTCTACAATTTTGGTCATCAGTTGATGAAGGAGAACGGCAGTGGTCCACATGGCGGTCCGCTTCTAGTGGTGAAATGATTAAATGTGGTTAATAAGCGGATTAATAAGGGTTAATATATAATCCTATAGGTAAAACGATATTAATAGTTAATCCTATGATACAGAAGGGTTTCTTACGACCACTTAACATCATTTAAGCATAGGATTTTTTTGGTTTGATGGTTAATGATTAAGAATCCATTTATAGTTAAGAAATGCCATAGGTTTTTAATGGTTCAATGTGCTTAATAGTCGGGTTGCAACTCCAATGTCAGAGTATGGAGTCAAGCCATGGTGCACATGGTTTATACTAACATGGTCAGCTAACCACTACTTATGTTTGACCACTGTAAGCCAAATGATTGACTAACAATTAGTGTAGAGTGGTTAGCATGAACTTACTTAGACCACGAAACTGCACTATTGACTGGAAGTTCCACCACTATCAGTCGTTAACCACCACTAACCACCACTAACCATTATAAATCATGATTAGCCACAGCTTGGTTGGAAGTTCCGGTGTTCCAACTATGGACGTCTAGTGGGATCACTGCAGCTGAGAATCTGGAATCTGTCAGGGGAGGTTCCCCTGCCCAGGCGAATGGCATCATGATTGGCTTCCAGACAGATCCCAACTATGTCCGGGCACTTGGATGGCTGGAAAATCAGGGGGTCGCTGGCTCAGCTTTGCCGGCATGAGCAGACATGGTGCTTTCTCAGAAGGGTACATCGAAAGTGGCTGGTTTATTAGATTTTGCTACTATTTAGGGGTACATTTGTCATCTTAACAACCTACATCATAGGTTTATTAAATTGTTGAGATTATTTTTGGGTACCATCACCTCGAAAGATCCGCACAAACGAGGTCAGTTTGGACGCCAAAATCGGTCCCGCCTTCCAACCGTTCTAGGGCCTAGGTCCTACCGTTCGGTGTCTGATCACTGGAGTTTCCCGAGCCTCGGCCCTAAGGAGAACTGGTCAGGCTGGATCTATTTGGAGGCAGGGCGATGAACCCCTGGAGTGCCACTAAGGTGCTGGTTTCGGCTGTAATCTCTGATGGTTGTCACGAGTCACTGCAATAGTCCCAGGTCTTTCCTTTTGAATGCTGGAAACCATGTGGTTGATTATAGTTGGGACATGTTGGGACTGGAAAGCATTTGTAGATGTTTTGCTGAACTACTATGTCACTACTGTTGTGTTACGTGTTTTGTGGCCTTCTGATCTGTCTTGAGAACGAGGGAATGAGGAAATCAACCGTTGTTGATTTGTCATGATCAGTAGAGGGTTGATTGATAGCTAATACCCCAGCCTTATTACCGCTACCTGGTGATTTTGTAAAGGGCAATTATCAAGCATGACATTCGCAATGTTGATTGTACAGGTTCATTGGTCGTAAATTGGTGATTCAATGAGTTGATCAATAGTTCATGATGTTGCTTTGTTCGTTGAAACTGTTGATTATGGATTGGTTGATTTCAGTAAGACAGGCGAATGAGCCTGAAATTCGTCAAAGGTTCCTATGACTTTTTCAAAGAAAGGTGACAAGGTTCGCAATAGATCATAGTCATTGAGAAGTAACACTGCTGGTGATACAATAATTCACGGGAATCTTGTTTTGACCCTGACATACTTTTGTTCATTGAGCTTGTTTTTTTTTTTCTCGCATTTTCTTAACTTAATCTTCCACTTGATCACTTACTGTTGATGTCTTTTTCAGAGAGGTGTCCTAAGTTTTTCAGATAATTACCAAATTTTGGAGAGAGTCCTGGTTGGGTCCCGATGTAGCCCCATTGCCAAATGTTTGTTTCCATAAGCACTCATTGGTTGCAACCCATGGTGTTGATGGTTATTCTTTATTCCCCTTACCCAGCAACGGCATAGGAAGATCCACCTTGCAAGATCCAACTGGTGTGCCGCTTCCAGAATCTGGTGATCTTCAAGCTGTAGCCATGCAACTGAGCCGGTGATCACCATAGAATTTTGCCTTGATGGCTGTTGCATAGGCCCAACAGCAATCAGTCAAAGCTTCAACCCGGCACTGAAATAACTTGATGTTGCTGAAGATTCACATGGAACCCATCTGCTGCCGGTGGCATGTCCTGTATGGACCCCAACCAGCCCGTGGCATGTCCTGCACATGGACGGACCTGCCCAGCACCGGTGGCCACCACGGTAGGTGGCTTTTGCTCTCGTGCTGATTCTGGAGGTGGTGCTCCGGAAACTCGGTCGTCATTGTTGTTGTAGTATGATGATGCTGTTGTTGTTGCTCGTTCTCAAAAAATGGCTAGTTCGTGGTTTGATCTTGCAGATGAAGGGTACTCAAAGCTTTTGATTTTGCTATATGGCTATGAGTCGATGATCCCCGGGGTACACGGGTATTGGCCCACACAGATGTCACGAAAGCATGCATCAAAGGAAGCCAGCGGAACAACTGATGAGTGGCGTCGGTGGTTTCCAAGATGCTGTCCTACTCAGCTTGGTGATTGTCCTGTCCAACAATTCAAACTGTTTCGCAGTTTTGGGCATGGTGGTTCCATGGGTTCAACGTGGTTCAGCCATCAACGAGATCATCTATTTGCAACGGGAAGATTGACCAACAAATCTTTTGAAATACCGAAACCTCTGGTTGGGATACAGGTTCCCCTTTCCCCAGAATCTGTATCCGAGAGCCCCCAATTGAGTGTAGGGACTCTATGCAGTTGTTAATCTGACGACCAAATGATATGATAGTCCTTGTAAACCAGCTAGTGTCCAACACCATATAGGTGTTCAGCTACCTGGTTTCGATGGGGCTCATCATCATCCATCACATCAATGAGTAGGGGCCCAGCAGGATTCAGCACTGGGACGCAGGTCTTGGCTGGAACGATCACAATCGTCGGCGATGCCAACTAGGTTGTCGTGGTCAGCTGATAGTACTGCTTGGTATGGTAAGCGAAGAGTCAGTTGCAAACAGGCCGTGTTTTGACATCACTGAGTTGCAGCCTCAGGATACATCTCTCAGGGATCAAAAGTTATTTCTGCGGAGCTGATTATGCCTGGAACATGTTCGTGCCTTGGTTGAACAGCAGCAGTACTCATGCAAACGATGGCTTCTGCATGGAAGCACGTTCGTGAGATTCGACACCATGAAATTTTACCGGTAAACCCACCATGAAATCAATGGGTCGGTCAGCAAAATACTTTTCTAGTACTTTCCATGTAAGTAAATCCTGTGAACATGTGATCCTAAACAGACCAAGCAGTTTCAATCCAAGTAGGATAAATGTTTTGAAGCGACAAAGTGACAGGCCCCGCTGTTGATTGGTTGTCAGACAAAGTTGCGGCAACAGTAGGGATGCAACCAATCAACACTTCAAAGACTCGTGAGTCGACAGGGAAGTAGCTGACAATTCTGACATGGCAACATTGTGAGATGGGAATACTGGCCAGTAATGAGATCCATGTTATTCCATGTTGACAAAGCCCAGATTTGGTGGTCAATAAACATATGGTTGAACTGGTTGTGGTTTATCACTTTGGTTCAACCAATCTATATACAGGGATCATTCGATGATCGTGTTGATTGCGGGAAGCCCCCTTGAACAAACAGAGAGTTTAACTTGCTATGGACTCGGAGAGTCATATTCGTATAGTGGTATTGCAGTGTGGCTGTGGGTCAAAACCATTTACCTCTGTGAACATCCCATGACTGGATGGTTGTTCTGACCCCGAGAGGCATCCCCTAGTCCTTGTCTCTTCGTGGCAGTTGTAGGATGTTCGAAGAAATCATTTTCAACCATCGACAGCGCACTTCAGCGACTTCAGCATTGAGACATACCATGCGCAATGGCACCAAGCTGCAATTTATATCATAGCTCTGTGAATAAATGTATAACGATGTGCATATCAATTATTGTCATTGTCCATTGATTTCTACACCTATGTGGTGCCTGTGCGTACATATTTATTCCACACGTATATTTACATGCATGGTTGAGCTGTGGTTGTTAAAGAGGTGCCATAGATGATCTTCCTTCTCGCGCACGTCCTTGCTGTGACTCTGATGGACTCAAATCATACATCTCTGCAGAATTCCTGTCACCCTCGTTTCATAGCAAGGAGTCCACAAGGGCGTGCTGCGAAAGATCTCAGGGTTTTGCAAAGAAGGCACTTCAGAGTTGGTTTGACTGATGGGGTCCTAGAAATGCTTCATGGGAATATCAACCTGGGAAGCCCGTACACTGGGTGGTTACAACAAGGGTTTCCAAGGGCTCAATTTGTCATGATGACAGTTCAGTGATATGGTGGTTTCTCAAAATTTGGTGACCCCCAAATCATCCTTCATCAACCATGTCTAGGAATAAACCTATCACTTTTGGGGGTTCCCTATGCCTTGCCTATCAGTTTTGGGTGTTCCCTATGGCTTGGGAACCTCCCTTATCATAGTTGTTGCATGTCATGATGTTACGCAACTTGCGACGTATCAACTCTCAAAAACTTCATGAGTCAAAGCTGGTCTCATGCTATGACGGGCAGATCCTGGAGATCGCAAGTAGGTAAACCACCAATACAACTGGCGGTTGGTTGGGAGCTAAGGAGCCGGGAGTATCCCTTTGGCGAGCTGGGTCAATATTAGTCAACCAAATAATGGAGGGTAATCACCAACAAAATATAGGGACCAGGGTACCAGGGGTTTTGGTAGGGATAATGTTGATAACATAACCATTAGCTGGGAAAATCATGGATAATGATAGGGACCAGGGGTACAGGGTGAACTGACCTGCAGCCATATCTCTCCCCCAAAAGAGGGAGCTGTTTGGAGCGGAGTGGCAGAACGGCAGAACCAACTGGGACTCATGGTTGACGAACATATACCGGCAACAGGTCTTGGGGCATTGCCGGTCAACGATCACCTGTATGCCAGAGCATTGTAGAGTTGTGCGGATATCCAGTTGTTCGTACCACTCAATCATCAAAACCAAACATTTCCAATTGATGGCCGTTGTTGATAGATTCAGTCCAGCTTTGGTGACTATTGTTGATGTCGAAACACCATGAAAACCCATATTAATGGGCACACACACAAATAAAAATTATAGCAAACGCTTGATTCGAAAAACAATCAATGTTCATCACTTGTCATTGTCATTGTAATTCATCGGTTACTGTATCAGTTATTTTGTACCGTTGAATTTACCCATAGTTATGGTCAATTTCAGCCGTCAATTGACCATTCTTATCCGTGGTACCATCAACCCCCAGGTCCGTTAGGTATGGTGTCCACGATGTACAACTAGCCGCTAGCCATCCAAAATTTTCTCACCAAGCCAAGCATCATCAGTCAATTTGATGAAGCAATTGTTGATCATTACTTTCCACTAGTAAGTGGATTAAGCAGTTGATCATTAGTTGATCATTAGTTTGATTAGTAATGTTCCTTACTTTCCACTCATTAATCATCATTTGTTAGCCCGTGTTTTGGACGATTGACCATCATCAACCATTCTCAACTATGATTAACAGTAACCACTGTTGGCTTTGGTCAACCATTCAACCAGTCAACCTCCAACTAAGGATCACTTAACCATCATCTAACCGTCAACCGTTACTAGCCATCATCATCATCATCATCATCATCATCATCATCATCATCATCATCATCGTCATGAACCACCAAACCAACTATCATCATGTGACCATCATCAACCATCACTAACCATGTATTGGCCATCCAATAACCATCTAATTCACCACCATTTCACCATGATTTAGCCATCAAATCAATATAATCTAACCACCATTGACGCACCAACATGCACCCACTATATAACCATCCAACTGTATAACCATCCACAATCAGCTACAATAAACAATCCAATAACCATCCATGACTCACCACTTTCCTGTCACCCGCATCAATTCCGCTTATTGGATGACAACCATCCATTAACTCCTTGGTTTACCATCCAAAGTAACCATCCAAAGCAACCATCTCACTACAGTAACGATCCATAATCAACAACGAAAAACCATCCACTAACCATATACTTGGCATATATCCCCTGCTAATTAGTTGAGTCATAGCCTATTATTAGCCATATATCCCCTATAATTGCTAATCAGTTGAGTCATACCCAGCCATTAACCAGCTCTTAACCAGCCATTAACCAGCTCTTAACCAGCCATTAACCAGCTCTTATTGGTTCACTAACCATCCATTCAAACTCCTTGGTGCGCTGAGGATCTGTTTCTGCTGTGCACGGGGCTTACAGACATCGTGGTGGAGATCGCTGTCCCAGCCAGTGGCCAGGCCGGCGTTGGCCCTGAAGCCATCGGGGGCGACGTGCCTGGATACCCAAGCAGCACATCATGGCACAGCATGGCACATCCAAGTCCTGTGATTGTTGATCCAGGTCGTAGGTTCTGGCTGCTGGTTGTTGGTAAAGATCGTATTGGCTAAAGTAACAAGGTAAACGCACAAGGCGCTGGGGAAGTTTCCCGAAGCCGTCTCGGAAGAGAGAGTTGTTGGAAATGAAGTGATGATGTGGATGTGTGTGGATGATGGTTGTTGGGGTAGTTTTGCTTGTTGCTTGTTGCTTCTTGCCTGTCGCTTGCTGCTCGCTGCTATCTCCTGCTCTCTACCCCTTTCTCTCTCTTTTTTATTGCACTCGATCATCTTGACCCAGCATGAAACATCATCAACTAGTCATTAACCATCACGGAACCATGATGTCACCACCAAGTATTAAACATTATTTAACCGATTGACCATCATTTAACCACCCTTACAATCATTTAACCATCATTTTACCATTGTTGAACCAGAATGTCACCATCAATGAATGATTTACCCATGAATTAAACATCATTTCACCATCACTTAACCATATATATATATATATATATATATATGATCCATTCAATTTCACCATGTCTTCTGACCATCCTTTCAGCATCCATCATCATCTAGCCCTCCCTTGGCCATGATCCAACCCGTTCATCGTCCACACGGAACTGCGACAACCGCGCAACGTGCCGTGCCGTCGTAGGACATGACGGGCGCCTCCTTGCTGAGATTCTGTCGCTTGGTTCGCCTGGTGCGAGTGGTGAAGGTCTTCCGGGTGAAGTACATGAAGGCGTAGCCGGGGGAGGCTGCAGGGGTCGGTCCGCGTCGTGGGTCGGGTCGCCGGCGATGGCGATATGGCCATGCACCGGGCTACCGGTGAGGAATGCGGAAGGATGGCGTTTTGGGAATGATGGGGGCCATTGGTTCATGGTTGCTGTGCTGGTGAATCTGCTTGCCTCCCTGGTGGGAGCCGATGGATTTTTGGGCTCCTGGTGGGTTGACCAATGTTGACCACTAGCCCTGCGGCCAAGCCACTGCCGTGAGATAAACCACCGGTTTTTCTTGTGAAATGATCATCCAACGGTGGAAACATGTTCAAAGGGATGGCCGAACCCCTGGCTCTACATGTGGATATGGTAACCAACTTGGTTGATCATACCGTGCTTTTCAACAGATAGAAATATATAGAAATCCTGTAAATAGCGATTGGCTGTCAACTCAGCACACCTCATGGCCAACCAGACGTTACAGTCCAATTTTGTTTGTTGATGGCGCCGTGTACTTGGCCCCTGGAGTTCTTGATCGTTCGTGGATTGCTTGGGAAAATTTCCTCGGTCGGATCCACCTATCGGTGACGAGCCATCGGCGATTGCGAGGGAAAAACCAGCAAGTTCACGAACATCCATCATGAACACCATGAACCAGCATTAAACATCATTAGCCACAGGCAGTACTGCAACATATATATGTGGTTCATATATGTTTTTAATTACCAGTGAGTGGATACACATGGGATGAATTGTGCTGGGTATGTCTGTAGGAATGTCAAGATGATCCTGGTCATCAATGGCCAGTAGAAGGCTGATCGACCAATTCCTAAGTGCCGGTGAATGGTGGTTCTACAAATGGCCGATGGATCTGAATCTCTTGGAATACAGTAGATGAAGCCCAAGCAACACAACATGCTTGGGCACAAAAATCCTTCTGAGACCTTGGTGTCCCAAAATTTGCGAAAAGGCTACTGCAAAACACCAAGTCAACAAGGGCTGAGGCTATAGCGTAGATGTCGAGTGACAAGTTGGTGGTCCATCGTGGCTGAACCGTCAACGAGAAGCGGGAATAGGCTTCTCGCATGAGTTCTTGCTTCAGAACTTTGTTTTTCGGATGTTTCTCAAAATAAGGGAACTCCAAAAATGGTTGGCTTATTACTATTGCATGGTTGATATAAGTGATGATTAGGGGGTCCCCTCTGGCGTGAGAAACACCCACCTATCTTGAGAGCTAAGAATCCCAAGTGCAGAACGTGCCAATCTTCAGCCTCCTTGCCTGATCGATAGAAGGCCAGGTTGATTGAGAGATCCATCGATAGATAAATAGATAGATAGATAGAAAGATCGATCGATCGATCGATCGATAGATAGATAGATAGATAGATACATAGATAGATAGACAGACAGACAGACACACATCTAAACATTGACAGTCAGATCAACAGATAGGGCGAGATACATAGGCTGATTGATAGAACTCGCATCTTCCGCTGATGGCCTGGCTGCAGGAGTTGCGTTTGATGGTGAAAGGATTGGTGGGTGGCTTCCGATCCTCGGATGGTCCGTGTCGCGTGGAGTCGAAGAATGGCTGTGGGTCGGCCGCAGTTCACCAACCTGGTGGGGTAATGGTTAATAGGGGATAATGGCCAACAATACTAGGGGATATAGCAACTATATGGCTACTATATGGCTACTGGCTGTGGGTCAAGCAGTTCACCAAGCAATTTCCGTGGGGATGATAACCAACAAAGCTACAGGGAAAGCCATGGTTGATGACGGGGGAACTAGGGGACGAAGGGTGAACTGACCCACTGCCTTACTGATCTGAACAATGGCCAAATTACTGTAGCCATGGAAGATCCCTCGTTAAGAATGGCTTTTGATAGGAATGGTTGTTAAGTTAGTGGTCACTAGTGTATGAAATCCACACAAAGCCAAGTTAGGCCTGGGAGTCAAGTTGAAGTATGAGCCATAACAGTGGGCTGAATATCGCTGAGCAACTTGGGTCCGAAAGGGCCATCATGGAGGTGAAAGTCGCCAGTCACCAATCATGTGAAATTGCGATCCTGTGACCTCGGCTTTCTATTTGCTAACATTGATCTAGGCAGGTGGTACGGCTGCCAGCTATGCCAGTTTTCCTACGCTTGAGAAACTTGAGCCCTACCGTTGTATACTTCGGATCGTTTCCGCCGCCTTTGTAGCAGTCCAGAACTGATTGAGAGGATCTTTTCTGTGCGAATCTTAGTAGTTCCTGGCAAAAGCAACTGGTTTTGTCAGGGTTCGAAGGAACATTGACCAATCAGTTTATTCTATGAGTAATCGTAAGCATTGTTTATGTGTTTACCATTGAACATTCAATCATTCTCCAATAATGACTGGCTAATCCTCTACGGTCAGCTTCTTGACTGTTGGTGATCATAAACTCACAAACCATTCAATCATTCTCCATCCATTGACTACTAGTTAATCTTTCAAGGAAAGTTTCATTCGCCATGGTGACCAGTCATTGAAGAACAACAACTGCCAATTCGCCACAAGTCTAGGCTCGCTTGTTCGAAAGTGGTTAGTTTATATATTCATCGGTCAATATGGTCAATTTCGCTGGCAATAGGCTCAAGATGAACCCACTGGTTGACGTGGTGAATGACTCTTTCAGCAGCCCAATATGATGAAGCAACATGAAGCAACAGCATCTTGAACTGCCGCCCAATTGTTGGGGCAAATGACTTGGGAGAACTGGGCGGACCAGCCCTGGGTCTGCTGGTTGGAATGTTTGGCAATGCCTGAGATTGATAGCGCTGTTCAGCCAAAAAATCAATGAGGATTCAAGCATCCATGTCGGGGGTTGAAATAAGTCTGGATTGCCATTTGACGAATCATGCCGAGATATGACTAGAAACTGGAAAAGCTACCAGCTACAGCGTATGATGGATACATGGTGAAAAGTTGCAATGCAGTCCGAAAATGACGGCCCTATTGAAGGGTCCAGGCATGTCCAGGCAAAGCATGGAGCTTAGAGGCATAGCGGGATGTTGGTGCACCGACAAATTGCATGACGCAACTGCGAAAATGCACCTGGCATGTTGACGGCTGGTCCTCACCCAGGAACGTTGTTCCTGTCCTTTGCCCTGCTCTTCGCCGTGCTGTATGCCCCTTGCGCACAGACAATGCTGCCATATGATCCGTGAAGCATCCTGTCAAAGTTGTTAGCCTACGATTAGTGATCAATGAATGAAGCTAATCCCCATGTCAGGCCATGAACGGACATTGACCAGTACCACTAGTATCCCTGTTAGCCATCACTGGTTGGTGGTTTTGACATGTTTCATCTTCGCCTAGAGTTGGAGTAGTTGGTTGCTGAAGAAGGATTTTTGGGATGGGTTCTATAGGGGCTCATATGTTTTTTTTTCAGGGTTTATAGTGGTTAATAGGGACGATAACGAACAACAATGAGTGCCGCAAATTTCAAAACTCCCTGTTTGCAGGAGGCACGGAAAAGTTTCATTCCGTTGGCAGCTTGTCACACTGCAATCACCAGATCGCAGGATTACAATCAAACAGAAGGTCTTAGGCTGACGTTGGAGTGCCGGAGTGCTGCCGAATAAGTATACAATTATATGGTTGTTATGCAAAAGGTCCTTGTAAGCGTTTTATACAAAAAGACCTTTCAAGTCAGGAACCAAATCTCGTTTTTTTCGCGAAAGTTTCGCGAAGATGACTATATATGTCATCGCGGAGAGATCCTGAGATGGACAGGTGAGATGTGTGAAGACAAGGTGAGCAAAGAGAAAACTTGAGAAAAAAAACCGCGGGAAAAAGAACACAGCGAAAATGGAGACATTTTTTGCGAAAGTTTCGCGAAAGTCCCGCGAAGCATCCGCGAAAGTTCAACATTGTGGTCCGCTAAAGTTTTCGATTGGTTTCGCTAAAGATTGGCTAAAGCAACCGGTTTATCCGCGAAGATGGTTATTTGCGGCATTGCGGAACAAAGAATTTTGATCAACCACCATATATATATATATATATATAGATATTTGTAACTATATCTATTTTCTATGCATTTTTGAAATATTGAAATGCTATATATATATATATGTAAAAGATAGATTAATAGATTTGTTCATTCTCATTATCCTTTCCTGTTTTACACCTCCTGTTTGTTGTTCTTTTTTGTCGGCGTTCATATATGCAGTTTATTCTGACGCATCCTTCCGTGAGGTTTCTATTGTCCCCGCCGCTGAGGTCATTTCGGGCTTTGCCACCATGACGATCGGCCGAGATGAGCTTGTGAAAGAGCTGGGTCTGCAAGCGCATTTCGAAAACATCCCCGCGCAACTTCGCTGATTTGGATCCTGCAGTGACAACATCTCAGATTCATCAACGCATGCCACACCCACAGATAGATATAGCATATATAACACAAATAGAACTAAATAGACATAAAGATTATAGATGCATATAGCACATACAATACAAATAGGATTAAATAGGCATAAAGAAGTCATATGTTTAGAGATGCAAAAACTTTTAGATTCTTTCGATTGTTGGATTCTTGGTTGAGCTCTGGGACTGGACTGGTGCGATCTTCAGCTTCCAATCACTGTTGCGTTGTTGCGAATGTGTTTGTGTTTGTGTGTGTGAGGTGCGTGAGGTTTGTTTTGTCAGTGTTGTACCCCCTAAATTAGCGGTTTCCAGTAACTGAACATGTTTGGGATGATTGTGGGGTACCAGCAATTCGTGGAGACACCAAAATGAATGATCCGCGGCATAACGAGGTTTGTCGACCCATGCTTAAGTGGGGATGTCCAACCTCCCATGAACCATGATGCTGGGGATATCTGAGTGGTGAATGCACCCGTTCCATGTTTAAAGCCACCATCAATCATGGTGGCAACCACTATCAATACTATCAAGATCTATCAACCATGGTTACCATTCTTAACCATAGTACCGATGTCCAACTTTCTTGGCTCATGGGCTTAGCAATCACCATGATGGCTGGTTGATCTCCAGAAATATGTTTGCACTTTACCGTGTTGCCCAGGCTGTGGTCAGTTGAACCTGGTCACATTTGGGCTTGAGAGTCTCATTGATAGTGGTGAACGACAGCGGATAACAACCAGCATCAACCAGCAGTGGGATGAAGAAACGTGCACTTGTGCAAAGTATGCATACTAAATACATGTATACGTATTCGTGCCTCTGCAAGACACATCTATCCTAAGTCGTAGATGCTGACTATCCCAGGCAACACCACAAGGCGCAAGATGGTCGTTCACAACACTCCGTCAGATCACTACATCCATGGCAGCGATTGATTAACCAGCTGTAAACCATTGCTTTATAGCTGGTTTATTGCTGCTTAATAGTGGTTATGGTCATGAAACCGTTGGAGATCCAACTGGAACCGTTGGTGTCAGTTGCTGTTCTTGGTACTCTTTCAGAGCCAACTAACAGCTCTGGTTCGTCTCCGATACGTTGCATCGCGGCATCGATAAGGTCCATGTTCACTGCGTTCAGATGCTTTTCGGGTGAATGCTTCGCCGAATCAGGTGGGGGGTTCGCGGCAGGGAGGTGCCAGCAGGAGTATTTGTTGAATGTTGACATTCCTGATTTTTTTATCTCATTGCTGATAAACTTGGACCATGCTTCATAATCATGGGTGGTGCTTGATGGTTGGTGCTTGAGTTGCTGTGGAAAGCCATTTTTTCCCTCTAGGAAACGGACAAGCTCAGCATCAACCTGTTGGAGAAGGTAGATCACCGATGAAATCGACTTGCTGATTGGTTTGACAGAGATAGACCATGATTGACAAGCATTGGTACTGGTCGATGGCTATTGGTAATGATGAGTGGTCTGTAGTTGATAATCACGGTCAGCAAGAATTGAAAATTGTGGATAGCTCACAAATGTGGTTCACAATTGATGTATCAATGCTCGTGGTTCGAAAATGGTACTAGGTCAGGGTGGTTTAACCAGGTTGAGGGTCGTAATCAACCTCCCTCGGCTGAGAACCCCTTCGGCTGCAGTTGCCGCATGACCTGCGATCCCTGTGCTGCATCATGCCTTTGGAAGGACAACCCATTGCAGCGGTGCTGGCACACAGTCATGGCGTGGCCTTCGTGATGTGCTACACCGCCAGTTATATGCTGGTCTCGCTAGGCCAGGGCAGCGGGGCAGATGAGCCAACGACCTCATCATTGACGTGATGTTGGATGATTACACAAGACTACAACACATTATTGTGTGTAGGTTTGAAGTCATGAACTATGTATATTCTGTAGTATATAGTATGGTGATGCTGTATTTAGATGTCATTTTTGAGTTTGCTGATGTCCATATTGTGGATACGTCGATACTGGCTGTACACTTTGTCTAACCCCCAGCTATCAACTTTGACACTCCAATACAACATGAATTTCCAGCTCACTAGATTAGTTTACAGAAAAGGTAGGTACTTTTGATGTGTTTATGCTTAATCATAGATGTTTATATGCGTTTATATTTATTTGGCAGTGGGTCAAAACCCCGTACCCCTGCTTCCCCTATCATTAACCATTGTTTCCCTTATTATTGTTGGTGAATATCCCCCCTTATTGGTTGGTTAATATTGACCCATTGCCATTTGTTGATCATATGGACCACCCCACAAATATGTGCCTCTGAGTAATGGTCCGTCCACTTGGCCGTTTCTGATAGTCACACCGCAGGTGCGCCAAGGGGTCAACCAGCATGCTGAGTCATCAAGCTACTCTGGGAGTTGAAAACCGACTATCTCTCATGATTTTAGCAATAAAAGCCTGTGCAACAAGAACTTCAACAGCTGAAGTTTGCTAGAGTAGGCATATGGGTGTTTCTCAAAATAGGGGTCCCCCAAATCATCCATTTTATCAACTATTTATAGTAACAAACCAGCCATTTTTGGGGTCCCCTGTTTTGAGAAACCACCATATGTACCTCTGAAGCTCATCCCGTCGCATGAAAGTCCACTCAGAGGCTCCGAAACGGGGATCCAAAACCCCCCAAAACGAGCCTCTGAAGAGGCGGTGAGCCAGAAACTCTTGTGGGTAGTACCACCTTTTTGGAATCGTCCAATATGGCTATGGGTCAATATCAACCAACCAATAATGGGGGATGATGACCAACCAACAATAAGGGAAACAATGGTTAATGATAGGGGAACCAGGGGCACGGGGTTTTGACCCACTGCCATATATGGGTATGTGCCAAAATATGGCAACCAATAAATACACATCAAAAAATCATCATTTTACTAGGAACCTGTTGGTTAAAATAATCATTTTTACTACGAACCTGTTGGTTTTGAAGGTGCCACTATTTTGGCACATACCCATCTAGGAATCATAGCTTGTGATTTGCCTCTATGGCTCGCTGAAATGATGGATCATGTCAAAAAAGTCCCGAATAGCACCTTTTTTGATGATGATAATAATTCATGATACCCATAATGTGACGCTTCCTTGGCCAATTGGTACAACCATCATAGAGATGTGTTTGCTCAACAGCTATGATACATTCTCCTTATCAGCCAAAATTATGGATCCAATATCCATTCGATCTCTTCAATCCCTGTGGAGAATCCATCATTTCATGGTGTATCCACGGGTCCATGGTTTGGTCCGTAGGTGACTCACTGTTGGATTCTGGCAATCTCGGTTCCATGATGCTTCTGTTGAATCCCACATTAATATAGGTAGTGGGTTGAATGTTGTTGCAAAAAAGTGATTCGTGCCATTGTCATCATCATTGTCATGGTTTGATTTATTGTGATCACTATTGTCATTAATTATGATGATTGTCATTATCATCATTACTATCATGTGGTATATTGTGTGGTACTGCATCATATCACGTTCATTTCACATCATATTTGTGCATATGGTGGTTTCTCAAACCAAGCAACCCCCCAAAAATTGCTGGTAAATTACATTTAATTGCCAACAATGGTTAACATTGGATGATTTAGGAGTATCCCAAGCTGGCTTGAGAAACACCCCCATATTTGTGTCCTAGCATAGTACCGCGCTTGCGACCACCGGCGTCTCCGCAACGACACAGGCATCTACAATGTCATCCTGGCAGCATCTTGGCACAGCTCTGGTGTGTCGGCTCCAGCCCGAGCTGGGTTCCTGGGGTGGCCAGCACAGTAGCAGCTATGGTCAGAGTTTGCGCGCTGTTGGAGAGTCGAAACTGTGAAAAAAATCACAGGTTGGAGATGTTGGGAGGATGTTTGATTCAAACTATGCTGGTTGAATGCTTGAAAAATCACAGTTTCGAGATGTTGGGAGCATATCTCCATCACCATTCCAATTGTCGTTCTTGTCATTGAATGCTGAACCAATGGGAATTCTAAGGTCCGGGCCCTTTCAATTCACGATGTTCCCTCAATCTTTGTTTGGGAAACCAAAAGTCACTTTTTATGAGCATATGTTCCCCCGATATTTGGTTGGTGGTGGGCCATCCCATGGTTGATGGTTGACAAACCCATCCACGTTTGGGATTTCTAACCACCAACCAGTCATCATCATGACCTCACCACCAACCCAGGGCAACTGGGCGCTGGACAGGTTTATGTGGACATCACCATGCGTGCAGCGAAGGACTGGAGCACTGGGGAAGCCCAAAGTGATGGTCATATGGCTGTGGGTCAAGCAGTCAACCAACGAATAATAGCTGTTTGATGGTTACTAATGACAACTAAGAATTATAGGGGATACATACCAACTATATGGCTTTGGGTCAATATTAATCAACAACTTTCATGGGGGATCAGTTCACCAACAATAGTGGGAAAAGAATGTTTCATGATAGGGGAACCAGCGGTACCGGGTGAACTGACCCCTGCCATATGATTATTGATTCAACATAAACCTATATCTCGTTGTGCAGCAGGGGCCCAGTGAATGCAACCAGCTGCTCAGCGCGCGCCGCAGCAGCAGCACGCCTTAGAAAACAGAAAGGCAAAGACCTTAGTAGGGCAGAACCCGATGGACCAGTGGGCACAGCACCTCAGAGGCGCCGAGCACCGAGAATCACTGCGATCCCCGTGAGGAAGCATCATCACATGAAATCTAGGCATCCTACCTTTGACCTCTCCCTGGTTCAAAAGCCTCGCAAAAGTGAAGTTGTGGTTCCTAGCAGTGACATCCCCGCGCCTCAACGTGCTTGGACCTGTCCCCTTTGTTCCAAAGGTCTCCCTACCCTGTCTTACCTGGATTTCAAACGGGCTGTTTCTCAACACTGCAAAGTGGAGCGCCCCACTTACTGTCATAGGACCCTTGAATATACCTTCAAAGGAAAGGTCGCCCCAACTCTTCCGGCCCTGCTAACGCGGCTACTCTTGAAGCCAAACGACAGAAAAAGATGAAGCGACATGATCATTTTCTGATTCGTCACCCTCCTCATGAGCAGAAGGACAAAGGTCAGGCTGTGTTCTGTAAACGTTGCTTGCACAGACTCGGAAAAAATGCAGGAGCTACCCGAAGCACTTGTAAGCAAAATTTGAAAAAGCTTTCCACTCCTGGGCTTTTGCAAACCTGCCGCCGCAAGTGGTGGCAAACAGTTCAAGCCACTGATGAGTCCTGGGTCACTGAGTTCTGTCATAGTGCAGGATGAACTAAGGACGCTATCGACCGGCTTCTTAGTTGCACTCCCACACAGGAGTGACAAAATAGGCAAGGGACCTCGCTAGCCGCGGTCCACTTGCCTCCGGTGTCAAATTTGCCTTGCCAAGTCTCTTGGCTTCAAAATTCTCTGCTTGGAGGGCTTCGCGGCCTCCGCATCGGGGAAGCTACAAATCCTGGGCCTCCTAAGGTTCAGGCAACGGCCAGGTCTCAGCCTCGTGTCTTGGTCCTTAATACCGGGGGAAGTCCCGGAGCTTGGCGCTTGCTTGATGAGCGTCTGATGAATGCTGATCTGATTGCTCTTCAAGAAGCCAACTTTAGTGAACGTGAATGGGTCATCCTGCAAAAAACTTGGCTATGTCGGTTACTATCAATCCGGTCCCGCCGCTCAGGATCATTGGTGGGGTGTGCTGGTTGGTGCGTCGAACTGTTTGGTATTTCAAAGCTGGGGAATTCACACATGACGGGGTTCAAGGTCTCGCAGTCTGGGTCTCGGGTCTCTGTCTCCTCAATATTTACTCCCCTCCTGGTCACGGGTCTGTTACCCCCCAAGCTTGTACTCAGTTGTGGGAAAGCTTCCGGTTGTACCGCAAAAAGCGGGCAGTTTTGGGTGATTTCAACCAAGAACCAAGTTCCGGCGAAATTGCTGACTGGTTGCGTAACTTGGGCGGTCAGCTCCCTGCTGACTTCTCCACTAATGGTAGCCGATGGAAGAGTGACCGAATCATTGATTGGGTCATGACCAACGACACCGGCAACGTGACCTGTCTGTGTCAAAACACCTCTGTGCATCTCTCCGATCAAAAAGGGTTTTGGATGCAACTGCAGCAGGCTACTCAAACTAAGGTCAAGGGGCGACTCCGGCCGGCTCCGTGTTGGGAGAAACCCGATGCAATGTCAACTGAGGATTGGGAGCAGTCACTGCAAGATGCTTGGCATGACCTCAGTGGCACTTCAGTTCAGTTTCAACGCCTTGAGCAGAGCTTGAAAACCATTTGGTCGCCTGATATGTTGCCCCAACAAATGGTCCAACACGAATGGGATTTGTTTCTCACTTGTTTGCGGGATCTTTTTCTCCACACCATCCGGCGACTCTTGAACTCTACTCAGAGTGAAGTTCTCAAAAATCAACTCCTCCGAATGGTTCGTCAAAACGGTGCTCAGCACAAAGGTCAGCGTGCTCACTTTCAGTGGGTCAATGTTTGCCACAACAACAAGGGCGATCCTCTCCCTGGGGAGAAGACTCGCCGACTGCGACGAAACTTGGCTCTCACCTTCGAAATTCGTCGCTTGTGTCTTCTTCACAGACGGCCTCCGGAGCAGCTCCTTGGAAAAGTTTGGCCGGAACACGATGCGTTCTCAGGGCATCGGTCAGCTCCTGTCTAAAGCTGACAGACACATCTGTGACCTTCAACAGCAACTTGCTGCAATCACTGAGGCTCGCAAGTCTGAAGCTCTCAGTCGCTGGAAGCATCCAGCTGAGGCTGAGAGGACACATAGGGGGGCCTATGCGACAGGGGGCCACATAGGATTGGGAGCTTGGTCAAATGATTTGCTCCAAGGTTATGATACAGCAATGGACATGTATGCAAATGTCTTCCATCATGCGCATGAAATGTGCACTGGCAGGTTTGTGTCCACCATCTTGTGGGCAGGCGCAACAACTAGCCATGTGCATAGGTAGCCGCCAGCTGTGCAGAACAGCGCAGTAAGGGTTCGGAAAGAGATACGGAGAATCATCCAGCGGCAACAACGGGCCACTGTAGCAAATATAGCTGTGCAGCATGTGCACACATTGCTGACAGGACGAGTTCACAACCAATCAGGGGCCAACTTCTTGCCCTCTTTGGGGCAAGATGTGCTTGAGCCAAAACGGCTACGGGCCACACCCTGCCTTCTTTGAGACAGGATGTGCTTGAGCCAAAATAGCTACAGGAAAGTAACCTGACAGCTTGCGTGTACATGTCTGTGTTTGCTAGCTGCAAGCTGTCAGGTTACACATAAGTACATATATTGAAATATATATATATATATATTTACATATATACAAATCATTTTTTTCATATATTCATATACATGTGTTTAAATAGGCATAGCTTGGGTGTGCATACATATCTTCTGAAATAAACATAGTCACACATGTACCATGGCCACTAATTACCATCTTGAACCCTGTCCTGCTCACTGGTTTCCAATGTTTTTCCCCCTTCACACCAGTCCGCTCCATCTAAGACAGACAGCCGCACAATAGTGCTCCAGTGCGCGTAGGCCTTTGCAAATGCTCTTAACCTCGAATGATTTTGCCAAATGCAAAAAATGATCCAACAATGTTTGTTGCAGATATGATTTTCTCAAGGAGGACATGTTGATGGTGATTCAACATCAATCGCGGTGTTGAATTATTTCCTTACCCATATCATGTGGGTGGGACAATTAACACGTCAAACCAAAAGAAAAATTGCCAGGATATGCACAGTTGCTCTGCGGATCATGTCTTCGTCCAATAAACATTGGTAGTACCGAGCGTTGCCACGTACTGGTATGTAGTCGAAAACCCTGGGGGTTTCAGTTTTCAAACCGAACCGAACCAAAAATCAACGCAACCCAAAAACAAACCCTTAAGCCAACCAGGTCCTAGTGGAACAAAATTTTGGGACCCAAACAAAAATTGCCAACAGAATCAAAGCATCAGATGTTCGAAAGAATGCATCTTCGGCCGCACAGGGAATCGCAGTCTGGATGAGTTCAACGCATAGAGGGATAAACCTTGACATGGTCGAAGCTTATAACCATCAGCATTTCAGAACGGTGTGTATATATTATAAAAACTGGTTGCGAAACCAAGACTTTAGAAACGATCAACCTCACAACAATTTCTGCCTAGATACTGTTGTAGTTTTCCCTGTAGTGCAGGTATGCCTTTTCAATGGCACGGTTTGCATTCCCCGGCATCAGCCCTGGTCCATGCTCCGCAAGGATTGTCGCAATCTTGGTGAATGCTCCAAAGACATTCTTGATCCACCTAATGGGATGCAAATTGATTTTGAAAACAACAGGTTTAATGGAGTCTTAAATGATTATGTTTTGATGAATCTGTTTTTTTCAACACCACACCTGTTGACGTCGGACGGAAACCGGTCCAAAATCTCTGAAGCCATGGTAAAACAAAAGTAGATGATCATGCGGCTTGCCGCTCCGTTGATCTTCTTTTGGCCCAACGCAGGGTATGCGCTTGTTTTGGGTTGCAGAGATTTTGTCAGAAATAGGACTGGTCTTGCCCTGCAAGAGTTCGGCACCCCTCAGATGCACACAGATCCCCCATCACATGAACATATCCAAATTTACAGTAAACCTGCTCAGCCGTAAATTCAACCATGACCGAAATGACAATAGGGGATCCTGGAGATCTACAAGGTTAAACCACCGAATAAGTTGACCAAAAATATCATGTGTATATATACACTGCTTGGTAACCAAGGGCGGTTTTTCTTGAAGATCTCCTGTGTCTTAAACAACAATGAAAAAGTTGTTATCTAAACTGGGATCTGTTGAGCTGGCACCACTGAAGGTAACGGCCGTAAAGCTGCAAAAGACGATCGTCCCTGCTACGACCTTCGAATGGACCAACATGATCACTCCACTCGAGAAAAGATGATGCCACAGCATCTGTATACAAAGCGAGATCGAGAACGTGTAGTAGATCAGGGTATATACCTGGGATGCCCCACCAATGAAACCATCATTACAAACCGTCACTATAACCAACCATCGGGGTAACCCACATATGGTTATCAATCAGTGATTGGAAACCCAAAT
Organism: Symbiodinium kawagutii; assembly: GCA_009767595.1. Lineage (NCBI taxonomy): Eukaryota > Dinophyceae > Suessiales > Symbiodiniaceae > Symbiodinium > Symbiodinium kawagutii. Next base: position 74,761 of record VSDK01021467.1, read on the forward strand.
TAGACCATCGATCTATTTATTCGCAAAATCCAAATTGGATTTGTTGCCCATTAGAACCCCCTTTTTGTGGTGAAGTTGAACCCTAGGCTCGCCATGCTGAGAACCCTCGAACACTGGTCAAAGCAGTTGGTCCATTGATCGCGATGAACTCAGCATCCGTAGTGAGCCTAAAGCAAGCGCAGCTTTGAGGATGAAGATCGTTGGTCAGGTGGAAATTGTTATGTATCAAACATGTATCATACATAAGAGTATGTGCATCCAATGGCATGCTGGATGAAAAGGGGTGAATAAACCCTTCGACATCATTCCCCAAAACACATTTTACTTAAGTTTTTGGCATCATCCCGGTTTCTACGTTCGCTCGATGCCGGGCGCATGACTGGCTGGCGTGTGGCTGGCTATGCGTGCAAGATGCTCGGCTCTGTAGGCAGCATCTCTTCCCCAGTGGGTGTACAGTAAAGGGTTTGGACCAACATCATCAGCACTTTCTTCAACGTGACCAATTGCATTGCAAAGGTAGCAGCATTCCCGATGGCGATAGGATCCTGGATCGAAATGTCACGCAGTTTCAAAATACAAAGTATGCACTACAACATGTATACCCAACATTGTAGAAACAAGTCTCAAGTAATGGAACATATTTACTAATTGTGAACGAAGCTCGCTTCAGTTGAAATAGGGCAGCAATGAAATCGGCATCTCCCTGGATGCCATCCATAGCAAACTTCCATGGTCCAGCCAAAGGTTCCCCAGCTTTTGCCCATCGATCCGGATAATATTCTTGCGAGAAACTTTCATTCCATGGATCTGCAGATGGATGCTTTCCAAGGCCTCGGGGGCAAGGTTGTTTGGTTTTGTTGTTTTGGTTTTATTTGATTGTTACTAGGTACATACAATGATCATAGTCAATAGTTGGATATTGTCTATTGTCATCAGCCTCAACGCCTTTGGTCCCAGGGGTCATGCAAAATTTGAACAAATACTTTCATGACCAAGTTTCGGAGACACTCGAAAGACCAAGCAATAACATCTAATATGCGAGTCCGGCATTCGACAGTAGTGCGGTCACAATTTCTCACACTCACCAGCAATCGTGAGTCCAGGGTTGACGAAGAAACACACATTGTTGGCAACACTGTAAAGATTTCAAAGTGCTGTTGGGCATCGGCCCCGTCGCCATAGACCCTCAAGGGAATAGTGGTACGCTTGTCCTAAATGTTTTGGCAGGTCATAACGGATGAACCCTTCATTACCGACAGGGATTCAAACATGGTTCTTTTCAGCCACCAAAGTAAAAGAAGAACTAAATGCAAACACCATGGTTCTAGATCTGGTGTGTTGAGCGCTTCGAACAAATCAGTGTTCTGTTCCCAGTATGCTTCGAGTCGTCCTGGCTCCCCTGTAAACAGGGGATAAAAGATGTCATCGAATTGGTAGAGAGCTGCCACCATTTCATGGGGAGGCAACACGGCTTGCTTGGTGAACTTCTTGCCCCCCAATAAAACCTGTTGCTCAGTCAGTTGTACCTTGTTGCCCAACTACGGCAAGAAATTCAACCTTCATGGTTTTACCCCAAAAAACATCCACCAAAAACAAAATTCTTGATACTTCAAGATAAGATACCGGAACATCAAACCTTGATTTGTCGAGTCAAAGAGCCCAAAGCCGGTTGATATTGCCACCCATAAGCACATTAGGGGATTAAAAATAAAATTGCACAATTGATTCAGTCCAGATTCTCGAAAAACGTAAGTGGTAGACGTTGTCTCCAAGGCTGCGAAACTACCCATGAATTGAAAGAGCGCTCTAAGCCCCATCCACCACCGCATTCAAATTTTTCGTGTAGATTCAATATTGGTTTCCTGAGCGCATGATGGGAAACAAATAGATACAAGTAGCGCCAGCTGCTACCAGATCAGTAGCCATCACAAACTTGTCATTGCAGCCCAGGATCGGAACAAGGCTGTGGTTCAAGCGGCAGATCTTGCCCACCAGATTTCGAACGCCGACGCAAGTTGCCTGACAGCATGCAAGGGGATCGGAGGATGCAGAAGGGTGCACTGGGCAGCACGTGTTTTGATTAATTCAACCGAGCTACCTTCCCCTCATGCATCGACTTAAAGAGGTCCGTCACCATCTCATCGATGATCTTCCGTTGTTCATCCACTGCCAGCCTGCATGTGGGGCAAATGAAATCTATCATTGACTACTTTCAAGATCATTCCAGATCAAGACCAGGAAGATGTCATACATGTAGTCAACGCGCATATATGTACATATGTATAGTTACATATCTGTTGAAAATCCCATACATACATACATGCATACATACAAATATAAATATATACATATACATACTTATTTACATATATTCAAAAATCTGGTTACTCAGAAAATAAAAAATATATACATATATATATTTATATACATACTTATGGATACATGATTTTTTGAAATATAAGTGCATGTTTACCATGCCATGTCCCACCAGTAAGCGCACAGGGCACAAGCAAAGAAGCCAATGCGGTTTTGTTCCAACCATCGTTGCATAGCGATCGGCGCATGGATGAATGGATCCCCAGAAACTATGGCAATACCACACAGGCCTTCCCATGATTGCACAGGGACCTAGGGTAAGCCAACCCCAAGTGTTGCACATACTTCGATGTACATGGTCAGGAAAGCCTAAGCGCGCCTAGGTAGCACGCAGGCTCAGCTGTTCGAACTTGAAGCAAAACATGTGAGTGATTTCATCACTCGTCATCACCAAACAGATCCCCATAAGTATCAACATCTTCTTCGGGGTCCTCCTCCCAATCCTTTTCCTCCTCCATTTCCTCCTCCTCAATTTCATTCTCCTCCTGTACACTGGAATCCGGGCGCTCAGTCTGCGTTGCGGCTTTCGCTTTAGCTTTTGCTTTTGCTTTGGCTTTGGCTTCTGCCTTCTTCTTCACACCTTGGGGCTGACATTGAACCCCAATCAATGGGAAGTATGGTTGATGATTTCATGTGTGTCTTTTCGAAGTTTGTTTGCAAAGCGCTACGGATTGTTGCAGCCCTGAAAGATGTACCCAGTTACTTGTCAAAGTTGTGTTGATGATGGATTCTTGAATCTTAATGAACATCTGGATCTGCTTTGAGCTTCCCACGGGATTTCCAACTTCTAACTGTGCCTTGTGAGTTGTCGATGTCTTCGATTGCCTCCTTGATGCAAAACCAGTCAATAAGCCAATGTGTGATACTGGGACCAGCTAATATGTGTAAAAAACAATTAACAAATAGATGCTTGATGGATATTCAATGTCCTGGATTTCTTGATCCTTCTTTAGGATCATATCACGGACATCCTGAGTACTCTTCTTGTTGAAGATGGCATCTTCCAGCCTGGATCGCAGATGCAGTTGCTTTATCCCATATTTCTGGTTTGATTGATCCCCCAATGACCTCGTAGTCAAATCACGGAAGAAGTCGTGGTGCTTCTTCAAACTCGTTGCCATAGCCTGTCATATCAAACAAGTATTTTGTCAACCAAGATTTCAGAGTTGTGAAGCAGTTGAAGTATAGCTCATAAGGCCTGTTGGTGAGGGATTCCCAAGGCAGTGAGGTCAGCTGCCAATTCCCGGGCTTTCTGCCCTTTCTCACGCAGCCTTGGCCAATCATAGCATCCATTATCACTCAGTGAATTGACGTTCAAGGAATGATCATTTTGCTAACGGTAATGCTTAGACACTCAAGCTGAGGGACGCTTTGATGTCTTTCTGCAATTTCTTGGCATCAGCATCGGCTGCTTTCTTAGGGGCAGGCTTAGGCTTAGGAGTACCCTGACCCCTCCGCCCTTTGGTACTTGCCCCGGAAACCTGCACGTCCTTTATCTCGGCAACGTGCCCGTCCAAGGCTTCACCCAAAGCCTGCTTGCCCGATTTGGATGATATGGCACCTTTGGCTGAAGTCCTGGTTCCGCCGCGGGTGAGATCACCACCTGGGCTTGCATCAATAGATGGGACATGTTGTCAGCTTGGGGCATGAGGGACAAAATACCCTTCAGTATCATTTGTGAACTCCAACTAAGTTGAGGAACTTTTTTCCGTGTGTTTTCTGTAGACCTTGTAGAGCTTGAAGCGATCATCATCCGGAAACTCAGCATTGGAAGAGGGGTCACCCAAGTTCTGATGTAGTTGAAACATTCTGGGCACAATCATGGCTGGGATATAATGCGACAACTAAGCCGTGGTCCTGAGCATGCGGTTCTCCTTGCTGGCCTTAACTTGAATGACAGTGTATCATGAAAACATTTATGGGAGCGTGATCTGAGTAGAAGGCTAGCTTTGATGCGATCGATGTATGCCCTGGGCATCAAAGAATCAAACATAATTACTGATTATCAAGGTGAATGTCCAAAGCATGATAAGCTCTGTACCTCCCTGCTTCAGTCTTTCCATAGAGGTCTTCGATTTCAAACAGCGGCAGTTTCTCAAACACATCCTCGTTTTTCTTTCGAGCTTCCCTTGGGCCACCATCACAAGGAATGAGGGGAAACCAAAAATATACTAACCAATGAACAAGTCTAAGATTTCCACTTGACGAAGTATGCCTCTACATGGGCCTCTTTCCTTAGAACAGCTTTGATCAGGTCAGAGGATGATGACTGGATTGGATCCAACAAAATAGATATCGATGTCAACAGAACATGGTCATGGCCGAGCACCCCACATGTCTTCGTGAATGATGAACTCTTTCAACAGGTTGAAACGCTCCTTGCTGTTTCCCATAGCTTGTTGGTACTTCAAGGCCAAACCAGCAGGAAGAGATTCACCACCTCGTTTAAACCTTCTGTCCATTTGATTGTACAACGCACGTCTCTGGGATATTGGTATATCCGCTTGTGAAAGAGAGCGAATCTTCTCTTTGGCAGCACTGGTCATGGGCGAAACCTCAGATAACAAACATCTAAGGGTTTAGATGATGCATTCTGAATGGTTATGGTACACGGATGTTCCTTCACATCAGAAATTCCAACCCAGTTGCACGTAGCACTCGGCCATTTTCACCTGTTCGCACCACTGGGCCTGCCTGCGTTGAGAACGGTCAAGGGGAAGTAGGGGAACAGGCGCAAGATTTTGGAAGTTATTGGGATAGGAAGTAAATTGTTCAATCTATATGTCAAACTGCCTCGACTGGAGATCCGCTTCCATCCTCAATCCAGCAATGAACCAAAATCAAAAATTCAAAGGTTGGTTGGAATGAACAATGGTAACAATGGCCCATAATAAGTGGACGAGTCACGCTCACATTAGAGAAACTCCTGGGCAGCCTGGGCTGGATCAATCATACAGGTTGATGGGTTGTCTAATGAGCAGCAATTTGACACTTCAAGGTACCATGTAGCAACAGCAGTTGGAACCAAGAAACTTTGCAGGTTGAGATTCAGAAGTTGCGCTACTCACCGTAGTCGGGGGAGAGACAGGCTTCTTGGTAGCTGCTCTAGCCGGGGTCACCAATTCATCCTGATCCACCAAGCTTTCAGCACTTGTCTTGGTCCTCAAGCGGACTAGAGCCTGTCCAGGTGCCGGAATCGTGCCGACCATCTTCTTTTGCTTCGCTTCATCCTGGCATCGGAAGGACAAGTTGCGGGGTTGGTTCCAATAGCATTTATATGGTTCATCAAAAAGTTTGCCATGAAGGAAAAGAAACATCTAAAGTCAAGAATATGTTGCACCATCACCATGAGAAACACCTGTCACTTACTCCCTTGGGTGCGCGCGCGCGCGCGCCTAAAAGGCCTTCTCAAATGGCCTCTCAAGGCGCGGACCCAGAGAAGAAAAAAAGTTTAAAGTTCGGCCACTCAGTGGGTAAGGTCAAGATACCAGCTCTTGGGCTCGATCCTGGCAACCAAGATAGATTAAAAACATGTTCGCTGATCTAGATATTTGATCTAAGATGATAGCTGGCAGGAAAGCATGTGAACAGTAAACATGTGTCCTACCTGGTCACCCTTCTTCTCAGCTGGTTGCTTCACGAACTTGCTGGCGAGCTTTCTGAGTTTCTTCCTGGATTTGGGCGGCTCTACCTCCGCCTGTCCTTCTGCCTCCTCATCGGCTTTTCTTTCTGCCTCCTCATCGTGCTCGTGCGCATCACGGTCGAAATCTAAGGGCATTAAAGCTAAGCATTGCTCTTCCGGCTCTGGCCGTGTCTTTTTCTTCTTCTTCTTCTTACCTCCTTCTTCTGGGGTTTCGATTTGTTCCTCCTCCTGATCCTTCAATTGTTTTGGCTTTCCTCTCTTCAGACTATCTGCATTCTCCTGATTCTTGTTCTTTGTCTTGTCTTCTTGATCTAGATTCTTTTCACTTTTCATCTTCTTCAGACGCTTCCCAGGCTGAATCTTCACATCTGTCTCTGCATCATCCTCCTGGTGTTGGTCATCAGTCTTCTCAATCTTCTCTGGTCTCTTTCGCTTGCCATCTGGTTCTGATGCTTTGCTCTCATCTCCTTTCTGTCGAGGATTGGTTTTCTTGGTCGCAGAAGCTTTCTCAGCTTCTGGCTCTGGCTTCTTTGTTCCTTTGCCCTTCCCTTTGGCTTTGGCCGCTTGTATCAAAGCCAGATATGCGGCTTTGCCTTTGCCTTCACCTTTTCCTTTCCCCTTACCTTGGCAAATCGATCTAGCATGTGCAAATGGGTGGTGGAATTTACCCACCATCAACACTGTAGGCGGTTATAATGGGACAATTACCAAACATCAAAGCTGTAGGTGGTTAATGGAGTTTATACCCAACATCGAAACTATAAGTGATCAATGGGGTTTACATAACACCAAATTGCCAACTGACCACAACCAACACTTCCCTTAATTTCGGAGAAGATCCCAGCCAGAATGAAGCCAAGTAACCTTTCGCAACTTTTCCTTTCCCTGTAGAAGCATTCCGTGGAGTATCCTTGGTCGGTTCATTGGGCCAGCTGAGCCAAAAAGGTCAAAAAGAAATTTGGGGGCAGGGGAGGGAGGAGGGTTTCTTTTTCTGGTAAAGCAAGATATAAGAGGGCTTCCGGGAGGCTACCTTTGGTGAACACTAAGTGCAAAAGAGAGTCGGGCATGTTGTTGATCCTCCTTCACGGTGAGATTCAGAGCCAAAATGGTCTCTTGTTGACGAGCACGTGGGTCGGATTCCGGTGACACGGTTTGACACGGTTTGACACGGTCTAAGGGGGGTCCATGTGGCTTCTGACACGCTTTGACACGGTTTGACACGGTCGCATTTTTTGATCAAAACATAGTTGTCAACCAATCCAGAATCACAACCATTACTTCCAACCATAGCCAGTCCGTGTCAAAACGTGTCAGAACGTGTCAGAACGTGTCAATCAATGATCATGACCCGTGTCAACACGTGTCAGGCAATGTCAACCAGTGATCATGACCCGTGTCAAAACGTGTCAACACGTGTCAGGTAGCGTCAACCAGTGATCATGACCCGTGTCAAAACGTGTCAGAACGTGTCAACACGTGTCAAAGCGTGTCATATGTCAACCAATATCATGACCCGTGTTAGAACCTGTCAACAAACGTCAAAGCCTGTCAGAACCTGTCCATGTTTGCAAAGATTAGTAAGAACACCCCAATGAAGCATCAATGTGTTGACATTCATAATCTGGAGAAGCCATCCAGCCACAGCAGCCAGGATTGAAGACGCCTCTGCATCTTGGAAGGAGGTTCATCAGCAAGCTCATCGTCGCTTGACATGCGCCTGCGTCAGGAGTTTGAACTGGCTGGGCTGGATGGAACCAGAGAACATGTTTGAACTGGCAGTATGGGGTGAGTACATAAAGATCGGATCCTCAAAATCAATATTGCTGATCGGTGTCGGTGTCCAGATCTAATTGGGTCTATATACTTGGTTTAAAGCTTGGGGCCCCCAGGCAATTGCACTCATCGGCCATTTGGCGCTTGTTTTTTCAGCAGGCGCCACTATCAGGTTCGAATTGGCCGCCGTCAAAGGCTATCAGAATAACGCGCCAGGTTACATCAATCAGAATGGGTATCCAATGGTATCCAACAGCAAGGCTTGAGGATCGATTTCACTAAACAATCTAATCTTTTCATTCTTCAAACCAAATTCTTTCCAAGCCTTGCAACCTGCGCATTGATACCTAATTGGGAAATTGGAATCCACACCCCAAGGTTCCAACTTAATTGGAATCGCGACCCCAAAGTTCCAACTTAAGTGGAATCGTTTTCAAGAAGGTCCCCCATCTCACTATCTGAGCTCTGGGGGTCCACATCCGCAAAAGACAGATTCTCATCCTTGAGAATCTGATCAGGAAAAGCTTCCCGCTGCTGCTGCATGTGCTTCTGGAATAGCTCCATTACCTTGGTCGCTGCCAGATGAAATAGAACAAGTCCAAGGTGTTTATAGTGGATTCATTGCTGTGAAAGGTTCCAATTTGTTCTTGAATCATTTGCTTCGGACTGCCTTGATTGAAATTGATCTTATGGTTTAGTTATCTTCAGCAGAGTTGCGGTGTAAGCAAATTGCCAGGGGTAGACTTGTGAAGATCGCAAAGAGCGATCTCCAACCTTAATAGTGAACAGAAACCTACAAAAGAAATTTTACACTGCCCATCAACAGAAACAACAGACATGTAGACTGAACTATGAATGATGATGCTGCATCAGTGTGAGCCCCGAACCACCCGAGCTTTCCCTTGACGATCTTTGTATTTTCTCACCATTCGAATGCTTTTCATTTTCTGGAGTCTTTGTAGTTCACCCCTGGCAGGTTTCAAAGAAAGATGGAATTCACTAAAGAACTGCGATTGATAGATGTGACATCGAACAATGGCCACCGCCCACTGAACCATGCTCGAGCCTCCTTTGTGCGGTCATCCTCGGAAGTGGCAAGTCTCTCATCCAAGGCGCTGTCGAGATCAACATGGTCCTCTTCCTGAGCGAAGCGATGGAAACCGGGCTGAGTCCAGTCTATGCCAAGACACAGAAAACTAGATACACACACTGCCTTACATGTGTAGCATTGTTGGATGGTTCCTGGGTTATGTGTGTAATGCGCATTATGACAAACCTTTATCAATGCATCCGTGGTTCTCAGTTGGGCCACCCATCATGCCCAAGGGCAGAAAATAGAAGTCAGCCTTATGCCTCCCCAATAGCTCCTGCCAAGTAGGAACAGCTATATCAAAAGAAATGGTTGTTTCCATCATCTATGTACAACATGAATCATTTCGACATTGGCATATTCAGCATGTGCCTCCAAGGGGGCGTAGAAGGGAAGTATCGAGGATGAGGGCTGCTCAATGATGAAGTAGACTTGCTTTTTTCTCAAGTATTCCAACAGGTAGCAGATTCGACGGGTAAGCCGGTTGGCTTGCCTTACGCTTTTCACACGCTTGGCACCCCGCGGTCTCAATCTGCACCGCTTGGTACTCCCTCTGCTCATCCACACATAAGAGCTGCATGGCAGCCCCAGCCACACCAATGACCCGCGGACCAATCTCCGCGCAGCTTGGAAAGCTGCTAGCAGTCCGATCCCGGTCAATAAGTCTAAGTGTCTGGAGTATCCGACCTTGGTTTCCAGTGGGGCAAGAGGAATCTAGCTCTATATAATCATGGTTTGTCGGGACTCATTCCCATGACCCAATTTTTCACTGATCCTAATCATCATGATTATTAACCAGGCTATCAATGTCATACCATGGCACCATTGAAAAAAATAAAGTGTAACCAAAGGGACATCCATTGCACAGGCTCGGAATCCAAATTCCTCAGCCGCGCTAGTAATGCGATGCGCTCCTGCGCACAGCTCCAATACATGAAGTTGATCAGCTGGAGGAACAGTGCCATAACCTGAGTACAACCCCTTGTGAAATAGTTTGGAATTATAATGGTTCTGAACTGCACGCTTCAAATCATCAAGAACACAGAGATATATATCATAGAAATATCTCAGCTAGGCAACTCGAAAGAAGGCCCGCGATGAGACAGGCAATGAGGGAATACTTCATGGCTCTCCAGGTGGATTGGAGCGCTGTTATCTTACAGTATCACATACCATCATCCAATACTATGGTCTACGGTAGCAACAAGTCAATGTTTGATACCTCTCCAACTGTGCTTGGTTTGCTATGTTCCGCTAAGGATGCAGTTCGTCGAAATTTCGAAATGGCACACTGCAGCTTTCTCAGCTTTGGATCCGAGGCCACAGGGTGGGTGCTGGAAGGCGTGGCCAACAACAAGGTATCCACCACAAAGCGTGAACAACAAAGTGATCCAACATGCTGAAGAAAGGAGTTCGTGGTTCCCAGTTGCATGGCGTTTTTTCCATCTCCCCTGGCGATTGATCGAACAGTATTGATTGAGTGTTCGAGTAAGTAAGGCAAACACGTGTGTAATTCACACATGATCAGCCAGGCCATCAAAGCGCCTGGTTAATTTCAGGAACAGGATTGCAGTTCAGCATCGCAGCTGCAACACCCCCAAAAAAGGGAAACTCAAGCATGCTCTGTCTCGATCACATTTGTGAAGCATTGGGAAACACAATCATAATGGTCTGCATTGATATGTACGGTGAAGTAAATTTGTGAGTCACATGTGTGAAGCATTGGGGAACAAAATCTTCTCTTTAAAGGTATGATGCGTTGATGATGTAAGATTGCACCGAGACATGGCCAATACTTAGAACCTTCTACCTACTTGTCGTACCTCCTGCGTTTGATCTCGGCCGCAGTCATGCATGACACAATGTTCATGCGCTCGCTGGATACTTTCCACAGGTTCTCCACCTCCCTGGGCTTGAGAGAAGGGGCTTCGATCTTGCACCTGAGATGCAATCAGAGCATGGCATGTGAAAGGAGGACCGAGGGAAAGATTCATGTTTCACATGACATATGTGGCACAAACAACATCTTAAATAAGAAAAGGAACTTCTCTTTGAAAAGCTTCTTGGCTTCCCCGTATGGAGTGACACCACCATTGGACTTGGACTGACCCTTGGAAACCTTCGCTTTAGCCTTGGGTGTGGCCTTTGCCTTCGGTGAAGCCTTAGCCTTGGCCTTCGCCTTGGGTGTGGCCTTTGCCTTCGGCGAAGCCTTAGCCTTGGCTGCGCCCTTACCTTTGACCTGCTTAGGCTCTGCTGGCGTGCCCTTCATCTTCTCTGGATCCTTAGTTGCGAAAAGCTTACCTGCAGAGGAAGAGGGATGGATAGCCCCATGAAGAATGACTGGAAAGTCTTTCCCGCATAGCCCCATTGAAAAATCATTGGTAAAGTTAAAATTATCAAAAGATAACATGACATAATCAGAAAGTTAAGGATCTTTTGGTCGCTTCTTTTCGTTTGCCTCCGCACGCTTTGCGGCTGCTAGCTGTGTCTTAGCAAATGGTGTCACCACCGCCTCTTTGTTCTCGATTCGCGCTGGCGGCGTGACAATTAGATCATCTTCTTCATCAGGCAAACTGTCCTACAGGGGACTACAACCAACAAAGGGCATAGGCACATGTATTGACCACCAACAAAAAGCATAGGCATATGAACGACAAACATTTTCATTAACAATGAATCAGGGCAAACATTGTTGAACCATGATCGATGCAACCACTTGATGATCACACTGTTGAAACCCTGTAACCAATTTTAAATAGACAACACAACTATGTTTGTCATGGTTCTGGCAAGTGTTTTGAAAACCTTGATCTTAACAAAATGGGCCTGGGACAGCGCTGGCTCGGCCATTTGTGATTCTCTCGAACGAGCACGGTACATTGTATGGCCATCGAGCTTATAGTCCCAGAATTGCGGCTCCTGTTATGCAAACCACAGCAGCTTCCAAAACTTTTTGGGAATACGCCAAAACGGACCCATACCCCTGAGATGGGCCACCCCATACCCCCACAGCAGCAACCTTCCAGAATTCCAACGGCAAAGTCGGAGCTCTCAGAAGCTCACCCTCCTGGAAAGCCGAGGAAATTTCCAACTGGATGTCAGCGGACATGATGGCTGGGATCGTTTTCGGATACGCAACTCGCCAATTAAGATGTGTCAGCATTACTGTCCGGGATTTGTATATGATGTATGTCTATGGAAACTAAAGGTGGCAAATGAAGGGTTACCCAAAATGTAAACGCATCTTATTTGTAAACGTTCACATGTGTACATGTCAAAGACAGTCTTTCTCTCCGTGAAATTTGTGAAGTATGAAACCCCGAATGATTGCACCACTGATTTCACTGGACCGATGTAAGTTTTCACAGCTACATGGCGTGGGATAATTTGATAGGCGCCAATCAGAACCGATGAGCATGTGCCAAGCGATAGCCTTTGATGTTAGATATATGTAGTCTTTTCCTTGCAGGTAAGATATTTCTCTACTCCACGTACATAGTATCCCCTCTACAGTTCCCATGCAACAGGGCGCTGTCCTCATCGTGGACTTCGTAGGTGCCATCACCAAGTCCTGTTGAACAGTGGCAACCGTAGTATCTTTGGATATCTTCGGGACGCTGCTGGATGTACTGGATTTGAAAATTGCATAGAACCCCTCACTGATATTATCAACATTCTTTCTATGCCAGCCCATCCCTTAAATAAGATCATTGAAACCCGTGGGGTCCTTGTTCCTTCAAGAACACTGCCCAAATTTCATCAGAGTTCTCTTTGATGCCAAGAGCTGCGTAGATGTCGCGGTCAGTAGGGTTCTTGACTTTCACGTACCGAGAGAGAATTGATTCCCCTGAAGCACAGGGTTGGGCAGGGTTGGGCACTCATATCCTGACCCATCACTAAAGAAATCAAAGGGAGGGGTTCCATCAGGTAAGGCAAGTTTCAATTCGTCATGCACCAGCTGTGAAATGCATCATTGAGATCCTGCTCAGTACCTAAGTTTGGAAGAATGCTTCTTTAAGCATCACCTGGTATGAATGAAAGTTGGCCATGTGCTGCCAGGATTAAATGCCAACTGCATGACTTTTAGCTCTAGAAAAGTTGCAAGGTTCGCCATCGACATCATCCGCAGTCTCATTGCAGGCATCATTCACTGGAACATCTTGCGAATCATCCAGGGGTGGCTCCTCATGGTACTGATAAAAAGCTGGGTCAGTAGTGTAGCCTTCATAGCTCCACTCCCAACCATACTTTCCAGACCAACCATCCCAAGCTGATTGAAAAGCATCAGAAGGCTGGTCATCAGCACCAGCGGCATCATGCGAATCGCCATCATGAGCATCCCATCCTGGGCCACGGGCTTGACTTGGAAAATGAAATTAGTGCGAGGTGGGACCACAGGCTCAACCTTCTATGGATTGTTTCCGGGATCACTACTATTAGCATTGTGTACTATTGGCTACAGGTCAGACCTAGGCTTAACCAAGTCAAAAGTTTAATGGGAATACATTTCACCTTTCGGCATTTTAAAGTCTCGAGTTTCAAGGGTTTTAGGATCATCATCATCATCATCATCATCAGCATCATCAGCATCATCAGCATCATCATCACCATCATTCTCTTAAAAACTGTCATTTCAGAAAGTGTCTTTTTGGTATTTTTTTGGGCCCAAGAAACCTTCAAAAAGACTGTTTATTTGAATTGTGTTTTGAAAGGGCTTCTTCTTCTTCATCATCATCATTATCATCATCATCATCATCACCATCATCAAATGTAATCGATGACCATCAGGCCATGGGACCCGTGATTTGCACACATATTGATATTTGGAAATATGTCTGTGTGTGTTTGCGCACGCGTTTGATTATGATGGTATGATGTGATACGCAATGATGTGAATGTTTGCTGTCTATACAACCATGGGCCGCATTTCGCGCTAGGAGCACCACGCGCAAGTTTGCATCCTAGATTCCAGGCATAAACGCGGAAGTAGGCTGTCCAGCACTGGCATCGATAGCCCAATCCACCATCTCTGAAGTGGGTTCCGGAATGCCTCAGATGGTAGATAGCAATTTAGGCAAGAGAAAGCCAAGTTGTTAACCCAGGGGTCTGACCAGGCAAGCGTTTGCTGAATGCAGTCAAGGAACCTTCAAACCAGTCGTTGAAAACATCGGCTGCGTCAGCGATAGCCTGGCCATCACCATCCTTAGAGTTGAGAGATTGAAGACACTGCCATGGTTCGGGTCTACCACTCAATTGCATTGGGGAGCCCCCGCAATAAGTGCAGCTAGAGTGCTTCAACCGGTCCATCATCACCACAATCGTCATATTGAAGGCTTCGCGGCACCACCTCCACCGAGAGGTTTCTTGAAGGATCATGGAATAACTACATGTTTTAACCGTGTGGACTAACCTCATGTTTTAACCGCGCATTGCTGTTTGGCGGTTTCGACTGGGAATGACCACTGCTATCGACATGATGGTGATTCATGGTGAGGATGCGTGATGGTGAATCAATCAAAATCACCTGAAGGATGTACATAGTTTCTGCCATTTTATCACTTGCAGGAAGTAGTTGATTCATGGATGGAGTTGTTAATGGATTGATTGTTTGATTTTTCGATGTGTTGATTGATTGGTTTATTCAGCGACTATGGGCTGATAAGTTGATTGATTGTTTCGTTGTTAGCATTCCTAATTGAGAAGTTGATTCATTGATGGTGCGGTGGTTCATTGAGCGACTGGTTCATCCCCAAGTGCCTCCTCATCAGCTTCATTCTCAGGAAGCTCGTTCACGATCTCCTCCGCTGCAAACTCTTCCTGCGAGTACCATGGAGAAACCCGGGGGGATGGTCAGTCGCCTGTTGGGGTTCTAGTATTAGACGATTGATTATGGCAATGCTGGGCGATATTTGTTGTGCCAAAATAAAGCCATACTTGGGATAACCACCAAAAAGTAAAAGGTCAAAAAATGCCAACGAAGAAATGAAATCACCAGTCCTGCGCCTCTTCATCAAGAGGTCCAAGAGGGAGGGTTTCAGTGACATCTACCGAAGACATGGCTGATGCTGATGTTTTTGATCGGGCCACTCGAGATCCAAGCTGCCGTTTGCGGGCGCGTTTGATCAAGTGATGCAACTTCCCAACTTCTTCTCCGTCATCATCCAACTTGTTAAGTTGGAAGTGTTTCCGAAGACGGTTACATGTTTGTTGAGCTAGTTTTTTGTCAAAACACGCCCCTTACCCACTAGTGTGTTAATCCATGGGGTAAACAATGATTTGACACAACGCCGTCTGAGCCCTCCAACTGGTAGAAGGCGATTGGTTGTCACCATTCGCTTCACATGCCACTTAACCCCCAACTTCTTAGATAGTTGCTTGACTATCATGTCGACATGGGTTTTTCTCACCACTTGTTGCCGCCGTCGACGTTGGGATGCCATGGCTGCGATGTGTGATCGAGATCCGTGAGTAACATATACACATACTGATATATATATATATATACCCATTTTATATGATCCTTACATATGCGACTGTATAGAGCTCATGCGGTGACAGCTGTCTAGTGCATTGTATGCAATGTGCGATGGAAATTAAATATGTCCTACTGTACTGTATTTGATGTGGCATGCGATCACCCACGTGGAGCTTTGATATTGCTTGAGCTTCTAAGTGTTGCGACCAACCATGAACCAACAGCGCACCCCAATCCAATGGTAACCCTTGAGCATCTTGTACTTGATCAAAACTCTTTCAGGAGATGATCATCACCAGCTCCCAGTCATACTGTTGATTGGCCATTCCCACTCATCATGGCAACCCTTCACCACTCCAAATGCGCAAGCAGCGCTGCAGCCTCAATCGCCCGAGGCACCGCCAGTGGATCGCGACCGGACTCCGAGAGAGCTCAAAAGCTCTCGCGCTAGCGAGGGGTATGGATGGTGAGTTTGGTTGGATCAGGCCACCCAGTGTTCGATGATAATCACTATTGGTTGGTTATTAGATAAAAATGAATCAACATGCATTGGCTACAAACCAGTTGACTAAATGACTAACGAACATGCCAATAAACCAAAAGCCAAAACATATTGATTTAGCAACTTTGCAGATTGTTTGGTTGGAAATTATCTCGTTTGATCTATGTGATTGTTAAAAGCTTTGGTTCTGCATTCTTTACGTATGTATGGGCACCGGGCTTTTTGCCCATGCGTGCGGTTCCGCTGAGCCCTCCAGCGATGGCGTTATCAGGGACCGTGCTCTCAACACCAACATGTTTATACCAAAACCTGGTACCATTTGGGCAACCCGGCTAATGGCATGCGGTTTCTAAAACACCAATTTCATCAAATTCCCATATTGACCCAAAGGTGATACAATGTTGTTTGCGCCAGTGAAGCATATAGACATATATGTCAGTTAGTCATTACCCAACCATTTAAGTTTAAACCCTTAACCCTCCTAGA
Organism: Symbiodinium kawagutii; assembly: GCA_009767595.1. Classification (NCBI taxonomy): domain Eukaryota; class Dinophyceae; order Suessiales; family Symbiodiniaceae; genus Symbiodinium; species Symbiodinium kawagutii. The sequence goes on from VSDK01021467.1 coordinate 91,106, forward strand.
TAATGCTTGCGACTGCCACACACATGCATTCTATAGAATGCATGAAATGTTTTGAAAGCGCGCAGAAGTATTGAGCAATGGGTTCTGACAAAATTGTTTTTCATTGTTGCAAGTACAGGCCTTGTTGTGCATCTGGCTGTTCATGTTAGCAGCAAGTTACATTTTTGGGTTTGAAAACTTGCATCATGGCAAGCTCATCTGGTCTTGGTTGGGTCCAAGCTTGGGCCCAGGACCTATGTGGCCACTAAGGGGTCCTAAGCGACACTGGTGGGTAAGCGACCTATAAGGCCACTCAACCTCAGCTGGATGGCATAAACTCAGGTGACTTCAAATTTCTGGGCGCTTGGATTCGCAAGCAATCCCAACCGCCGATGAACATGACTCTGACATTGAATGGCCAAGAAGCTGGTACCCCTGCTGAGGCACTTCATATGATCCATGCCTACTGGACGCAAGAATGGGCGGCCAAGGATTTGGATGTGGAACAGACCGCACAAAAACTTGCTAAGGACTTCGGTTCCTTTCCAACGGAGGAGCCTTGGACAAACATCACGGACAACGATCTGTGGCGGGCTGTCCGCAACGCTTCCGGTTCTGCTGGTTGTGATGGATGGAATGGGGCGGAGCTGAAACACATTCCCCACGATGCCATCAAAGCTTTTCATGGTTGCGCCAATCGTTGGTTCGCTACTGGTTGTGTCCCTGTTCAGTTCCAAGAGTCTAGGCAGGTGTGCATTCCCAAAACCCATAAGTCTGATGATGCTGGTAGGCTCCCCATCAACCATGTCAGACCGATCTCGGTGCTCAGCGTCTTTTGGCGCGCTTACAGTTCTGCTTGGACTTCTTCCCTTGAACTCCAAAACTGGACCAAGCGTTCACTGCATACTCAGGTTGCTCATGGTAAAGGAATGTTGGGCTGCGAAGATCTAATAGGAGATATGTTGGAGCTTATGGCCACTAAGACCGGGGTCCTCACGACTCTAGACTTTAGTCAGGCCTTCGATCACATGAATCCTAAGGTTTCCTGCAAAGCCCTGCCTGTCATGGGCTTCCCTCAGCCTCTGACCGCATTATTAGACAAAGTTTGGTGCTTCCAGAAAAGGTGGCTCCAGTACCAGGATCACACGGCTGAAGCCAGGCTTGATGCCTCTCAAGCAATGCCCCAAGGAGACCCTATGGCGCCACTCCTGATGGCCGTATGGGTCAGTTCAGGTCTGAGAGCAATTGAAGCTACTCGGCTAGACGAAGCGGTTTATTCGTGTTACATGGATGATCGCACATTCTGGACCTCCAATGTTTCCAGTGCCTTGGATAGGATCGAAGCTTGGCAGCAATGGAGCAGCACCGTCGGGGTGCGTGAAAACCTAAACAAAACACAAATGGTCGCCAAAACTCGAGCTCAGCGCGCCGAGCTCTTGGCCTTGGCGCCTTCTTGCTCAAAAGATGAAATTAAGGTACTGGGTGCTTCTACGCAGTGACTCAGGTTCGAAAGCTGACTGAAAATGAAAACAGTCGACTAGGTGAGGTCTTTGAACGAAGCCGACTCATTGCGAGACTGCCTCTGTCTTGGTCCCGCAGGATCCAAGCGTTTCATGCCTTTGTGTTATCCAAAGCTTGTTACGGATGGATTGGTAAGTCGCCCAATAAAGATCACAGCGAAAAACTTTTTACCTGCCTCACCAAAGCATTGGATACCCATTTTCGCCAGAGCGCTCAAGAAAATGTTCTTTGGTGCCAATACTGATCTTAGTCAGGTTCTCATTTCCAGGCGAATTGCAAGAATGCACAGATACTTGGCTAAAAAGTCGAACGTGTCTTGGCACTGCAAACCTTTCACGGCCACGGCTGTGTTGCGAAAGGATCTCCAGTAGCTCGGATTCAAAGAGTCACGGCCTTGGGTCTGGCGAGCCAATGATGACTGGCGCCGCTTTGTGCCTGCTGCGGAACGCACCTTGGATCTTCGACCTGCAACAGGTCAAAAACGTGAGGATCAGCTTCATGTCTGCCGTCAAGCTTACAGGCGGCGATGCTTGGATGAGTTTCTTGCTCACCCCAAAAGGCGAGACTCTCGTGCTTTGACTGAACAGCACAGTGACGCTGCCCTCAAACAGGCTTTTGCTGAAGTCAACTTCACTAGGACCCGTCGGATGGCTGAGGAAACAGCTGCCTATCGGAGTGTTTTTCTGGCCGCGGGCGCGGCTTGTCGGTGGCACGGCTGGGGCCAAGAAGATGTCCCTGGATGTCAGGATCTTTGTCCTTTCTGTCGCTCTGCGAAAGGCTCTCATGATCAGCAGTTTTGGGACTGCTCTGGTAATCCTTTTCAACAACCACCCACTAATATGTACTCTAGACGTTTTGATTGGGTAACTAACTCGGATTCTGCTAAGGAACCGGCTCAATTGCAACACATGGCTGCAACTGTTACTCACGTCTGGGGCTTGAGGTACCCAGACGCTTCCTCACGGGGATCG
>VSDK01021467.1:98576-104394 GCA_009767595.1 Symbiodinium kawagutii
ATAAAATCACATTAGCTAGGGCCTTGGAAGTTTTGAGGGGTGGATGGTTTGGTTAGAACATCTTAGATAGAACTAGCTCGTTCAATGGCGAATCTCAGTCAGCTTACAACTAGCCCCTGAGTCCCGTGGTAAGGAGCTATGGGTATCCCGTTCCGGCCCTTTAAAGGGGAAGCTGTGTGGAGCTACCAGGAGCCTAACCAAATGGTAGTACTGTATAGAATGACTAAATTCAAGTCACGCTTCATAAATTCTCCGTTGATGTGAATCGGATTTTTCTATGGTTCAACTGGAGGTAGACTATTGTCTTTTGCTGCCGAACGGATCCCAGTGACAGAAGTCTACTTTCATTGCCCAATTTTCCGGTTTGAACAATGTCTTCCGCGCGGCCAGCATGCGAGAGCAATGCCCTAGGCAGCGCGGCCATGGATAGTGAGAGGGGCTTGAGTCATACTACTTCAAATGAACAGCAAAATAGACAAGAACGTGGAGCCGGCAAGTCCACGTTCCACAGAAAACCCGCATTGTCATGATTGTGACCATGCCACAAGGCAGGTCCCCATCTCAATACAATCAAGGACTGGCTTCAGCGATCAAAAAAGACCATAACCCACACATGTGCGTGCGTACTCATTTGTAAATATACGCACGGAAAAAGATATCTACAAGATGATAGCTTTGAAGCTGCACAGCAGCGAAAAAAATGTGGGAGTTGCGCAAAAGGTGCTTGTCGGGAGTCTTGCCTTCCACGGCCTTTTCGGCTTGCATTCTTTTCGCACTAGCGACATGACCTATCTGGCGAATTTGCTTTCGAATGTTAATTGCGCAACGTATGGTAAAGACATGTGTATATATATCTCTTTTTAGTGCCAGCCGAAGCTTTTGCGTGATACCAGGTTCCCTCCTGGGAAAGCAAATCCATGGCAACGAAAGCCCTGATGGATTGCCAACGCTCGGAAGGCAAAAGTTTCGCCAAGGATATCACATTTTCAGCGCGCCCCTACTCGCGAAAACTGTTCGGGGACATCCTGAGATGGACAGATGAGGTGTGTGAAGAAAGGGTGAGCAAGGACAGAAGCATTGTTGCTGATTTGATTTTTAGCCTGATTGGCCAACATTGTGTTGCCCATGTCTTACAGGCTTAATTACTTCCAGCATGCAAAACATGACAACATTTGACCCTGCGAATCTTATACACGCGGTCGCGAAAGTTCCTTGAATGGTTTTTTGGCTGAAGATAGCAAGTCCTGCGCTCGGGAATGTTGATCAACACCTGCGCGTGCTTGCGTTACATGTAGGTTTCAGAATTATTTTTACATTCAGTTGTTGCTCATTGCAAACTGCAGACGTCGGGCTTCAAACCCCATAGCTTTTGGGCCGCCCCCACTTCATTCACAACACAAACCAGTTTTTCCTGGCCGCAGATCATTGATGCAGACGGCTCCGGCACTTTGCACGTCACTGAGTTGGTGCAGGCACAGGGGTAGATGTTTCCAAGCAGTGGAATGGCAGATGCTTCGCGCTTCGGAAATCATGTTGACGAGATTGCATGTGCATGCGTTTGTTTCATGTGGGCCATGACCCCGCAGAGCTGCATCCCACCGGCATTTGTTTTCGGATTTTTTTCTAGATCCATCCAAAGCCCAAGTGTGATTGACAACTCAACATGCTGTGGAACCTGAACCTGGGCGATCTGTTTCTGCAGGTTCTAAACCTCATGAAAGATCTTTGCAGTTGATAAACCTTTTCCGGTACATTACCATAGACATTTGGTCAGTTATTGTTGGGTAAATGGGTTTTGGATCTATTGATTCATTGTTGTTTAGATTAATTATTTGGTTTATTTTCTTCATCAGGTGGTAATGGGAATACCTCGTACGTCAACCGGCCACAGGGCTCGGAGGAAACCTTGGGGAGCCGGGCTCGATGCGCAGAGGGGACGCCACAAAGAATCATGGGTTAAGTCCATAATGGGTGGATGGCGGACAGATCCAAAACATGTCATGTTTTAGAAAGCGGGAATAGTTGTTCATGACCTGGATGTCCGGCAATCAACTGTCCTCCCGTTAATTGTTCCGAAATGGTTTCATTACATGTAAATACCGAATACATATTTGAAAAATGTGTTTATCTACATGTTGATTCTTCAGTTTCAACTAGGTTGAAGTTTGCGTATATTGATTGATAAATACATAATTATTTAGAATATCAAGATGTATACATGTAAAATCTCCCATTAGCTCTCATGCCTTGGCTAAAGATACACCCAAGGATTTCAACAACTGTCGATGTCTCATGGGGAGCGACCTCGTGCCCGCAGGGTTTGCTGAAGATCCGTGGCGAAGTCAAAAAGAGCGACACCGTGGCGACGCTGTTGGCCTGCAAAGCCATTCAGAACATGGTCCTTGAAGCTGGGCGATGCGGCCATGGTAGCAGATGCCAACAAGCAGCTATGGGTGTTTCTCAAGCCATATGGGACCCCTAAGTTATGGTTGGTTTAATAATAAATAATGACGAATGTGTTGGATGATTTGGGGGGTCCCCTATGGCTTGAGAAGCCACCAGTAGGGGAGAATAAACCAACCATAGTGGCTAAACAACAAACCTGATTGGTGGTTTGATTTGGTCCTTGAAGCTGGGGGTGGGCAATGGTAGCAGATGCCAACAGCAAAGGCAACATTAAATGAATTTGATGATTTTTTGATTGACATGTGTTATTTTCCCTTTTTACGAATGATGGGTTGGTTGACTAAGATTTTTCAAAGTGGTTTGAAGCACCAACCAGATTTCCTTTGGCCCACGATACGTAGATCTGATCAATGACTGAAGCTCAAGGAAGGTTAAGCATATCATATGGCCAATATGTTTGTTGGTCGCTTCCAATACCAGTTGGTACCTACAGTAGTTTTTTTGACGATGGCAATCCCAACTCATGGTTGTTATCAAATTTGTTCACTTCCAAACTGAGCAATGTTGTCAGGGACCACGGGGACGGGATGGCGGGATAGCGACACTCAGTTTCAGGTCGGATCGAGACGCTCTCAGGATTGCTGATTTGCTGCTAGAGGCTTCATTTCAAGGTCCCTGATTGGAACTATTTGCGTTACACGTTCCAATCATCATCATAGCCTTATTACTCTACAAGGAGAGCAAATGAACATAGCTATGATGAACCCTATAGAAATAGCTATAATCATCAATAAGGCAAATGAACCATGCTATTACTCTACATAGCCTTATTGCCCTACAGATTCTTACTACAGGAACATGTCCAGCCTTGCCCCAGCTGGAGCTACCGGCAGGTGGACAGATCAACCAGGGTTTCTGGGGGGCCAATCAAGTCGGAACCTGGGGAGCCAATCATGCAGTGAAGCATCTACAGTAACAAGTTCCATTAACTTCAAGGACCCCTACTCTGAGAAACCATCAGTAGTTGCTTAACATAGCTTAAGCATAAGTTTTTGAGTGACCCTATATGATTTACCACATACCTAAGGAACATATGTGTCGAAACCATTTTTTCGGCACCTAGGAACTTAAGGAAGAAGAAGCTTCCTTCAGACAGACGGTCCTCAAGAAGATCGATCCTCGGGGCAGGACAGGGCGCCGACAGGGCACCTTGGCGCAGTTGCCGCCATATTGACCTAGAAATCTCAGGCCCGCATGAGTAGCTTGTAAATCACTTTTGAAACTCTGAATGCTGGCTTGGGAGTTTAGCTTATGATGGCTAAGTAGCTGGTAAATCCGCTTAGCTTAGGATTTGTTGCTGTATTTGTTGATAGATCTCCGGAAATTAGGGATTCACATTGCATGAACTTATCAGAATGCCAACCATTCGACACCAATTGACTTAGTTGAACACCTGTTAGCCCATCAGTAGCTCACTGTTAGCCAACGGCTGGACTTGAAAAATGCCTATTCGCCAACCATGACCGGTGGACAATGGCAGCGGCTACACGATGATCTATACTTGCGGAGCCTCTGACCAATCACTGGTTGATTTGTTTTGGTTCATGGTTACTCTTTGGCAAACTAACCTGGACGCTGAAAAAATCACCTTGCCCCGAAAATCTACTATTTAAGGCGGTTTTGCCTATAGAAAAAAAGGTGATATGTTCAGCTCCCAGTTTAGTTTGCCAGAGGGTAGTTAATAGTTGAGTAATGGTTGATGATGATGATGATGATGATGATGATGATGATGATCATGCATGATCAGTAAATTGCACAATCTGTCAGGCCAATAGCATATACTGCTCAGTGATTAGTTGATGAGCAAGTGGTTATACAGAAAGTGCTTGGTGGTTTCAAATATTCCTTATTTTGAACTATACCTGGGGACGATTATCCGATTGGGAAGTATGCTTTTGGGAGGCAACTAATCATCAAGCAGAGTTGGTTACATTGGTAGATAGGCTAGTTGGTGGTTTCTCAAAGCACGGGACCCCAGAAGTGGTTGGTTTATTATTCTTTACATGTTGAATAGCCTCAAAGATTTGTGGGCGTCCCTATTTTGAGGAAACACTATAGATAGATAAAAATGAGCGCCAAAGACATTCGGATGGACACACGCACACACAGAGACAGACTGGCAGACTGGACGACTGGAACGGATGACAGGATATAGGTTTATACGTAAATAGCGGTGTAGATGACGATGCACACATCGTTAGATATACCAGAATATTATGTAAATAGATCGATTCGATGAGATAGAATGGATAGATTATGAGATCGACAGATGGTGGATTGAGTTTGCTAGATACTTGGACAGGCCAGATAGATAAGATAGATCGGATAGACAGATAGATAAGATAGATCGGATAGACAGATTGATGAGACAGATTAGATAGATTTGATGGATGGATGGATGGATGGATGGATGGATGGATGGATGGATGGATGGATGGATGGACGGATGGATGGACGGATGGACGGATGGACGGATGGACGGATGGACGGATGGATGCCTGGATGCATGGATGCATGGGTGCATGGATGCATGGATGCATGGATGCATGGATGCATGGATAGATGATAGTTGGATAGATGGATCGATGAAAAGATGACATGAGTAGATCGATCGATAGATAGACAGACAGACAGATAGGTGCATAGATAGGTCGATAGATAGGTAGATAGATAGATCGAGCGACACAGAGATAGAATGGAGAGATCGACGGATACATTGATACATAGATAGCTGCATGGAGGGATAGATGGGTAGATGGATGCACAGATACATAGACGGACAAAATATATGCATATAATTCCATATATACATATATTTGTATATGTTTTTTATTTTGGGACATTTATATTTGCATATACATATGTGTATATATAAATATGTATAGATATGCATTTGGGCTCGCAACGGCTTGCGGGGCCAGTAAAGTAGCAATTTTTGCATGTCACAGTATCATCTAGTATTTCACATTGTCTATTTACCACAGACTTGGTTCATGAAGACAATAGTCACGCTAATAGACCCAAATGAAATTTTATAAACCAAAGACCTCAATTATCTGAACTACAAATGTTTTAGTTTTCTCTGAGAGTATTAGTGGTATTACTATAGTCACCGGTAGATCATGCTGCGGTATGCTTTGAAGAAGCTTGCTGGTCATGACCCTCAGCCTCACGGTTTGTTAATTTGCATGACAATGAAGGACTGCATGGCTTCAGTTTCATGGTTTGCCGCTCGAACCACCTTGGCCATGCATTTCTTGGGACCCTCGCTGATTCTCGAAAACGGGTTCTCCGACACGGTGACACTGCAGGGCATCCTTGTCGCTGGCGCTCTGAAGCTGATTCCGTGGCT
>VSDK01021467.1:104406-124199 GCA_009767595.1 Symbiodinium kawagutii
CGTGTAGGGTCTCAAAATTTTCGTCTTTGGACTGAGCATCTTCCAGATCAAAGAAGAATCGCGCCAAGATCATGAAGACACTGCCAGGCCGAACTATCCACAAGCGGCCTTCGACCGTTCTACGTCGCCCAGCTGCAGTTCATCACCATCGTGCTACTGCATTGACAAGGCCAGCCGGTGTAATGAAATCAGTCCTCAACAAAAGCAAGCGAGGCACGTCAAAGGATACCCCCTCTCAAGGTCAATGGGTTTTCGCCGCAGTCCTTGTGGGTGACAAAAAACTTGTTACACACATGCCAATGGCCTCAAGAAATTTTCCATCACCCCGTTGCCCAACCCAGCTCTTGCCAAAGACGGTAAGGTACGTGGCACTTATTCTTTGAAAGTGTATTTCCCCAAAGGCGCTCGTCGCACACGATGCTTGGAAAGCATCATCCGCTGCTCTGTCTCAACTGGGCTACAAAGCGGCTCCGCCCATCAATCATTCCACAGGTTGGGGTGCTACTACCGGCTTCCGTTCAAACAACATCGAAGCTGAATTCAGCAGGCTCGAGAACATGGCCCGTGAGCACTATGGACGGCTACGCTTTCAAGCCACAGCGGCACGTTCAGAATCCTGCTCCAGCGCCGAAGAAGAAGATGATATATCCTTGAGGCGGGTGATTTATATGAATATGCTTTTCGTGTCAATGTTGGGGGCAGCATTCAGGATATCCTGAAGGCTCTAACATGCTTTAACCATGGCTTCCCTTGTAAAGCTTGAAAGCAGGATGCAAATGGACAGATTCTGTTTGGGTGTTGGGTGCGCGCAACCTTCGTGGGATCAAGAAAGTTGCGTCTGCGTCTGAAGTATCTGTATGCCAAAAAGGAGTGTCTGCTTGTCGTGCTTTTATTTTTTCGTATGCTTGATCAATGTGTTCAATTCAGAAATGTTTCCATCTTGTGACTGTATCCTATCCCCTTAACGAAGCAAGTTGAAGTACAATTTGGACAAAGGAAGATGGGTGATTCACAGTGTTGCTTCGAGCTTTTTGTCATTAGGATATTTATGGCATACCTTGCTGTGTTTACAGTAATATCATAGTTCTACAGCTGCCTTTCTGCTTTTATGTTCGTTGCTTGCTGCAAGGGCTCTCAGTTTTCCCGTTTGACTCTATAGTCGCATGACCATGGCTCCCAAAAGTCACTTGATCATTGGCACCGTCTCCAGGGTCAAAGCCGGCCAGTTGCATCTCAACATCCGGCCAGCATGTGAAAGGCCAGAGGGACAAGGACACCTTCAAGCGGTATACAAGAACTTTCGGTTCCAGACGCCCGGCAAGCGCACGCAGACATAGCGGCCGGAAAGGTCGCAGCGTGCGAAAGCAAAAGGCTACGAACCGTGAAGCGCATTCAATGTCACGTCAATTCTCTCCAGAAAAGAACGATCTACAGCCAGCGCCACATGAGGCATGGAGCCAAACAGCGCAGGAAGGCTTGGAACAATTGATGAAATAGCTAGCTAAAGGCTCAAATCCTTCTTCGTTACCGTCTGTGCCCGCGATCGAAGACAAGGCATCCTCCTCGAACGCAGTGCCACCGTCAGCAACCGCAACAGCCAAGACGCGCCAAGAAGACAATGAAGGTTCTTTTCGTGTTCGGATGATTGTTCTTCGGATAGTGGCTCTGCTGCGGCGTCGTTCAAGTCCCCATCGCCATTCAGTACTGCATCTCCAGCTCGCAGACGACGTTGTTTGATGGCTCTGACAATTCAACACCACGAAGAAATTGCAGATGTGCATTGCGATTGTGAGGGTTGGTTAAAATTAGGTCATTTGCGAGTAGCGATATTGAATTTTCGGCACGCAAAGTAATGCCAGTCACAGGAGCCTGGAGGGAAAAAAGAATTCCCGTCTGCTTCCCTTCTCCTTGGGCCCTGTGCAACGTCGGGGGCCATAAACAAAGAAATCTAAATAGATTTGTTTATGTATGTATTGATTAATTTGGTTTATTGTTTTTCCTTTTTTGTATTTATGTTTTTTATTCATTTTTTTGTGCTTTCAGCTTCTGATTTTTCATTTTTCATTTGTTCATTAATTGATTGTCTGGTTTTTCCTGTTTTGTTTCATTCATGCATATTGTGTTCATTGATTTTTCTATTTATGAATTGGCTTTTGAGTTTTGTTTTTTAAAATTTATTTATATATTTTATATATATATACATATTTATTTTTTTATTTGCACTTATATTTCAATTAAAAAGATAAATAAGTAAATTCATAAAAGAAAAAGATAAATAAATAAACAAATAGATTTTTTAGAAAATAAATACAAAAAATATCAATAAATCAATAAATGAACAATTCTAAAAAGAAATTAAATCAATCAATAAATAAATACATAAATAATTAATAAATAAAAAGATACACTAAATTAAATACATGAATAAAAAATGAATGAAAAAATAAATATTGGGTCCCCCCCCCTCACTAACAGTCGGGAAATGGATTTCCATTTTACTACCCAGGCAAAATGACCGCAACCAACCCTGGTCTGGTCCGATTCCTTGATCGCTTGGGGCACCCCAATCCTCAAAACCAAGTTCTCAATGAACATTCTGGCCACCCCAATCCTCAAAACAGTTTTGTGCAAAGTATTGTTGTGGAAAGACAACTGGTTCAGGGGGCCTTCGCAAGCTGCAGCTGAAATCCATAAATCTCAGATGCCATGGATGATTACAGCTGTGGCAGAGGCAATGGCAGTTTTGAAAAAACACAATTTTGAATCTCCGAAGTGGAAAAAGACAGCTGGCTCGAAGGGCCTACGCAAGCTGCAGCTGAAATCCTGGAAATTTCAGATGCCATGGATGACGGCAGCTGTGGCATAGGCAATGGCAGTTCCCAAACAAAGTCATTTTGAAAACAGTTTCCTTAGAAATACTGCTGTGTAAAGGCTCAAGTGGTTCGGGAGCCTACGCAGGCTGCAGCTGAAATCATTCCATTTCAGATCTTCTCAACGAAGCATTCTGGCAGAAAGGATAGAAGAGGTTCAGCTTTGCAGCATGGTGAGTGCCAGCCGATCTTCCCAAGGGTGTTTCACGTCCAACTTTCTTGTGTGTTTTGTTGTGGCGTAGTTTGTGGTCACTGTTAGTGTTCCGAGGGAAGACTCAACACACCATAGATATGTAAGATAGATGATTACGCAAGACAGTGGTGCACACATATGAGCATCTACAAGAGCATGGATGGTAATATGCAATTGAAGGGGAGTAATATCAGATTGGGCTAGATTACAATGATGGGCATGGGTAAAGATGGACAGATTGAAAAAAAGGCAAGGAGACGGAGAAAGAGACAGAAAGGCCGACAAACGATAAGTATACTTGATCGGATAGGGTGGGTTAAGAGCCAAGAGAGATGAAATGAGATAACGTCGAACATGTTGATAGCTGTATAGGCCGATGGCTTGATAGTTGGGTGTAAACATGGACAGACATGCGTTCCCATTAGGAAATCGCGAAGCATAGGGTAGTGCATGGGTCAAACCATTGCATTCCCTCTTATAGTTTGTTTTTATCCCACATTATTGGCGGTCAATTTGAACCCGAAAACAAATGAGCTTTCGCTTGTCAACATTTGACAACAGAATCCACCAACCCGTCTGCCCGTTTTTCCCAATTCCACCCGAGTTGATCAACTGGCAGAACAGCTGCTGGGAATTCCTGGTCGTTGTATGTGGTCACATTTCCTGCAGCCCCCAATCGGTGTTGTTGACACATGGCTGTACCGGTTCCTAAGTTATTGTGAAGCCTAGTCTTCAAGCACGTTGTTACCCATGGTTGGCATAGCCCCAGAATTTGTTTTTATTTTTCCCAAACCACCATGAACCACGCAATTTCGGAATTTGTTTAAACTTGCATTTCTTCAGCTGGACAACGTTTCGCAGCAGGACCTCGGAACCTGCCTCGTCCGCCTCTCATTTGGCACGACCACCATAAAGTTTCGCATTTGAAGGCCTGGCAGTGGTCAAAACACAATTGAAAACGGTACTTGTCATGTGTTATTTTTTGTTCTATGTATGTGACACATTAATATATGAAATGTTTTTTAATATCTGATATTTTTACATGAATAATAAGATTTGAATATATATACATGTATTTATATATATTTTTTTTCATATTTTTTCAAAAGAATACACATTTGATTCACATGCAGAATATGTGGGCGCGTAAATATGTACGTATTCACAAAATACGTACAAGACACTCATGTTGATATAGGCGCACGCACACACACACACACACGCACCTGCTTACATTTGCACGTTTGAAATTGTATTTAATTCATTGCACTTGCAATTGGCTCAATCACATCTGGTTAATGCAGGATGAAGTCAGTGAACGGAGACTGCTGAAAGGTGGAAACCAGAGAGCCATTTACAAAGACACTGGGTGAATTACAATGACTAGGTACATCTTGGAAACATCAGGAAACTCGGGTTGTTTGGTTGTGATGCGCAAGGCCATCATGCGCCTTGCGGTAAAAACTTGGCAAAAGTGGAACCCCAAATCCTCGGAATGCTGTTTTCTCTGATTGTGGGAACTCATAGGTGGAACCTCAGCGGATTTCAGAATCATGGGGAGTTGCGGTTCCTAGGGTTAGCGAGGACACCAGCAAGAACTAATGACGTTTTCTGCGTTCCGTTGTTGATGTGAATGCTAAGGCTGCAAGTAGAACAGAGTGATTAAGACTACAAACCCGATGCATTGAATTTCCAATGATTAATATCTTCAATGTCCATCAGCTTTGATGCAAGGTTTTGTTTCATTTCTTTCTGTTGCAAAGTAGTCACCAGGCCATCTATCAATCCAGATCCCCTCTCAAGGCATTGATGGAGATGGATTGGCAACCGTAGATTTGCGACCATGCGCATCCCTGCCCCCAACAAAAGATCATGTGGGAAGTGTCTTAGGGGTACTTGAACAACGGACACGTCAGAAGGTTCGTTTTTCTTCGTTTCCAACTACTTTTCACAAGACAGTCCTTCAACCTGGGGTAGGTCTTCCCAATATTTAGATCCTCGCATAGAATAAATACATGTGTAATCATGTATGTGAATATCAAAAAATCTTCAAATATCTACTCATATTTACATTGTATTACATGTAAACAATCGTCTTGGAAATGCAGGAAGCCTGAGCAGCTACAGACATTCGAAGACCAAAAGGTCGAAGTGCCACACATTTTGTCCGCCAAGTTGAAATGAGTTGGTTTGCCACTGATGTTGCAGTGGTTATAAGGGATTTGTAGAGTTTATAGTTCATAAGCATTGACAACGACTAATTAATCATAATCATAGGGAATTATACTGGTCACGTACCGTGTTTCAATTCCAGAAGTGTTCCAGACACAGATTCACCTTCCAAAGCCACTATCAATCACCAAGAAACATTCGTATGTGCTATTAGTCTGCCCATGTTTCAACCATTCTGAGCCACTAGCGACAAATGTAAGGATCACTTACAATAGTCAATAAAAGTCACATATACTCTATATCAGTATTGGATAGTATTATATAGTTTCCCCCACATTTCCAACAAAACGGAATCTCAGATCGTTCACGACTTCATCGGCAGTCGGTGCACAAATGTGCCACGCGACGAAGGGCCACGCAGAATCCAAAGTGCCACGCTGACTTAGTCACATGTGACATGATTTATACCGCCACCAGGGGTTGTCATCATTCCCCATCTGGAAAGATGTATAGACGCCTGTCAAAAACGAGGAGGGCCCTTTTTTGCCCCAAAAACCACAAGAGAGTGAGTGGTTCTTGATGCTGCCGTGTCTATTATACTCTAGTTGCTGCTGCTCTTGTTGGTGCCGCTGCCGCTCTTGTTGGTGTTGCTGCTCTTTGTGTTGTTTCTGGATAGTAGGACCCAATTAGTTGAGACATGTTTGCGGCATATCTTTTGATGGCTGATCATAGATTTTCAGCCTTCTCAATTCACGTTGACCATCAGAAGCTATTGATTACCTATAGAAACTAAACATCACTGACCTTGATTAAATTGGACATCACTAAGCAGCATCAGTCTCCATTAGACATTGCTCGCAAGTTCTTGAACAGGGCATCGTTCAACAACCTTGGGGCGCTGTTGGGAGAATGTCAGCCCCCTCCCGTGAAAAAAATGCTGAATTTTATCTCTGATGCTGATCTTTTTTTGCTGGTTCAATGGTTAATGCTGGGTCCATACTGGAATGATATCATGTTGGCGGATGTTGGCGGCAAAAATGGTTGATAATGGGACGACCATTTTTGTCCACCCACCAACCAGTTGACAATGTCTCATTTTAATGGCTTTGGGGGTAAGACAGCCCCAAGTGGTGCAACTTCAGCGACGAAAATGTTTCGATCCGACGCAGCACCGCTGGACGGGACGAAAAGTGTCAGGCTGAGCGAGGCTGAGCCCTACCCCCTCTTCATAGGAGTTCCTGCAGCTGTTTTGATTGGCCACCAGTTGGTACTATAGTTGATGATTTTAGACATTTGATTTGTGCCCCAATAATTTGGATATTTGGTTGATTACGAAACATATTCTGGGGACGGCTCATATCCACCAACCAGGAAACCAACAAGCGTTTAGATATTTGGAACTTGTTTGGTGCCAAGTTGGAAAGGTGGAACTGTGCTGGGATGCCAGGAGAATTAGGGTATCTGTAAAGCCAGTGGCCCTAGCTTGCCCTTGCGTTCTCCAACACCATGTGCTGATTGGACATGCGTGATCACCGCCATCATCATCATCATCATCATCATCATCATCATCATCATCATCATCATCATCTGGTTTGGTTTGGTACATTGATGAGTGCTTAGTTAATGCCCATTCTTTTCAGGGCTCGTAGCACAGGCTTGGTAGTTCTTCTGAAGAAATCTGGCAGTCAAAGGATCCAGTTGGATCGTTAGGATCTTGTGAGGTTCGTGAGGTTGGTTGATATTTTTTCATCACTACCAAGAAATAGTTTGTGGGATCGCCACCATTTGATGGGATCTGACTGTGATCAGTTGAACAGTGACAAAGGAACAGTCGTACTTTTTGTTTTGCTAGCAGCATGGTGTGTGAAGAAACCGGCAGCACAGACTTTGTTGTGGTGGTCTTCATTGTTGATCACGGCTGATAAAGTAACATTCAATGGTTAATCATGTACGGTAATAAACCATCCACTTGTTGGGGTCTCCTATGACTTGAGACACATCGGGATGGTAGTTTCTCAAAAGCTGGTGGTACCCCCAAATCATCCAAGAATATCCAATAGCATTTTTTTGGAAATAAACACAATCCAATGATATCCAATCCAATGAGATCCAAATCACACAATAATATCCAATAATATTTATTTTTTGGGTCCCTTATGACTTGAGAAACACCCATTTGTTCAAACCACTAACTAGTGATTCGTAGCACCGACACAGTCCATTCCGAGGTGAGCATGACGACCGTAGGGCTGGGTGATCTTTCAGGTGAAGCCACTTGTGTTGGGATGGCTTTGGATGGGCAGGTGCTTGCATGGGCTTGGTGATTCAGTGGCTTTATTTTGCTTCCTGCATTGGTTGATGCTGATGCTACTATGTGTTTTTCGCAGAATGCTGCCATGACAAGCGCGATGCCCAGGCCGATCCAGTGGGTTGAAAGCAATGGGCAAAATCAATGGTTTGGACAAAGTTTATTTGGCTACGGGTCAATATCAACCAACAACTTTATGGGGGTATAATGACCAACAATAATAGGGAAAACAACAGTTAATGATGGGAATTAGGGGTTTGACCCACAGCCATTTTGGCTTGACCACAAGTCAGGCTGTCCCAACTTTGCCTCTCCTTTTGGAATATTTGCAGGTGATTTCATGCGCGGACCCTTGTGCAGTTGGACATTTGTTCGGAAATCGATCTCATTTCTGCCAACTTCAAAGACAATAGTGAATGGTGGCAAAGATCACTGCCAGGAAATGGTCATGGCTTACGAAGTACGCAGGGTTGTCATAAACCATGCTTCAGATGATAATTGCATAATAAAGTCAGGATAAGAGTATCATCTAATGTTCAAGTTGTGTATTGCTTCCCAACCTTACTTTCAAAGATGATCTAAAACCATAGGTTCGAACCGCATCTTGCCATCTTGCCAAGCGCCGTGTGATGTGTCTCCCAATCCGCAGCCGTTGAAAACTCAAAAAAAAAGAGCACCGAACTACAACTGTGACATCAACTGTGGTAAAAGAGCGCCTGAAAACAAAGGCAAAAACCCATGCGAATTGGCAGCGCTTTCATCTCAGTTGGTGGAACTTACGACGCGCAGGCACGGTGCGTCCGCGGCGCCTCGTGCCTCTCCGCCATGGTCGCTGGCTCGGATCCCCTGGCCGAAACCAACGGCAACGGAGCAGGAACGGGAACTCCGCCCTGGCTGCGTGTTGCCTTGGCAGAGCTGGATGAACATTGGAAGAGCTTCAGGGAACAGCTCTTGGAGGCGGGGACAGCGAGCTGTCCGGACTCAGATTTGGTCGGCTAGGATACACACATTTGGTGGTTTCTCAAGCCATCGGGTTACCCCTAAATCATCCATTAATAGTCATTTGTAATAAACCAGCCAGTTTGGGGGTCCTGTATTTTGAGAAACCACCATATTTATATATATATATATATTTATTTAGATATACAAAGGTATATATATATATACGTATGTGTGTGTATGTATATGTTTACTTAAAGTACACATATATTTTTGTACCATATATACAATACATACATGATATTATCTTCATTGTGTTTATATACATTACAGGTATTGTGCATGTTAATAGTTATGAATCTGTCAAGCAATGTTACATAAACCCGAATGGTTGTCCAGTTGATGTTATATTAATATCAATCATCTTGTATGGTGTATAAAAAGTTATGATCATTTTGGTGAATCATCAAAACTTGATGTTATATATACTCGCTCATGCTGAATCAAGAGTACCCCTTCCTACCTGGTGATTTCGAAAAGAAGTGCTGGCGTGATCGCTTCCTCGTTTTTCGTCGTTTTGAATACCCCTGAAATCGCTTGCAATGCGTACCTTTGAGCCTTTCCCCAAACCCAATAGCCTCCCAGTCAGTCTCAACACCCAAAGTGGCACCAGCAGCTGGGGAGACCGGTTGAAACCGGCTGCATGGGAGGACAGTGCAGGCTGACTGCCGGAGCATTCGCACGGGGAATTTGACTTCCCAACAATCCGCACAAATATATGTGCCGTTAAAATCCGTTAAAGAGTGGATATATATGTTGGATTTGTTCTTCATTGTTATAAAGTTGTCCAGGTAGTACCGGGTGCACAGATGTGTGTCCAGGAATTTGTATGACCGAATCTGAGAAGTGATCAGATCTCCAAAAACCAACTTGCAGATGGGATAGGATCGGAGTTAACTAATGCCCCTTCAACTTTCGTTGTTTTGGTGCGACCGAAAATGGCGGGGGCAAATGTGCCATACAAGGAATGTGGAGCTTTCACTTTGAAAGACCTTAAACCATGCCCCGGAGAGATGTGGGTGGATGGCATTCAATGACGTGAATCAAGGTTCCAGATACAACCACAACCATCAACGAGCAAGTCTGGATGCTAGGAGACTAGGAAGCCATCAGCCGTGGCCACCGGTAGCTTCATTTCCTTTTTCTGCTGGCCTTTTGGCAACAAACACGAAAAATATCCGCACTGAAAACGACATGTTTGGCTGATGGTTTTAAACATTTGCATATTCCCCACAGTTTGGGATGGTTGGTTGGTTGAGTCATATTGTTAAAGGGGGTGGAAACCATCAACCAGTGTTGTGGCGAAAGCTTCAGCCAAATTGTTCCCTTTCCCAGCTGCCATGATTCGCTTTCCCGACAGAGGGATCTGTCATCAACCGATAGTACTCAAGCTAATCAGTAATGTTGATATCGAGCAGTGAGCAGTGATGTTGTCAATCACTCAATCACTTGTTGGATATCAACGTAAATCTTCAGTATAAGCACCTACGCAGACGCACAACCAATACTTGGGGTACCGCCGTACAGAGGTGCGTGTTTGTGCCCGCTCCTAGAACGACATGCATTCGAAAAATATGAACCAAGCGACATCAAGCGATTGGTACGGTTGTTTTTGCAAGCAATAAAGTAAGCTGGTAAGCATTCTGATGTCCGAGCATGGAAGTGTCACTCCCGGCCACGACAATGGTTTTTGAGGTGAGTGTATAAACTCAGTAATAAAAGGAGCTAGGATGTGCATTTCAAATTGAACCTCCCCAGGCATTCGCATTCCAAGAGTCAACAGAACAATTAGGGATGAGAACAAAAGCAAGGAGATATACTTTGAAAGCACATGTTTTGTGATCATGTGGATAGCGCGGATCATGTTACTTTCATAGTTGGATTATAACCTTTGGATTATTTGGGGGTACCATGTTTGGAATGTTTTGTTTCAATTGAACAACCCCATAACTTCAAGAAGTTATTCCTCACAACAACGACTGGCATGTTTGGGCTTCTTAATTTGATCATTAATTGAGCAGATGCATAGGTGCATGCATGCACATGTTTTTTGGTAGCTAGTGAGTGATTATGGATTGTATGATTATGGATTGTATGATTGTGGATTGTATGATTATGGACTGTATGACTATGGAAGCACCGGGCCTATTGTCGTATATCACTTGATTGTATGTTTATCGTTCTCTCTTGCCAAGCCAAAGATGGATTTTGGACAGCGGGATACAGCGGGCATATAATTCTACTTGCATCTACAGATAGATTGATAGACAAGCAGATACATAGATAAATAGATCGATCAATCCATCGATCGATAGATAGATAGATAATAGATACATGGATAGATAGATACATAGATAGATACATAGATAGATAGGTAGATTGATAGGTAGGTAGATTGATTGATAGGTAGGTAGGGTGATATAGGCAGCACGGTCTGATTGCTCCTTGTTGCAATGTCAGGCCATCCCCGATGAAGCTCAGGCGGGGGCTGTGACTTGCTGCGATGGTCGATGTAAAGCCTAGCTGGCGTTGCTTGAAATTGGAACAATAGATAGACAGATAGACAGATTGATAGATTGATAGATAGATAGATTGATTGATTGATTGATAGCTGGATAGCTGGATAGCCAGATAGATAGATAGATAGATAGATAAATCCATTCATAGATAGATTTATAGATGGATTTACAGATGGATAGATAGGTAGGTAGATAGATAGATAAATACTTTAATAGATAGGTAGATAGATAGATAGATACATTCATAGATAGATTTATAGATAGATTGATAGATAGATAGATAGATAGATAGGTACAGAGATAGATAGTTAGATCAATACATACAATGGATGATGAATATATACATAGATTGATAGATAGATAGGTAGGTAGATGGATCGATCGATTAAAATTCACATAGATAGATAGATAGATAGATAGATAGGTAGGTAGATAATTAGATACATAGATGTTTACATAGATGGATGGATAGATAGGTAGGGAGGTAGGTAGATAGATAAGTAGATATAGATAGATAGATAGATACATACATGCATGCATACATATACATACATACACAGATTGATAGATGTATACATAGATAGGTTGATAGATAGATAGATAGATAGATAGATAGATAGATAGATAGATCGGTAGATAGATATAAGAAGCACGGTATGATGTGCACCGCGCACAGAGATGATGGTTGCTCCTTATTGCGGTGTCAGGCCATCCCCGATGAAGCTCAGGCGGGGGCCGTGGGGGCTCTGACTTGACACTAAGGCAATCTCAAGCCAAACTGCGATGGTTGATGTGAAACCAGCTGGCGTAGCTTGAAATTGGAAATTTAAGAGGGCTATTGGAAATGACAAGAATTTACAGGAGAGCACAAGGGGATACATTATAATTACACGGGACTATAGCACTTATAAATCAAGCTATAATACATGTATAAATATATATATATATTTAATATATATATATATATAAGTATATATATATATATAGTGTGGTTTCTGAAAATGGGGGCACCCCCAAATCATCCATAAATAGTAATTTATAGAAACAAATCAACCATGTTTGGGGTCCCCTATTCTGAGCCACACTCATATGTATATATATATACTCATATGTGTATATATATATATTTGTATATACACCATGGCAATGGTTCACCAAAGTGCCCACTGAACATCGAGAACACAGAGTCAAGAACCGCTGTGGACCTACTAATCAACCAGGGATGATGGCTTGCGTTTACTGTAGATGAAGCCAGTTATGATGACCTTCTAGTTGGTGACTTGAACCACTCTCTCATCATTGAGTTTCCCAAATCTATAGTGGTCATTCCCGACTGGCCAAAGAGCTACAGATGTGCTTGATTGATATCATGGTGATCCCCAAGCAGCAAACCGCTGAGGCTTGCCATTGGGGGCAACACTTGGCGCCAATGCTGCGGGTCCAAAATATATCCACAACGCTCGGAAGATGATTCCTCCACTTTGCAAGTTCCATTGTCATAACCTCATGGAAGCAAACATGGACCATACCAACGGGTGCTCCAGCAGAAAAATGTAACACTTTCAGCAGGGTCTGGCTGTGGATTCCCAGCAGTGTAAGCATACGCATCATCAATCGTTTCTTGCTTGTTAACTGTACTCAATTGAAGGTGATTTGCTATAAACCAGCATTCTCCAAAATTTGGCTATGAAGAACGGCCATTCACAGTAGTAGCCTTGATTAACCAATGTTTTGTCACTAATAGTTTGCCAACTTTTGGGGACTATCAGCAGCTATGATGCAATCTCCAACCATCACTTCCCTATGACTTTGTAAAGATGTGCTTGAACCATTTCTGAGCGGGCTTCTGAGGAATGAGTTTCATTGCTTCGTATTGACTGATGCGGCTGTGGGTCCAGGGCCCCTGTACCCCAGAGGTTCACATCCCATGACCAAACTAGGTCAGATTAGTCCAACTGTTGGCATATGAACTACTCCCTATTTATCTATTTGTTGGTCCATATTTTGACCCACAACCATATCTAATCAATCATGCATGATAATTTTAGCTGTTATTGCTGGTAGAAAAAATGATATGGACAATTTTGGACCATTCTTGAAGCCTCAGAGAGGGTCCTGGAGCCCCATTTGTAGGCACCGCTAACGGAATTGCCATTGCAGGTGCGGGCAGCGGTTGTGATAAACTATGACTGATCAATTGTCCAAGGCTAGTTTTCAATCACTGATGGTTCGATTGGTTTCAAGCTCAGTTAAAAAGTTGATAGGCTAAGCTTCAACAAGAAGTACTTACTTGCAAGCTCACTCACTAACTTACTTGTATGTCCCTCCAATTCTTGAGCTGGAATGATTTCAACTGGCACCTTTCTGCTGATCACTGATGGCCCATCTTACACCTGGCTCTTGGTATGTGATTCTTGAGGTCAGAGTCCCTGCTGAACCAGGGTTTCTGGGGCTAGGCTGAGTAAGAAGCAGGGATCACACGCCTGTTGCTGCCGTGTTGAGATCAAAAGCTGCCCAGAAGCATTTAGTATGTGGAAGACTTACCGATGGTCAGTGATATTGGTGTAAGGGTGAAAAGTGATGGTACATGATGATATAGCCGCAAATTGCCAATCACAGTTTGTCAACTGTAAGCCTTCATGATGGTGAACGTTGGTGAAGAGTGGTCCATGAAGCCCAAGAATGCTTGACTTACCTTGCCTGAACCTTTTTATCCGCGGTAAATCGAAGCTATCCTGCTGCTTAGAAGCTCCCAATGTCCAAAACCTTCGGGGTTTGACGAAGGGATTGCCGATCACCAGCTCTAGGGGGGACAAGCTTCACCAGTGGCAACTCTTGGTGGCTCATGCCATGACATGAGGTGCAGTGTAGCCAAGATCTTCAAAGTTTGGGAAGTAAGCACATGATGTGCCTTTGTTGGAATCCTGAGAATGCTAGACGGGGCACATGTCATTGTACCAAAGAAGGATGCACATGACCATTGTTACCAAGCTATGGAAGGGTGTCCCCATGTGTGCCGGAATTTGCCAGAGAAAAGCACACAGACCTATATCAATAAATATATATATATACTGCGTACCCCAGATCTACCCAGTATGAAAAATATGATACCTAGTAGATTTACCAGGCGAACTGCACATTTTAGCAAAAGATATATAAATCATCCACAATCGCACTGGTCATTACATGGCTTTCTTTTGGCGCACAGTTGGCTAGAACATGTTCCCCTTCAGTCGGCTGTATTCGGTGGCCAACTACAGCAGTAACCACAATGATTACAGATCAGTAACCATATCAATTTATTAACAATGAACCATCAACCAGATGGGTAAATCCAAAGGTTCAATCAGGATTAATTGACTTCAACAACTGGTTGGTGCTTTGATTGGCATTTTCTATTTTCCCAATTGTATTACCGTTTCTGGTTGGTTGATTGACTTGCTCATCTTCATGAAATTAGGGCTGGTTCAATCACCAAGATACTGCCTGGTGGTTTTCAACATGTTTCAATTTTCCCCGATCTTTACAGCATTTTGCAGCTATGATTGGCTGGTTGACGAGCATATTTTTCATAGGGGTGGTTCAACCACCCTGGGGGACCTCTTGGACCAGCCACTGCTCCGATTCGTCGCTTCCGTTACGAGCTGCGGCGCCAGGAACGTTACGAATTCCAGGTCCTGCCACAGCGGAGCTGCTGGGATTCACGACCCTCGATTCACCGGCAGAAAAGGTGGTAACGAGTCTAAACCAAGTGATTTTAATTAAGCAACATTAATGATATTAGTGATCAATAGTACGATTCCCAAACACCATCAGCTACCACTATATGGTGGTTTCGCAGAATAGGGGACTCAAAAAATGGTTGGTTTGTACGTACTATAAATGACTAGTAAGCTGGATGATTTGGGGGTACCCCTATGGCTTGAGAAACACCCAATTGATGATCACTAGTAGTACTCAAGCAACATTTTGTTGAATTTTTGTTGATGATTATTTCGTTCTGAATATGATCAATTGGAGAATTTCGATCAGCGGAGCCCAGATACTCCATGTATGGTTTCCAGTGTTTGCCTACATGGTCGTGTCTCAAAATACAGGTACCACCAGTCATCATTCAGTTTATTAATTATTTTTTATAGAGAGAAGCCAACCATTTGTTTGGGGTTCCCTATGGCTTGAGATACCATCATAGCATTATCAACCATTAATAACCATGTATGGCATATTAACGTGGTAGGAAAAAATCGCTTGTACCAGCCACGATCTTCATCCGCAGATTCCTTGGTGACTGAGGTCAAGATTCGGGTCCGGGTTCACCCAACACGGCAACCTGGCCCGACCGTTTGGTGGGGCACGGGGCAACCGTGATGACAATGTTTGGGAAAATTGTTGGTGAATGAAATTTGCTGCTGGATAAAAGGGTTGGCGAATGGTGATGTTTGACGAATGGTGTATTATTGATACTGCTTGCTGGTTGGTGGTTTGATTCACATTTGTTCATTTTCCCCAGTAATTGGGGTGGTTTAATCACCAAGCCAGTTTATAGACGTATTGTCAAATTGTTGAAACCCAAGTTGGGGGTTGATTCACATATTAAACAAATGACTTGTCTATTCATAGTGATATATTAACCCAATGGTTTATATAATTTACATATGGCTGTGGGTCAAAACCCTTAGTCCGCCTGGTTCCCCTATCATTAACCATTGTTTTCCCTATAGTTTTGTTGGTTGTTATCCCCCAGTATTGGTTGGTTAAGTGCTGGACCCATAGCCATCTACTTGGTATATCCCCTACTTGGTATATCCCCTAGTAACCCTTGTATTGTTGGCCATTATCCCCTATTACTAACCATTAACCAGCCAGGTTGGTTGGTTGATATTGACCCATAGCCATCTTAACAAATGGTTGGT
Organism: Symbiodinium kawagutii; assembly: GCA_009767595.1. Classification (NCBI taxonomy): domain Eukaryota; class Dinophyceae; order Suessiales; family Symbiodiniaceae; genus Symbiodinium; species Symbiodinium kawagutii. The sequence goes on from VSDK01021467.1 coordinate 120,381, forward strand.
TGGCTTGTGCATTCACATCGGTGTGATTACCACCAAGCAGCTTGGATTTGATGAGGGGTCATCTCGGTCGTGGCCGGCGCTGCCCGTAGCCCCTCAGCTTCCACAACGTTGAACGGTCGCCAGAGGCCAAACACAGGGGGATATAGATATATAGAAGAAACCCTAGGCCAGGCCAACCTATTTTGCTGGTGGTTTTATAGGGGTTATTAGTTTTTCATAAACAGTGGTTATAATAAGGAATGATAGCCAACAACAATGGTTGAACAACTACTGGTTGGTGGTTTTCAACATTTTTATTTTCCCTATTATTATTATTAATACATGGTTGGTTGACTAATATTTTTCATAGGGGTTGACACCACCAACCAGATATGGATATTTGTGTAAGGCTTTGCATTTGTGGATGTAAAAATGACGGATAACTATACAATTGATATATGTTTGTATGAGACGTTTTCTTTTTAATTAACAATTACGTGAGTAAAGGGTGTTTCATCAGGTTGTCGTTTTTTGAGTTTTACCCTAAAAACGATAGGGGACGTACTAAAAACGATACCCCAAAAACAGCATGATCATGTCTCCAAGCGTCAAAGCATGGTTTGAAGCATTAAGGAATGGAGCCGCAATGCCGAAACCAAATGGGCTATTCCTATGGTGTGTAGCGATAAGGAACGTAGGTTATCATTCCCATGCTGTATTAAAATGCATATTTGTTAGAGATAATGTAGCACACAGAAAGCCAGGTACGTTTGATTGCAGGCGCTCAAACTATGTCCTTTGCTGGGCTCAAGACAGAGAGGTGAAGACATGACAAGGGACAGGAATGACACCTAGATAGGTAGATCGCATTCTATGGCAAGATAAAGAGATATACAAGGTTGGAAAGGTTGGACAAGTGGATGTGCAGTTGCAACTAGTTGCCACGGTCCATTGAACTTCGTCAAGCCGCTATGGCAGATAGCCTCTAGAAATCTTGTAGGTGTAAGGTCAGGATGAACGATACCCTGAACGATACCCGAACGATACCCCAAATGCACAAAAAACTGACCACAGAGACACTTCTTCCTTCAGCTCTGATAGCTCGAGCTCCTAGGAGTAGAAGAAACACAAGAAACAGCTTGGCAGCGGCAGGACCTGCGCAGGTACTGGAGCAGACTTGTCTTTTGCCAGCCTTGGTTGTTTTTCTATTTGTTGTGAACAGCCGGCGGCAGTGGTGTTCACCATGGGCTTGTATTGTCAATGTGAACCAGCCGTGCCGCGCTGGCTTTTATCCAAATGATTGTATGAAAACTTCATTCATGACTGCAGGTTTCGCAAGGATTTCCCCGCCTTACAGACGATTTTCAGAATCGCTGGATGGTTCTGGGATGATTTCGTAAATCAAGCTGTGCCTATGGCATTTGCTTTAAAGCGATGATATTCTGGATATCTAAATCAAGATGTGCCTATGGGATTGGCTATGAATTGATGATTCTGTGATATTTGATGGATATCTAAATCAAGCTGTGCCTCAGGGATTGGCTATGAAATGATGACTCTTTGAATGCCTGAATCAAGCTGTGCATGACTCTTTGAATGCTCGAATCAAGTTGTACCTATGGGATTTGCTTTGAAATGATGATTTTTTGAAGTCGAATCAAGCTGCGCCTCTGAGATTTACTATGAAATGATGACTCTTTGAATGCCTGAATCAAGCTGCGCTTATGGGATTTGCTAGCAAATGATGATTCTATGGATATTTAAATCAAGCTGTGCCCATGGAATTGGCTTTGAAATTATGAATCTTTGAATGCCTCAGCCAAGCTGTGCCTATGGGATTTGCTATAAAGTGTTGGCTGTAGGAACGCCTTCATCAAGCTGCACCCTTGACGATTTGCTATGAAATGATGACCCTACGAATGCCTGAATCCAGCTGTGCTGATGGGATTTGCTACAAGATGTTTTCAGGTTAGATGAAAACGTCCAAAACTTGGGAAACGATAGGGGGCGTATTTAAAAAGCCGTGAATACACCTCAAACATATAAAAAAGAAAACGGTTCACATATATATATATATAATAAACCGTTTACGGTGGTAGATAGATATCTAAACAATATTTGCACAGATATACAAAACTGCGTGTTTACACAATTAAACATATTTTGGTGAACACATGCACAGATGTGCATTTATATGATGACATATAATATGTAACATGATGTAGAATATATTTGCAAAAAAACACATATATGTACATAAATGATCAAAAATCCCTACCTATACATTGATTCAGAGACAAATCGGTTCTGAACACACACGCACACACTATAATGATATATATATGGTGGTTTTTCAAAATAGGGGTACCCCCAAATGATCCGATATCAACCATTTTGTAAGAGTAAACCATACATGTCTGGGCCCCCCCACAATACGAAACCACCCCATGTATATTTATATTTACATTTACATAACAATAAATATGTAAATATATATCTATATATATGTATTTGCATATATGTATATGAATGAAAACATAAATGTGTTTTTATGTATTTATGTATATGTTTATATTTTTGTATGCTGACATATGTATATATATATATAAATACACTTACATTTATATTTATATATACATAGATTTGTATATATATATGTATATATATTTATATTTACATAGATATGTATATATACATAGATATGTAAATATATGTTTATGCATAATTTTTTGTATATATGCACAGATATGTATATATGTATCAATTCATACATATATATATATATTTATTTATTTATTTATATTTGTATTTATATTTATAGATCTATTTTTAATTCGCACACAAATATAGCAGAGGCCGGGGTTCAAGTCTAACACGTCCGTTCTGAACATGACATCGACAAATTCGTTCTGAACACGCCATCGCCATTGAGGCTGTGAGTCAAGTGCCGTCCCTGCGCGAGTTTCCGGAGAAGGTGGGGCAGCGTTCGGCTTTCGGGTCAGCATGAAACTTACCAGTGATACCAATTCCTTGTTGGAACAAATTATTGGTTAATCAATGGTTCTTTAATGTTTAATTAATGGTTTATCATTGGTTATTTGATGGTTAATTTAATTAACGGCAACTAGTGGCAATTAATTGTTAATTGTTCATTAATGGTTATTCAATGGTTCGTTAATGGTTCGTGAGTGGTCAATTAATGGTGCGCTAATGGTTCGTTATCGGTTCATTAATGGTTCGTGAGTGGTCAATTAATGGTTGGTTATCGGGTCATTAATGGTTCATGAATGGTTAATCAATGGTTCGTTAATGTTTCACTAATGGTTCATTAATGGTTGGTCAATCGTTAATTGACAATCTTTAGTTAATCATTGATTAATCAAGAGCTAATTAATGGCTAACTATTCATAGATTTGCGGTTCATTAACTATATGAATGGTTAGTCCGTGGTCAATCAACTGGCATAAGAACAGGGAACAAATGGCTGTTTCTAAAGCCAAAGTGGGGTACCCCTGGTTATCATCCAGTTTATTCGTCATTTACCTTGGGGGTCCCCTATTTGAGAAACCACCAAATAACGAGCAAATTGATCAATCTGCCATTGGTGGATCATTTGAGGCAGTTTTACTGGGGAGTATGTACTATAGATTGTCATCATCAAACAACCTTCGCAAGCTTTTAAACAGCAGAATGTTCCGCGAGGATCAATTGTCGGTTCATATGTATGTGGGCAATGTTCATCATCATCATCATCATCATCATCATCATCATCATCATCATCATCATCATCATCATCATCATCACCATTATCATCATCATCATTATCATCATCATCATCAT
>VSDK01021467.1:124396-137513 GCA_009767595.1 Symbiodinium kawagutii
TCGTCGTCGTCGTCGTCGTCGTCGTCGTCGTCGTCGTCGTCGTCGTCATCAAGTACATTTACTGTTGGTTACAAAATGTTATAGATACAAATTTGTTGTGAATTATTGGCCGGATCAAAGTTCATCAAACACCCTGGGGTCACTCCTTACAGGGTTACTCCTTTAAAAGATTGTCATCCTTCTGAAAACCTCCAAAAGCTTCCTCATCATTCCAAACACTTCCCCATCATTCCAAACACTGTCTCATCATTCCAAACACTTCCTCACCATCCGAAAACCTCCAAAGACTTCCACACATTTCCTTCCCAATACTTCCAAAAACTTCCAAATACTTTCAAATACTTCCAAATGCTTTCAAATACTTCCAAATACTTTCAAATACTTCCAAAGACTTCCACATACTTCCAAAGCCTTCCAAATACTTCCGAACACTTCCAAAAACTTCCAATTCATGGCCTGTAAGATGTAAAATCTGCACGGAAAGATAAAGAAGCATTTACAAATATAGGGAAGTATATGGAAGTATATGGAAGTACATGGTAGAAGCCAGGACAGACCGTCTTTAGGAGATACCCTCTTCCTAGATAAGATAAAAGTGTTGTGAATATGTTTTTGTCTGTCAAAACGCATGTGGTGTAAAACACTCCTTGTGAAAGTGGTTCCCTTCAAGAATGACTTGGTTAAACAACTATGGATATTGTTCGTTCCAAAAAACAAGAATTTCGTATTATGTGTGTGTGAGCGAGCTTGGCTGTGTAGGCGACTTGGTGTGCACAGTGCAGCGTTTGTTGACTATTCATCTTGCTGTATGAAAGTGGAGTCGTGCAAGAGTGTTTGTTCAGCAACACAACATTCTCTCCTTCAAACTGCCTCCCCAAAATATGAGAATCGGATGTACCCTGGTCCCTCCACATCCCAAGTAGTTGAAGAGCTGTTGAACATTCCAGCTGTTGGACAAACATAGCAGCTGAAAATAGGATGTAGATAGTGTTGAATCGACCACTCAGTAGCCCTACAAACATTGATCCGGTTGTCCAACTCACGGCTACTAGTTTCAAATAACGGGTTGTGTTTATCTTTCGACTATGACAATACATACTATATATATATATATACATATTTACACTATCTACATTTTTTATTTACCCTATATATAAGTACGTATTTTTGTATATATATATATATATGTTTATATTTGTATATATCTATGTATATATACACAGGGTTTTAATTTGGAAGACTGAGTTGAAATTGCCTTTTATTCTCAATCTGTCAAGTGTCAGCCTTGAGCATCCCGATTGATTTCTGACTGTGCATGATTGGCGTTTGACCAGCAAACAGGCTCAATTTGAAAGAACGCCTAGCTTTAGTTCCAAATTAGTTTCACAGCCATACATAGCTGGTATATCCCCTATAAGTGTTCGTTGTCATCCCCTTTTATTAACCATTAACCAGCTAGAAATCACCATTCTTCAGATTTCTTTTTGCAATGGCAGTGGCCTGATCAGAGATGTGATCTTGTTCACAAGCTCTTCCAGCTGCTGGTCACATCCCCAAGATGTTGCCCATGTTTTTGCTGATTGGGACCCATCGCCATCTACCCTAGTTCATTGCTTTCCCGTTCTGAACTCATTCTTGTATCTTGTTGCGTTTGGGAGACTTACCCATACAACAGCCCTCTGTTAACATCCTCGTCTCAATTTTTCGTGTGAGATTTTGTTCAAGTGAAGTTGTTGGTTGAAAAATGGGGAAGACAGGTTACATGTGGCTGTGGGTCAAAACCCCGTACCCCTAGTTCCGCCCTGGTTAACCATTGTTTTCCCTATTATTGTTGGTGGAAATCCCCCATTAGTTGGTTGGTTAATATTGACCCATAGCCATGTGTGCCTTGGAGGTCCTTTGTATCATTCAAGGTCAAACAAATCACTGGTTGGTGGTTCGGAGGAAGCGATTTGGAGCCGGGGGTAATCATGTCCCCGCTCTCAAATGGAGCGTGCAGGATCTACCAGGGGTGTTCTAAGCGTGTTGTAGATACGGGAGTTTGCAATATTTGCACTTCATACAAGACCATCAAGGTTACATGTGTATTGAAAAGACTTTGTGACGATCAAGCTTGTGTGCAATTCGCATTTTTTGCCCGCACAAATGGTGGAGTCAATGCCTTGGTGATGGCGACGCACGGGTTGTTGCTGAATTGGTTCGAAAATGTTACATGTGGAGAAAACATGCCAAGTGTTTTTCATACCCGCGCATTCCCGAAACCTAAAAACTATACCAAAGTTTGCGGCCAAACATTTCCCATGGACATGCAGGGTCACCCTCCGATTTGTTTGATGAAAAATGTGTCTTTGTAAGGCTGGAGATTTGCACCGCACAGGGTCTGGGAATCCTTTGCCTCCAAGCAGTCTACCTCAAAATCTGAGCATTTCTGACCTCATCCGAGGTGTCAACCAGGGCACAGAATGAACCTAAGCCATTATGAACATCAAGAATTTCATCCAGATCATTCACCATAGATAGCCATTACATGTACCAACAATGAACCATCAACCATTATTCCATATGTGTTTGTATTTTCAATTAATCAGGATAATCAGGATCCACATGAACTAGGATTATCCATATTTGATTATCCTGATAATGGATGAACATATGTGTTTATATGTTCAATCAATCAGGATATGTGTTGATGACGGATGAATTGATATAAACACATATGATATTAACACATATCCTGATTAATGAATATAAACCCATTCCAGGTGACTATCAACCATAGATATTACATATAAATATAAACATATCCCTGACAACTATGTTAACACAATATCCATATTAACATATATCCTGATTAGGATATGAATGGATGTGTTCCATATTTGTCAACCCTTCATCCCTTCCAGTGATGAGCCCTGAGGCGCCCCTTCCGACCCTGCGGGCAGCGACCTGTGAGAGCACGATCTCGCAAAGCACCACTACCCTGGAAGGCGCGGTGGGCGCTGGGAGATCAACGGGTGGCCAAGCCATGACAGGTTCGAGTTTTCACGTTGTAAGCCACCAAAACATGAATCATTTGAAGCATGGAAGGCATTGGTTATATTGGTTGACTTGGGGTATCACTATAACTTGGCACCCAGATGGACTTATTTCAAAGTGAATAAGTCGATAAAGTTGCCAAAAACGGCTCAGAAGCGTTTGCTAATAAAACTATATGGCTTGCCTTGGTTTGGATGAGACGGTTGACGAATGAATTACATCAAAATAGAATTCGAGCAGCCTTGATCCACAGAGCGGGTGGTGAGTTCAGCTAGTGAATCTCCTGCTGTGCTGGTTGGATGTGGTGGTGATTCGTTTCCCAGGACGATTAGTATCATTGGTACGCTTTGCTTTTCTTTTGGAATGAGGTGACACGACTATGATCAGGCAGTATAGGCCATTTTTTCAAGATGGACAGATATAGATGATTAGATGTAGACGGATAGATACATACATGAACATGTTATAAGCATTTTGTTTCATGGTGTTTAACTGTTTAAGTATTGTTTCTGAGACATGTGAAAGCAGCAAGCGGGAGCCATGAGTTTGCCAGGAAGATGGTACCTGCCTTTTTGTTGCAATCAAGGGAAACATCAAAACAGATTCGGGTTGCGTCAAGCTGAGTTGGGTGGTTTCCGTGTCACCCGGAAGTGACCAGCTGTCAATTCCAGAGATGGATTCGTTTGTCTTCCCAGCTGCCCTGAGTACTCGAATCTCTATTTGGTAGTAAGGACTATGATGGACTATGCATCCTTCATGGTCCCAAACACAGAATGACCACAATTGCCCACAACATATTGCAGCCAGTGCTCCAACAGGACAAATTTCTTAAGGGGCAAGGGTTGACGGAAAGCTACAAGGGCCGACGTCGTAAAAGAAACACATGACGACCGCACGCACCGCTTCAATATGTTTCTATTAAATGTAGCCATAGCGGTCCTCCTCGCCCAAATTCCGGCACGATGCCTAGCGGGTTGTCGGACGCTCCCGGTCTCACCAGGACCTGGGACTTTGCCTTTGGGCAGCCAGACTGCAACTATTCATGATGCTATGACAAGGACATACCAGAACCAAAGGACACACAAGGACCTTGGTCCACCGGTGATTTTTTGAGTCTTGTCCATCAAGAAATCTCATTACCAACCATTTTTAGCCACAGCCATAGTAGATGATATCTAAACAATCAATTGGGTGATCAAAAAATTGCCAAAAACAGCAGCCACGGAGACTGACGCTACTTCTATGCCACTCTGCAGCTGGTTTCGGCCCATCGAGGCCGATTCCCCCAAAATGACCAGCAGTTTCACGGGAGTTTCAAGGGACGACGACTGGGTGCTCTTCCGGTACGCTAGATCCATGCCATGACTCGCAGTTTCATCACGGTTATGGTGAGGACTACCAAGTAGTTTTGGTCATTATCAACACTATGAAGCTGCTATTACTGTATTTACACTGTTAAGTCCAGTATCATGAGCCACTATGACCCGTGGTGTTTGCAGCATTGAGCAGCCATTCTTGACATAGACTTGATTCGTTCCCCCATTTTGATGGCAAGTTTCACATGTTGGTTGCATGTCCTGTCAGGAGATTCACTCCACTATGGTGATGTATCATCTCCAAATTTATGTGTATTCATTAGGTATATATATAATTATATAAGATAAAATGATATGCATACCTAATACATATGATCAATATACATTTATATACATATATATATATATATCATGTATGTATAGCATATCAATGCAAAACTGCACACCCCAAAGGCACCCAAAGATCTGGGGTGAACCTGCAGGCACAGTCATGCATCATGCAGCCAATCCCCTGTCCGGGGCTGCCTTGATGTCCGCGGTAACCACTCATCAGCATGACGCAGATTGACCTTCATTAACCAATCATTAACCATTCAATAGCCAATCATTAACCAATTATTAACCAAGCATTAACCAATCATTAAACAGTCACGAATCATGTTGACCAGTCAAGAAAATCGGTCGCACGAGTAGCAATCATGAATCGTTATGATGACCAGCATTGCTTCGCTCCCATCGGTGACACCGGACTCAGGCGGCCGTAAGTTGCCTTACTTGCAATCCAGTGGGGCGGCCAAGCGATCCGTGGCTTTGGCTCAGTTTGAACTAATAAGCATTTATTTACTATCATTAGATGGTGAACCATCAATGATTGTTGTTACTAGTTACTAGAATTAATTAAGTAGTTGGTTGATTACTATCAACCATTAATTGGTTTATATTGACAAATACTTTACTTGATCACCATACTATGATGATTATCACAAATCACTAATTACTAGTTAATGTGTTGGTTAATTACTATTGACAATTATAAACTTGATTAACCACCATTAATCATCAGTCATTAATTTGCCGACAAATGGAAATATTGGCTAGTGATATAATCATTATTAGCCCCCTCGTGGTAACCAATGGTAACCTGCCAAGAGCAGTGACAGTCCTTTTTGAAACCACGTTTGTGCCATGGCTGCGGAATTTGACAAGGGCAGTTGAGAGTTGCAGCAAGCACCGAACCTCTCCTGCTAATGGTGACACCTATAGCGAGGTCAGTCTGAACAGACAGTAACACCTGTTAAACCGGTGTGAAGTTCCAAAAACTGCCCTGCGCATGTTTTCTACACAGGGGAAAGGTGGGGTGGTTGGTCAGGCTGAGTAGATGTTCCGAAGTGAATTGTTGTAGTGTGACCCATCCAATTGTGGGCGTGGTGCTTGGTGCAAAAAACACCTCACATGTTTCAAAAAAGTCTCTGTGGCTTTTTGCAAATCGCTCAATGGTGGCCATTCCAATTTGTTGGTGCCCATGGTGTGAAAACATCACGAAACCCGGGACCGGTCACAACCCAGCGCGATCAACGGGTAACCATCTGCAAGGCAAAGTTTCACCAGCGCCATGAGCAGCCACAGCTGGTTGATTTGTGGGAAGCCTTGCTGGTTGTTCGTTGACAGGGTTCAGCCTTCTTTAGCCACTGGTTGTCCAATATGGCTGTGGGTCAAAACCCTGTACCCCTGATTCCCCCATCATGAACCAGCCTGTTTTCCCATTATTATTGTTGGTCAATTTTCTCCTCTATTGGGTGGTTAATATTGACCCATAGACATATTAATCCATATAGGACGCAGGACAACTGGTTTCTTGCGGCTTGGATACGCAAAATCCCAACCCCCGGGGGACTTGGCCTGACCGCGGTTCTGGACTTACCCATGGCGACAGCCTTGATTTCGACGTGAAGGGTGGGATTGACAAAAAAAGTTTTCGCCAGAGCCAGAGATAGCTTGAAGGAGTCAGGAACGCCCTGAGAACGAGATAGGAATTCACTGTAATTAGTTTGCAACAGCTTTTGCATCCAGGTCAAAATAGCCACTACAGAAAGTTTGAACCTATGCATGGTACCATGTTCTTTTTTCCTAAATTTTGCAGCGCCAAAGTGCACCCGTGCAAACATTTTGTACATTTCACATGTGCCCTACTTTTTGTAGCAGCCTGGTTTTTCAAACATGAACATCCAAGTGTACTAGTAGTGCTGTTCAATGAGATTGGAGCACGATGCAACGCAGGAATCAGAAAGTGTAGCAAGCATTGAAGTATAAGTTTTGAAACAATGTTTGTCCATGCTTCTCAAAATATAGCTGACATCCTCGTGCCAATATCCCCTACATAATGGTAGGTGTTGACATCCTTACGATCGGATTTTGGGTTGATTTTTGTAGATGAAAATGGGTGTTTAAACCTGCTGTTTGTAATCCAGAGGTCGTGCTGCATCTACCCAGGTTGAACCTTGCATTTTGTAGAGCTGCATCTTTTCATGAACTCTTGGTGAGAAACTCTTGGTAAGACATTCTTGGGGAGACAACGCTCTGGAAGTGATACTCTTGTAGTGAAACTCTTCAAGTGACAATCTGGGAAGACACTCTCGGAGTGGAGAGTCACTCTTGGTACTATAGAAAAGTGTTGCTACAAATTGATCATGCACGCCCAGCAAGACAATCTAGGAATCTAGGCCTAGCAACTTTAGTGTGCCTAGGGTCGGCCCGTCCAGCTAATGCGCGCTACAAAATGATGAGGCCACCTTACGTTACTACAAAATGCAATTAGTACCCAACTTTTGCATGAAGCTCCAGCACCCGTCACTTTGTTCCAGCAAAACATGGTAGCATATGAGTGTCACATAGAGTCATTTAGTGTCAGTTTGTATCATGTCGTGTCATTTAATGGCAACTAGTCGGAATTGGTGCCAAGTAGTGTCAATCAATGTTATTTTGTATCAGGTAGAGTCAAGTAGGAGCACAGGACAAAGACCCAAAGCAAGACACCAACAGCAAAGCTCTCCAGGACACCAAAGTTAAGTACAGATTGTTGTCCGTGCATATCTATGATTGAGATGATCACAATACCACCTTGTGCTACATTGTGCTTTCCTTTCATTTTTATGATGGAGACGACCGGAAGAAATCAAATCGAATCATCATGCAGTCCTTACATTTTGTAGCTTTTTTGTTCAAAAAAGTACCTGTGCCTTACCTTTTGTAGCAAGCATTCATTTTGATTGGGCGTTACCTTTTGTGGCTGTCTTTTGGTTGGTACACATTTTGTAGCTATTTTTTTTGCATACGTACTCCCCGGTTATTACAACCGGGATGCTTTTGCGCCTTTGCAGCCTGAATCGCAGCAAAGAAGCTTTCAAAAACACATACCATTAGCGAATCATTGACTAAATCATCTAAATCCCAATGAACTTAAACCTATATGATTAGATCATTGATCAAATTCCCAATGGATTCATAAAATCATGTAAAATCCAATTATTTCACAACTAAATTCCATGATTTCACAACTTCCATTTGCCTTGGAACAGCAGCGCCGAAGGGCCCCGTACCGTTTGGCCGCTGAGGCCTGGACAATTTGCAGCCCGCAGAGGCCAGAGCCGTTCGACATCGGCTCCGGGTTCGCTTGGGCGCGATGTCGAAGAAGTGCCGCGGCACGACGGGAGCTCCAGGTGGCCGAGGCGGTGGCCGAACACAGATTCGTGACATGTTGATGTTGATCAATATTTTTTTTCATGCTGGTGAAACCAAGTCATAGTAAGGGACCCATAAATAGTTGGTTACTAGAAATGGTTGATATTTTGGGTGATTTGGGGGTATGGCTTGAGAAACCACCAAATACATGCATGGATGTGATATAGATATTGCGTATAAGAGCAATCAGACGGCTGTTTGTTGTCGTACTTTTGTTGATGAGTGTGATTGTGTGTGCTTATAGCTTGTAAGTATTGGATCGACAACCATCGCACGCCATTATATATTCGCTAAATGTTGGATGTTGTCGTTGATAGTTGGGAACTTTGATGAATTTTGCCATGGCTAAACTGGAACTTGGAACTCGGAGTTTTGAGTAGATAGTTGGGGACCAGCAAAGGCGGCGAGAATAGCACATGGCAGTTCATTCCATGCACGCGAGCAGATCCATGTACAGGAAGATAGACAAATGACACAAATACCCCCACAAATCCTCTCGGGCACCATCAATGCACATCAGGATAAACGTACATGAAAGATGCCAAGCCCAACTGTTGACCGGTCATTAAAGGTATTCTGCCGCCTCATCGATTGTTTGATGATCATTACCCATGATTACCCCCCTTTTTGGGTCGTTGGTTGTAAACGCCTACAATCAATTAAGCATGGCCAAGTAACCACCCTATTTACCATCATCAATTACCATGGCTGGCATCATCAAGCACCAAACCTGTGGCAGTTGCGTACCTTCGAAGGTGCACATGTGGTGATCACCAGCTGGGTCACCAGCGCTCGTAGCTGTGGCCAGGGGTAGCTACGTGGGGAACTGGCAGCTGATGCGTGCACGAAGGTGACGCATGTGTGTACACAAGTTTCGCGTTGATTGCAGGAAACAGCTTCATGGCTATGGGTCAATATTAACTAACCAATAATGGAGGATAATCCCCAAGAATCATAAGGGAAACAATGGTTAAGGATAGGGGAACCAGGGGTACAGGGTTTTGACCCACAGCCTCATAGGAAAGGGCACGTCGTTCGACGAAGCGACATGATTCGAAGCTGCACCATGCTGCACCTAATAGTCCCTTGATTATAGGAAAGGTACCCGAATTGTGGCATGAAATATCATCATGTTTCTCTTTTGGTTGTTTTGATCTGGTTGGTGGTTTTATTGACATTGATCATTTTCCCCAACGTACTGACCATATGGTTGGTTGGTTGGTTGGTTGGTTGGTTGGTTGGTTGGTTGGTTGGTTGGTTGGTTGGTTGGTTGGTTGGTTGGTTGGTTGGTTGGTTGGTTGGTTGGTTGGTTGGTTGGTTGGTTGGTTGGTTGGCTGGCGCCTATTTTTCATGACAGGGTGGTTCAACCAGAAACCAGACGATCACCATTTTTGAGGCTTCACCATCATGAACATAAACTCTCAACGCCTATCAACACCTATTAACATCTATTAACATCCATTAAAGTCTATTAACATGTATTAAGACCAACCAGTGATATGTCTTTTAGTTTGGGAAGCCGTTCCCGCTGTTTCCCGCAAAATCAGGAAGATGGTGAGTGGTCAATCCCTCCACGACGCCGTGCAAGCGCTGGGTTTGACGCGCTACTCCGTGGAAGAGATGAACGACTTAGTGCCTTGCCCTGAAGGGAGCGAGGCCGCCGCCGTGTGAAAGCGGTCCCGGCCACTAAGCGGTGGTGAGGGTGTGAATGAAAGATGGACTATAGGTACCATCTATATGGAGGTACTAGATCTATATCTATGGTTTTTCAAGTCATAGGGGTACCTCCAAACTATGCTTGGTTGATGACTATCAACGCGCAAAATATTGGTTTCTGTAAGAGGGTACCTCTAAGATACCACCGAATGTTTGAACTATGATTATTTAAGGTCAAGTATGGTTGTATCTCTAGAGCGATGTTTTGATAAACACGGGACAGCAAGCAAGATTGCGGCGATCAACATTTAATGTCACGGCGACAATGAGCAGTTGACAGAAATGCGGGAACATGAATGATGGCCGCCCCAGACAATGGGTGTTCTCAAAGGGGTATGCATGAACGGTCGCATCCATAGATAGGGAATCCATCTAACCATCAACTACCATCATCATTGACAATTGTTTTTATTAAGCAGTATTGTAGTATGGCCATTCCAAAACCATCATTTTGACCTGAACTCCACGTGATGATTTTGGTTGACCTCACACTGGGAATCAAAAGCCAAAACCTTGACGTAAATAGAAATTGTGTTGCCACATATGGAGGTGTGTTGCTCTAAACCTAGCATACTCCAGCAATATTGCGTGTGATCGCGATCGGCTTCTTCAATCAGGGCTCCCGCAAGCATTAGCCCTGCAATGCTGCAGGTGAACTTGTTGGCGGACTTCATCAACTTGCAGTTCAAGGCCGCATTAGCTGCCATTTGCTGTGGGATGTTGGCCAGTCATTCATGAAACTGCTGAATCATCATGAATGAATGTACGCGGATAGAAGTTGTGCATGCGGGGATGATATGGTTGTATATAGCTTTATTTTCGTTTATAGACACAATCACAATTGCAATTTTATGCACATTTCATGCCCAAATTTTCTCAGCTTCATATTATGTCGTTTGCATATATACATGCACGTATGTATATGTTTTTGATTTGTATATTCGAATTGATATAAAAATGTATATTATTTTTTGTATTTGAACACGTCAACATGGTGTCTTTCCAAGACATTCAAATTTGCTCCTGGGTGCAGGCGCATCATGAACCGGGCAAAAGACGAATCAGGAAGACCATCTTCAGCTGGGAGGAGGAGCGTTGATCTGTGGGGCAGATGGTTCAATGGAAAGATTCACAACTATTTCTTTGGCATACTTTGACTTGATGAATTTTGAATAACGGTTTTGATTATTGTTAGTAATAGTCGCTGAAGATCTCAACTGATCAAAGAACCTTTTGCCCAAGATTATCCAAAGTACAACTGGGGCCAAAATTTATCCTCAAGTCATGGGGTTTCTTCAGGGGATTGACTTGTGGTTAGTAATAGGGGATAAACACCAACAATGATGGTTAAGCAACTATTCTATGGTGGTTTCTCGGAATACGAAATTCTAAGACTGGATGGTTCATTACTATCAATAGTTTAGATGGATCATTTGAGGGTCCCCGTTTTTGAGAAAGAGCCATATACTTCACGCATCCATCGATGCCCCTCCATTGTTGGCTTTAACAATATCGCCATCCCCAAAACCAACAAGTTCATTCACTTGGACGGTTGCTGGGTTTCTCAAGTGATGAGCAGCCGGGACAGCTAAGAATGTGAGGACGAACACAGCAAAATGAGTGTGAAAACAAAAAAAGGGGCAACATTATGTACATTATTTTCTGCAATCACTGCGATATATTGGGATAGTTTGTTGATTCACCTCCATGTTTCGGAAGGGTTGAAACCACCAACCAGCGCAGGAAGGTCATTCTATCTGCAATGAAAATATACATGCTGATAGAAAGTGGATCACAGAAATGATAATTCTATCTCGCGGATGTGATAGAAGTTGCCATCATTCCGCAGTTTCATTCGATCATTAGTCACCGTTCACGTCAGTCGTTGCTGACTACAGTCTCCCGGTATTCACCACTTGTTATTCCTGGGTTGTGTGGAGATTCTTCGGCTCAATCGTCCAGCTATGTTGCGGTTCTGCGGAAGCGCAGGGAGAATCCATGATGCCTCGATCACAGTGGTGACAGGTGGAGACCATGAATCACTCGATTGCAAGTTTTGGATCCAAATTGTTGATGGATTTCGGCTTGTGAATTTCTGAATTTTCTTTGATTTCACTTGATGATGATTTATGATACTTTATGTTGGTCATCGGGGATGAGAATCTTTGGATACCGAAAGAGCTTCTTTCCTTCACCCTCTTGCGGCACTTGCGCCTCTCTCGTCACTGTGACTCACTTCGATTCCGCGCCTGCGATGCCGGGTACTGGTGCCTGGTACTGGTGCCTGGTACTGGTGCCTGCGAAGCGTCCAGTGGGCTTTACCGGCCGCACACCAGACGCGGAAGATCATGAAAGAAATGCAAAGAATACATTGAAATCATTGCATAATATTGAATACATGTAACTTCCAAACTTAACGTTTGCCTCCAACCTTAACGTTTGCCTCACTTGCCCCACCCCATTCGGAATGCTTTTGCTTGGGACATCCTTGCGGGGCAAACCCTGAGGTTGTCCGGTACTGTACCTGTGGAATGTCAGAAGATACGCTGGACAGCCTGCCAGAATATATGCTAGATAGAATGTCGGAACGTATTCGGGAATGCAGCGATAATGCCGCTTAGCACGTCACGTAGAATGTCAGAGTACATGTCAGAATGATCAGAATGTGCACCAGATGGACTTCCAAAAAATATTCAATATTATACTGACAATTATAAGTAAAATGTCAGACAGACGGTCAGTAATGGTGTACAATTGTATGTGAAAAGTAATTATGCCAGATAGACTGTGACTAAATGGCAGAATACACGTCAGACGGAACGTCAGATAGAATGTCAGAGAACGCCAATGTGCTTGTCAGAATACATGGCAGACAGACTGCCAGAATACATGGCAGACAGACTGCCAGAATATATGCCAGAAACAATGTCGGAGTTTATGACGTCATGCATAGGCAGGATCCCTTACAGTCAAGCAATTTTGATAGGGAGCAGATCAGAATGCTGTGGAGCCTGCACTAAAGCATCTTGTTCACCCGAAACTGAAAGGGTTTTCCAACCAAGGACAGCCTCTAAATCTGGAAAACCCTCAGGATCTTAGCCAACCTGAGGATTTTGGCTCGAACTGTTGCTCTGGAATCTTTGATGTTTGGCCCCCATGATGTCTTTAACAACATGTATCAGATTGATCCTTACCAGACTTCCACCAGTTTCGGGAACTTCTAAGGCCGATGATTGAACCACAAGGTGAGCCTCGATGCTCAAAGGTCGAAACCATGGGTGGCCAGGTGCAGTCCCGGTTCCCACGACGCT
>VSDK01021467.1:137523-168004 GCA_009767595.1 Symbiodinium kawagutii
ACGCTCCGCTGGGAGGACAACACCGGGGAGGAGTACGGCTTATGGTCTTGGGAGTGGCCTTTGATCGGTCAGACCTCTGTGCCTTGGTGATCGAGCGATCGGTCAGGTTTCGCGCACGATTTTGAAAGAGGCCGCCAGGGGTTATGAACGCTTCATGGTGATAAAGATCTTTTCATGGATCAGCTATTCATCATAACTGCCTACAAGTTCAGATGAACCATTCATCATGATGGATGACTACTTTTCCATGGCTACTCAACTAGTCGTTGATTCGCAGAAAGGATTTCAACGCAGTACTGCAATGGTTAATTGATCATGATCAGAGTTGGGCGAGAAGAACCTGTTGCAATGCGCTGCCCCCAATCGTTCGCCAAGTTGGTAAAAATAGGTGTACTGCGTCTGTCCAGTAGGATAATTACCAGTAGATGTACACAATTACTCAAACAACTTTCCAGTATACACAGAATAATTGTAATTGCGGTTTCGGAATGAAAGATGAACTGTATGAAACCAAGCATCTCTTATCTTACTTCCTAAATGTGCAGTGATTGCTGTATATGGTGGTTTCTTAAAATAGGGGTACCCCAAAAATGGTAGGTTTATTACTAAAAATAGTTATTAATAGATGATTGGGGGGGTCCCCTATTTTGAGAAACACCCGTAGTGCTGAGTCTCCATGAACTCATGCATCACAACTCCATTGTTCAGTTGAGATTCCCGAGGGGTCGGTGAAGCACTGGGTGCCTCCGACCAGAACTCAGTTGGGGATTGGTCAATCGTAGGGGATACAGCTGCCAATCCTTGGGGATTGATTTAGAGTATTGGGGTAACACCTACTGATGGTATCCATCATAGTTGGTCGTTTTAAGCATTCGTGTAGCGTCTACTGATTTTTTAAAAACCATGTGTGATGTTTTGATTGGCTATCAATCGGTAGAGCAACTACGATAGTTGGTTTTGTCAGCATTGTTTTCTGGGATGGTTGAAGTCATATTTTTTTGGGGATTGAAAGTGCTTGCCCCAAAGCATTTTTGGGGCTTCCCTAGTTTGAGAAAGCACCAAGTTGAAAGTATGGCAGATCAACAGCTACGAGGCTGCTGCCACTGTGGATCACTGTGGCCCCTGCCAGGGCCAAAAGCGCTCACAATCCATGGCCAGCCTGTCAGTGATGGGTGAATATCATGTGCCTTGGGGATGGCTGGGAGGGCGGCCTGTGAACCTTCGGTAGCCCAGGACAAGACAGAGGGTAGATGGTCGTGCATGGTAGTAGCCTTTTCAGGTGCTGAGCCTGAGTGTTTGTAGGTTATCTGGCTAGTGGTTTGCTCAACATTTTTTATTTTCCCTAGTATTACCACGTTGTTTATTTCCCTAGTAGTACCAAATGATTGGTTGGTGGACTAATATTTTTCATTAATCATTAGGGGTTGAAACCACCAACCAGTTATATATGTTTGCACTCTTTAGAGCACTAAGAATGTTTGCTTCCGATCGGAACGATCATTGACGAATGTAAGTCAATGCAGAGTGTAAGGTTTCACAGTCGTTCAGGGAGCTGCATAAAGAACTACATATTGTATCATATTGTGATTGTGTTGCCTACGCTTTAAGTTCTATTGATCAATGTAAATCACACAATGTGAATCAATGTGAATCACAATCTTCCATTTCCACTAAGCTTGTTTCGCCGGTCTGATGGCTTTAACTGCAAGCCCAACCACTGGTATATACACACGTTGTAAGCTTATAACTTATACTGGTATAACTTATACTATGTTTGTCTCAATGGTCTAAAGAGTCTCAAGCCGGTAGGAGATGAACAGCAATCACGTGATCACACCGACTGTATCATGGCTTATATAATATATGAGCAACTTTGGCAAACCAAAAAAGTGATGGCCACTTTGGGGGTTAGGCCTTCGCCTCTTGCACTTGATTTTGATGAACAGATACTTTTCTGAAAGGGCATCTCAAACAATATGTTTACGTTTCTTAGTTAATTGCATTGAATGATGTGGCATAAGCATGTTTCAATAGAACAATTCTTTAGCATTTACCTTATCGTGATTTGATCTATTTTGAGGAACGATCACTTGATTTGCACAAGCAATTCATGATTACGGCAATTAGAAACTATGTACTGGAAAGTGAGTATAATTTTACATCTTTTCATTTACCAATTATGATTCATCATTTGATGCAACCAAAGTCCCGTGAATGATTACATCACATCAAGAAGTGTCGAGCACCAGCGACTTCCACTACTGGCGAAGGAGGAGGACCCAACAAAACGTACAAATGGAGGGGTCTCAAGTCATGGGGAACCCCAAGGTTATGGTTGGTTTACTACTATAAATAGTTCATGACTTGGATGATTTGGGTGTACCCATATTTTGAGAAGCCACCATATGTAAATGTATTTAAATATCTTTATATTTACATGCATACATGCATGCATGCATTACATTACATTACATTACATTACATTACATTACATCACATTACATTACATCACATCACATCACATTACATTCCATTCCATTGCATTACATTACATTACATTACATTACATACAAACATACATACATACAGACAGACAGACAGACCGACAGACAAACGGACAGACGGACAGACGGACAGACGGACAGACGGACAGACGGACAGACGGACAGACGGACAGACGGACAGACGGACAGACGGACAGACAGACAGACAGCCAGACATGCATACATACATACATACATACATACATACATACATACATACATACATACATACATACATACATACATACATACATATACGTTATACAGCGTTCTAAATTGGCGTTAGTTTACTTTCCTTTTCGTTTGAATTTATTCAAGCAAATGTTGACTACGTCTCGCACCGCGAAAGCTCGCGAAAGCAATGTTTGTATGCGTTTGTATTTTCTTATGTTCTGTTGTTATCTGTTGTTCTGGTTTCGCGAAAGCAACAGTCACCAAAATCATGCAAAATCAACAGAGGAGGGTTTCGCGAAAGCCCGCGAAAGCAAATCAACAACCAAACGTTTCGCGAAAGCATAAACCTCAGCCGCGAAAGCTCCGCGCAAGCTTTCGCGTAAGCAATGAATAATTTCATATAATTTCCATTGCCCGGGAAAAGGAAGTTAGAACACAGCTCATATATGTTTTTTCTTCGGGCACCCCTGTGCCGTGGTGAAATGCTGCTGCCATGCCATGCAAACTCAATATTATAATACCGTAGCCCCCGAAAAACTCAAACAAAAACGAAAGCAACAACATATCCAGCAGATGTTGGGTTCCATCCTACCAGGGTTCCATCCTACCAAAGGGGGTATGCCAACGGGGACCCCCGAGGACCCCAACATCAACAGAAGTCAGTCTGCTATAGCCGAGCCTTGGCCACGCGTGTTGCCCAATTTGAGCATTTCGAATCTAGCTACCAACGCAACATATATGGGTGTTTCTTGGAATAGGGAATCCCCAAAGTTATGGCTGGTTACTGTAAATGGTTGATCAACTGGATGATAACTGGAGGTACCCCAATAAACTTGAGAAACCAGCAAATTAATCAAGTTGATCAACAATAGTTTGCTGGCTAGAACCACATGAATCAAACATAGTTTCAGGGTACCCCAATGACATGGTGGCTGAAATGACGCTACAACCATGGTCAATGTAGCCATAGTGGTGGGCCATCCCTGCCCCCATGTGCTCGCTCACTTCGAAGCCCCCCGTGACATCGCCGTTAGGCCCACAGTAAGCACAACGTGGTACCTGCCTCGGCGTTGCTGGGGCACCCGGGGAGTTGGGGATTGGTGCGAGGCCAGGAGCGGTTCCCTCTCATACGGGGGAGCGAGGCCAGGAGCTACCAGGAGGGCTGGAACCAAGTGCTAGTTTTTCTTGGTCCATCGATTACTAGCCATAACTTAAACCGTACGAACCATTATGAATGAGTTGTGGAGATTGTTCTTGGATTTGTTCCCCTGTTCGTGCTTGGTGCTGCTCTTCTTGAACAAGATGTTGCTTTTTGTTGCCAAATGTTTTTGCCAGCGTTGTTTGTGTTTTGTTGAAAAATTATTGTTGTTGTTGTTGTTGTTGTTGTTGTTGTTGTTCTTGTGTTGCTGCTGGTGCTGATGTTAACCGCTCGCAATCACTGTTCTTAAGCAATTTGTCATTGCTGTTGTTGTTCTTGCTGTTGCTTCAGTTCTTCCTGCGGTTGTTGTTGTTGTTGTTGTTGTTGTTGTTGTTGTTGTTGTTGCTGCTGTTGTTGTTCTTGTGTTGCTGCTGGTGCTGCTGGTGCTGATGTTCACCGCTCGCAATCACTATTCTTAAGCAATTTGTCATTGCTGTTGTTGTTCTTGCTGTTGCTGCAGTTCTTCCTGCCGTTGTTGTTGTTGTTGTTGTTGTTGTTGTTGTTGTTGTTGTTGTCGTTGTTGTTGTCGTTGTTGTTGTTGTTGTTGTTGTTGTCGTTGTTGCACGTCTTGCTGTTTTGGTTGTGTCGTCGCAGCGTTGTCGTAACGTCGCCCTTGTTTGTGTCATGTATGGCTGTTGTTTGGGACAGAGCCACCAGGAGTGATGACCAACTGGTAGATTTTGTGAACCAACCAGCCAACCAACTAACCAACTAACCAACGAACCAGCCAGTCAGCCAACAGACCACCAACTGAGCGACAAAACAACCATCCGACAAACCCAGCCAACCAACATTCATAAAATCAAAGCAAGCCTCATTTTTTTATATTGTGAACAAACAAATGCAAACAGCAAGAAAATGATGCAATAAGAGAACGAGAACATTCAAAGCTTGTAAGAATAACAAGAACACTTGTGCACTGAAAAGACAAACTGACGGCATAAGAAGTTTGATTTGTCGACATCTAGCGCTGCAATAAGTACTGAATTTTTGGTACAGTTGTCTAGCCAATTGATGGACAAATGCAGATATCCACTCTCTGTGTTGACTGCCCGTCATGGGCCCGCAACGATTCCTTGCCAACCGTTACCAAGCAAAGTGCAACCAGCAAATACCATGCGAACCATGACTAATCAACCTAGTTGCTTACTCTCCACTAGCCACAACTGGGAAGTCGCAGGATGCAACTGTTCCTGGCCACCGATTCCGACGTTCACAAGCGAATCTTTGGCAATCAGGCCCCGCGAGTCGTAAGGGCAGCGGTTATATAAGGATGGTTGCATGGCTGAAGCTGAATTTCATGAATGTTCATGAACGTTCATCCATGTTCATCAATGACGTTCATCAGTGTTCATGTATGTTCATGAGTGTTGACGGATGAAGATGTTCATGAGATTTCATGAGCAAACTTAATCGTGAACAAGCTGAAGTCAAATAACATGATGCCTGATGGTGAAGCTGGTTACAGTTGATCAAGTTGCAGCTGCTTGCTCGGCCTTTGGAACAGTTCGCGGGTGAAGCTGCGAAAGCCGACTTGAGAAACACCAGTTTCATGTTTGCTGATGTTTGCCGTGTATCTGTTTGTAGACATTTGGCTGGGACAAGGTCATGTTCAAGCGTGACTGTGCAGCACTTGTGGCAAAAGCCAAAAGGTAGAGGGATCGGCGACAGGTGTAGAGAAAGGAGGTTGCATAAGATCTTTGCATCTACGACTTGGCCCCTTGCAACCCACCCCTTCGTTGGCCGTTGAATTTCAGGCCTACAAGCAGTTCTTGGCTTCTTGGCTGCAAAACCACATGACGGTCAAAACTGTGAACTCGTTCACTTGAAATCAGCTTGGATGATCATTTGCAATTTTTGCCGCCACATTTGTCCATCAGTATACATATCAGGTGGTGCTGTAGCCCCAAGTTCTCAGTTCAGCGCAATTCGAGCTACAAGGGGTGGGAATTGGCTTTTGTTGGGTCATTCTGATTTTTGGACAAACTCTTAGACTCAAATCTCCTAGCATTATTGAGCGTTCAAAGACTTTCTTTTAATTTTTGGTCACCCGAATTGCATGTTTCTCTCTCCTTGAACATTGAACATATCATGGGTTCATTATGCCACTGGGTTTTGCATCAAAGTGAGTGCCCGGTGAGCGACCACTATTGATAGATGGGTATGTTATTTGACCGATTGATGCATTCATACACAGAGATGGGGGCTACTCACAACCCAAGGTCACCATCGTTTCTAGCGCAAGGCCATGAACTGTTTCGGCTATGTCAAGGGCAACCCAACGGGATCTTTCTATTTGTAAATATGTTCATATTTCAAGACAGAGAGAGAGAGAGAGATCGCTAAACGTGCATGTCGATTCTGTAGGTTCATGACTTATGTTTATAAACGATTATCGCTGCAGAAGTTAAAACTGAAACAACTGAACAAATACATCCAAATCTATGATCTATTAATCTATTTGTGCACTCATGTGCACAAACATATCTATCTAAGATATTTATATATATATATTTATTTATAGACATATATATATATAGACATGCCTTGTGTCTTTTTGGGTCACTCCCAGGCACCCCAAAAAGTTGTTTATGACTTTTCTGTTGAACGCAACCGGGGTTTCCACTGTCGGGGCCGCCCGAGGCCATGCGTGAAATCCTCCTGGCAGGTGATACGAATCGCTTGGTCGCTGAGTTGACCTTCGTGCCTCGGCGGTGCGGCGGTGGTCACGCCGAGGCGCCACACGCCTGGCCATGGCTACACCGAGCTGGGGGGTTCACCTGCCACGGGAGACCAGCGTTGTCGCTGTCAAAGGTTTGCCTGAAATCACTGCAGATCACTGCAGCGATTGAATCAAGACATATACATGCTGATGTCACGCAGATAGAGTGTATATGAGTGTATCATAATGTATCATATCTTCATATGTTATGCCATATACATGTGTCTATTTCCTGGCTTATTTTTGGCTCTTATATACATGTGCTTGTTTACTACACACCCATAGCATCCTTACATAGAATATATGATTATACTTACACATATACACATATTCATGTATATATATATATACATGTTTACTTTACATTCTGCATAAACACATATTGCATGCAGAGAGATATATATGTGCGGATGTTTATGACATGTATCAGCACGTCTACAAATGTGTTGCGTCATGATTCCATGATGTGTAAAGACATCGCATGAAATGCTTTGAACAGGGCTCCCACCACTGATTTGTGCAAGTTGCCCTCCCTGGACTTGTATGGACTTGCCATTGGTTTGTACGGCTTTATTCTGGATTAATTATATAAGAAGGAGCCATACTAGGGGGCTAGTTGAGAACCCTCGATACCCCCAAGTAGCAATCATTCTAGGGGCTGCACAAGGGTTTGAATCAGAGTGTTACTCTTGACACAGTGCTCCTCGAAACTTCCAATTCCATGTAAACTTCCAATTCCATATAAACATACCGGTAATACTGCAACCCTTGTAAAACCTGGTACGTTGCTGGCATCTTAGGTTGTTTCTGTGAATAACGACCTATTGATCCTGCAGCTACAACCATTGTTTTCAAAACGTTTTGTTGTTGGCATATCTACGCTTCTGACATCGTTCTTACTGCCTCGATCCAGACAACAGACATGGCGAGACTACTGGAGCATGGTGAATGAGTTCCCCACCAATCAGCAGGCATTCAGATGTTTTTTTTGTTTCTATTTTCAGCAGATCCCCAAATTCAATGGAATTCAAATATTTGAATGTCTTATTGGTGGTATGGCATCGTTGCATCCCTCAATAATGCTTCGCCAAACGGCCCAACGGCTGTTCAAGCGCTTCCTTTGTCCGCTCACTTGTGCCAGTCGTGATGGCGGTCACGAAATGACCATGCCAGCTGAACCCAAAACTACCAGCGCTGGTGATTGGGAGGGAGCAATGCGGAGCTAGGGGCATCCTTATAGCTAAGGGGGAGCCAGTTGGAGCTACTTACTAGGAGTGCCCTACCCAAATGGTAGGCTCAAGAAGTTGGTATTTTGGATGCTATGGAATTATTAAACAAGTTTTAAACGCATTCACAGAAGTACAGCATGTGAGAAGGGCAACGCCGTTCAATGCTACCTTTTGTTTCTAGATTGATTGAACTCCAAATCTACAGTATGTAAGGCCCAAATCATACAGCTGACTGCATACCCTAATTCTATTGGCAGTTTAAGAACACAGTCTGAATTGACTTGCAGCTGGTTTTGTTGCTTTTCTGTTTGCGAAGTACGCTCCCGCCCGCAACTGAAAATGATGAACCAATGCATTGGTTTCTCAAAGAAAGGTCCATAAATGCTGGTTTTGGCCCAAAATGGTCAATTTCTGGGGGACTCATTCACGGAACACCTCAATAGATAGGTTTACTTGCTGACTGCTTCTGTGCAACTTGACATCCCCCTTACAAAGTTTGACAAGACAGGTCCCGGTCATTGCTGTTTGTTGGTCACTATCCCCTGAACCCAATTCTCAACCATAAGTATCATATATCATCACTGACCATGATTCACCAGCTTCAGCGCAGAGGTATCATCATTAGTTAAGCACTGTTTTTGGTCGAACAACTTTAGTGAATTTGTCTCAATTTGTAGTCGTTATACAATGACACCTAGCCGTTCTGAACCGTTCTCAATCATGCAATGTTTGATTTGTTGTCGCTAATGATGCATGGCAGAGCTTTCAACAATTCCCCAGTAATTGTTAACCCATCAGTGAATCCACCATCCATTGACCACCAGTTGGCAGTCAACCATTACTTAGCCCCATAATTTTCACCATCCAAAGTTAATCAACAGAGTGTTAACTTAATGTTGATCCGGAATGCGCTGCAGCAATGCACTGCAGTAATGATCAATCGACTGTTATTATCAGCTATATCATAGTTACAAACTAGTCAACTCGCCGTCGATGATACACTTTTGTGCTAAAGTAAACCAACTCTCGTATAGTAATCATTAGTCAACGATTATCGACTATAGTGTGCAATTTAGTTTCAAAAAATGGGATTAAACTCGTATCAACTATACTTACAATCAGCTATCAATCAGCTATAATCAAGTATAGACAACTATTGATCAATATAGAACTATCATTGATGTAGACAATTATCACAAACAACTATAATCAACGATCGCAAGCAACTATACAATCAACTATCCCAATCAACTATCAATCAACTATCCCAATCAACTATCAATCAACTATCCTAATCAACTATTAATGAATTCCAATCAACTATTAATCAACGATTAATCAACTATAGTTACAGTCCACTGTTATTAATCTATCAATCAACTATAGTTACAATCCACTATTGATAAGCTATTAATCAACCATAATTTACAATCCACTATTAATAAACCATCAATCAACTATAAAAGTTACAATCAACCTATTAATAAACTATTAATCAACTATTCATCAACCATTAACCAACTATCCCAATCAACTATCAATCGACTATTAACCAACTATTAATAAACTATCTATCAACAAACTATTTATCAACTATTAACGAACTATAGTCTCAACTACTGGCTGGTGGTTTCAAACATTTCGATTATTTTCCCAAACGTAATCATTAGCAAATGGTTGGTTGACTAATATTTCTCATAGGGGTGGTTCAACCACCAACGAGACTATAGTAATTTTGTTGATTAACTGTTGGTTAACTATTTATCAACTATTTATCAATCAGTTATTGTCAACTATTAACCAACTAAATATTAACCCCTATTAATCAACTATCAACAAACTATTGACAAACTATTAACTATCAACAATCTATTGATCAACTATTAACAAACTATTAACCAACTATTTATCTCTTCTTCTTCTTCTTCTTCTTCTTCTTCTTCTTCTTCCACTGCAGCAGGGTCAGTCAAAGTGACGCCGGCATGCAAGATCAATCCAAAATCCGTAGTGGGATCAATCGTCATACTATTTATCTCAACTATAATAATTTTGTTGATTGGCCTTCATCCCAACGACTGTTTGTGGCTGAGGTCCGGATCAACGACTTGGCGGCGCCACCGGAACCTGTGCACCCGCTGATGTGCCATGGCGAACCGTTTCGCTTTAAGAGCTCCACCAGCAGCGTCGGCTGTCAGCGTCCTTGGATCATCAATGCCTTAGTTAGCTAACTTGGGTTATAACTAGGGTAACTACCAGTTGTGCTAGATATAAGTCGCTTGTTAAATAGCTTATTAATCAACTTATAACCTTTGGGGGGCCCACCTTGTACCGTTGGAAATCCTAGGTCACCACTTTCGCTGCCAGTGCCAAGTGCCGAGTGGTGGAACCGGGGAGTTGCGTTGCGGTCGAGGTATGTTGAGCCTTTCGTGGCCTTGCTGATTGTCGCCAACGGCGTAATGACCTTCAGCAGCAGATCTGAATCGATTTTCTGGCGGTCAACGATCTCCATTTCACCATGGCTAACATCTTATTCTAGATATTCTAGCTGGTGATTCTCAGGGAGCGATTTGGAGCCAGGGGTATCACTAAATCCCTTTAAAGGGGGAGCTAAAGAGCTACAGGGAGTGGTGAAACCAGATGGTAGTTATGAACCATGGTTATGAGCAGCAGAATTCATCAACACTTCACTATGCTTGACCCTGAGTTGGGTGGCTTCAAGGCGAGGATGTTTCAATCCTGGCAGATGATGCCACCCTAGGAATCCGGTCGCCCTGGAACGAGGGTACTGATTCATCCTGTGTTGGTATGCGTGGATACTGGGTAATTGCAAGTCCAAGCGGTTTCAACTTAGACTTCAGTGTTCCAAAACTGGATTTCAATGAAGTACACGACAAGAAATACTGACAGATCCATGATGATCATGTCATGTGTGTGTATTTCCAATCAAGAGTGCAAGAACGCCTCACACATGAGCATGGCATGCTCTTAAATTCATGATGTTTGCATTGACCATACTTGTGCATACCAGCATCGTGGATGGCCCTCCATTATGAATAACCATCAGTTAGTAAGGCGGAAGTTGCCGCCCCTGCTGTGTAGCCTTGGCTGAGGATTGGCTTTCAGACAGAGCCCAACCTCCAAAATTGGTCTGGCCTGCGGACCCAGAAAGGGGATGCAACGAGATTTGCGCCAGTACTGGCTACTAATCCTATTTGTTGGCTCCTAATCCTATTAGTTCATATTACCTTCGAATTATAGCAGTATTTAACCGCCTCCGGCGTGTCCCGCCACCATGGCTACAGCCGAGGCCCAAGGACGTCAAGGTGTCAGGCTCATGGACATTCAGATTGGTGCAAAAACTGCTTCGCATAAAAGCTCGTGGGTGCAAAGGCTGGTTGATGTAAAAGTGTGTTGATGCAAAAACTTGTGTACAAACATGTTGGTGTAAAAGTTTCTTGGTGCAAAAGCCTGTTGGTGTAAAAGCCTCTTGGTTTAAAAGCTTGTTGGTGTAAAAGCTTATTGGTGTAAATATGGCGGTGTAAAAACTTGTTCGTGTAAGAACATGTTGGTGTAAGAGCTCTGCTGCGGAAAAACATGTTGGCAGAAGAGCGTGCCGGTGTAAAACACACCAAAATATGATGAAAATGATTGAAAATGCATTTAAAACACAGGCCAAAATATAATCAAAAAGCATGTGAAACGCAGCAGAAGATGATGGAGAATCATTTGGTGTAGATGCCAATGGCAGCGCTCATCCTTGTGCATGGGAAAGGAGGACAAAAAAGTACCATGGTGGGAGTTGACTGCAGACAGTCATGCCTGAGAGAGAGACCCACATTTGAACATTTGCATTCCGATTGAACATGGCTGTGCTATACTCTGCGGCTGTATGAGCTCCAATAAGAAGCTCTAACAAGTCATGAGCTACCATTGTCTGGCACGTGCCAGGACCTGAGTGAAAGATAGTGAAAGCATAGTATTCACTCTCGAGATCTTGCACTAAGTCCTTCTGACTTGGAACCAATCTTGCCCATGTCTTGGCGATGCCCATTCAAGTCGGGAGCCGGGAAAGGAATGCAATGAACAAGGCTGCAGGTGTGAACGTAATGCAGTGTAACAGCAATGTAGCAAAGCTGCATGCAAAGGAGCATGGCGTGTAAATGTCAATAATATGCATGGGAATGCATATGCCAATGTAAATGATTCAGGGATATTCAGGGCGCACGGAGCGAAGCACAAGTGAATCGTCCAAACCATCCTTCGCAGCTTCCTGCTGCTGTAGGACGCCTGGCTCCCATGGACCAGCATTGTTATGTCTTGCGCAGTCACCCATCTGCGGCGCTACTCGGAGCTTGCCTTCACCTTGGTGAAGAAAATTCTCATGTCAGGCGCCGGGTTCCCAGCTCAGACGCTCGCCAAGCGCAATACGTCGTCGAAAAAGCGTCCAGGAATGGGGTTGCACAGATGGACACTGGAGTACGCTGGAGAAAGTAGCTTGTCTTTGGCATAAGACCCATTGAGGACTAATTGGCTTTGCAGGGTCCAGTGGGAATGGCGCGAGGCAGCTGCTGCGGCGGCTATGTGGTTGGACTGGCAAGGCGCGCAGCTTTCTCTGGCCTGGAATCAATTGGAAGAACTCAATTTGTCTCCACTTGTTCCGCTCCATTGCGCATTGCTCCCAGGTTTTGACTGGAACAGCGCCTTCGACTTTCTGCGGCATTTGGAGAGAAGGCCGCAATGATTGCGGGATGCACTCCTTGTCGGCAGCCGCTGAGGCCATGGAGGCCATGGCCGAAAAGGTCGGAGCTTTGGCCCACATCCTTTCCCTCAGCGATGCTCAGCAGGTTCTGTGCTAAGCAGTTGGAAAGCCGCAGTCTGGCTTCGTAATTGCAGGAGACACAGCCGTGATGGAACCCATCAGTGCGTGCTAAGCACATCAATGTCAGATATATTGATACTCGTCGGCTAGTAGAAAATATAGAAGGGGCTCATGCCCCCAATAAACCTGCGGATGCCCAAGATATTTATTTTCCATTTTTTTGTTCATACGTGCATGACAAAGATCAAAAAGTAGGGTTGGGTTCCTGGAAATATGCTACAAATAATTTGTTCTGCGGGTTGCTCTGAGGGTTGGTGCATGAATTTGTGTGAGAAAGTCAGAAACCCACAAATTACTTTCAAATGGTAAAAACTAGAACAGAAAAAGGGTTTGGTACCTACTTCTTATTCATTTCTGATGTTTATCATTTTTGTTTTTCATCATACCCAATCCTCGCATCGATGACCATCACAGCACAGATGACATCACCCATTGAAATGTTCAGACGCCAGACCCATTCCAACCAGAATCAACCAGAAAGATCAGAGCTGGCATGCTGATGTTCTTGGTGCTTCAGAAGCTTCCGGCTCAAGGTTGGAAGGATACCAAATAATGGCTACTCCAAATACTTTCGTAGTCCTTTCTGCCGGGTCCAAAGGCAATGGACTGTATCTCTCGAAGGCTGTGAACAAGGGCCAGACACTTCTGGTTCTTGATGCTTGGAATCCTGAAGATCATGGCATCGGTAGGTCAATTGAAGCTGGCCTGGCGAATCTCGGAACAAAGAGAAACAGATGAAATGCTTGTAGAGAGAGAGGGTTTGATAAAGTCTCGTTTCATCCTTTTTTGGGCCTGTGTTATCTGAGAGTTCCGAGTTCGGTGAGACTTGTGAGACAGGTACAACGATGATAATCGTTGATAACAATAAATATTATTCATAGATTGAACAGACATTTGGCGCAGACATGTTAGGTGCTGGATGAACAGTATGATGTGGACTAAAGCTGGTTCAGCCCGCGATCCTGCGAGCGCTGAGGGATGATGCAATGGGACAGTGGATAAACCACTCTTGCGAGCCATAATGTCGCGTGGATGGAAGCAATCGAGCGGTAGCTCGGTAACCAACATTCAGTGCAACAAGCTCATCAAGTTGATCAAATATCAAAAGGTACGTATCAGGTTTGGTTCTTCAATATCTTCAAAAATATGTGACACAGATTGGCTGAAAGCGCAAAATGTATTCACACTCCCTTCGGAGTATGTCAGTCTACTTGTGATAGATGTGCGAGCACGCTCGCTGTATGATCTGTAACCGAGGTGATTGCTTTGGGGGACATGGCGCCAGGCTCCGAGGTGACGTTGGACTACAAGGTATGCCCAGCATGTTCTCAAACATGTCCAACATTTCCAACAGTGCTGATGGCAGACTTTTTAATACCTTACATGTTGCTGATTCAAACATGCTGGTGGAAAGTCAGGGTGTTCACCATGATCTTTGTTCTCCTCATGGCGTCCGTGACCATGGTTTTTTTTCTGCCATGTGACCGTTTCAGCTTGTGGTGATTCCAGCCCACTGCCTCCTTCGAGATTGCTTCCACTGAATTTTCCATGTGAGTCTGGACACTCACAGCGCAAACCTGCACCGCCCATGGACTGTGACGTCCCCAGCTGCGCTGGCAGAGTTTCCCACGCGTACTACTCACAAAAGGGCAAAATTTGGGTTGGGCAATGCAAACATTCTCAAGCACACAAGCAGCTGCACTGCTTTGGACGCTGGGTCGGCCATGGGTGCTCGCGGGGAATCATGAAGGCCGATCCGTGGACGATGTGTCTGTAGATTCCATGTATGAGCAGCTGAACTATCACTGACAAATATTTGAAGAAAACACTTGGCCATTGCAAATCTCCGCAACTGTTCACACTATATACTCCATCATCTTTGAGTTTCAAATTGGCGGCCATGCTGTCACCTTGGCAGGCTTTGGGCAAAGCTACGGAAGATAAGCGTACTGAGGCCAGCATCTACGCTGCCCGCCCACAGCATCTATGCTGGACACTAACCAATCAGATTTGGGTTGTTCTAGCTATGTTTTTCAACATCTTTTGTGCTGTTGGTATTTCCAGCCTTTCCACCCAGTCCACTCTAGTCATGATGTTCCCAGGTATACGGAGTACAGGCTCTTGCCAAAGCAAAGCAAAACAAAGAATTGAAAACAGACGATGTCTTTGGTGAGCTGCAGGCTCTTGGGAATGACATGTATCCTCAGTATCCTGGGTCTGGGCGTTGTTGTTTGTTCTCGATGATTATTGGCGTTTGCTGCGCTTGGCATTTACGACAGGTTGGAATGGACATTCTCCACCCGTGTATTTCAAGATGTTTGTGATGTGTATGATATTTGCAAAGCGTGGGCGTGATGCAAATGATGCAGCAGGCTCATATCAATGAGCTGCCTCCTCTACCATCGCCTGCCGTTGGTACGGGTGCTGAATCATCAGGAGATTGGGCAGGATGCTGAAGCTGGTGTTGGACCACGTTTAACAAGAGGGCTTTTCTCACCACTATGATATCTGATTTATGAATTGGTCCCAGGGTGCACGTGTCTTCAACTTCACTTAATGAACCCATGGGTGCTTGACCTTGGGGCTTGTAGCTATTAGGTTTCCCCCAGTCCCCCAGGGTTTTATTTGTGATCCATGTTCGGTTACTAAAAACCATTCACCTTTGTTTTCTCAAATTAACGGCTTCCTCAAAAATATTTGAATCAAAAATTTATTGTTGGGTGATGGGGTGAACAAATGAAGTAAGTAAAAAATACATGGCGCCCCCCTTTCTGTGCATGATTGTCATGTTCATCTTGTGCAGGAGCTGATCGAGGAGAAGTTGACGGAGCACTGCAAGGAGAAAGACCAACACAATCTGCAGGAGTGGGTATGTCCCGTGATTTTGTATATCCCATGTTTCCCCAAGGGCTTTTATATCAATGGATGTTTCGTTGGTTTTGTCCCTTTTTTTTGGCGTATGAGCGTTCAATGCTCTGCTACCATGACCACGCGAGAGCAATCCAGATCCATGCAAGTATTGAAAGCAATTCAATGGCCGGCAATCTCGGGCCATTGCGTTGTTTAGGGCTTGAAAAGAACAATTTTTGTTGGGGAACCATGAAAATCATGAAAGAGATTGGTTTGACCGCCTTGCCTCCATCTAATCTTGCCTGTATTTTCTTACCGTATTGTGGTTGTGATAGGTTGCAAGCCGCCCCTCTCCTGACCTTGAGCAGGAGATGTTCAGGGAGAAGTTGACGGAGCAGTGAAAGGAGAAAGAGCACGATTGGGAGGAGTGCTAGGGTTCGGGCGCGTGCAAGATTGTGCCAGTATGTTATGTTTGTGGCAAAATCACGTTTTTTACCGCAGGGTTGGTCTTATGTATGAGCTTTGCTACATGGACATGCTAGTTTGATTATGATGGCAATGCCAGAGTATCTGGATAATGCTTGTCTGTTCCCTGTGGGTTCCAGTGTCTCAGCCAAGATGATACCAGTGAAGACGGTGAGATGCCCCCATTGCTCATTAGGTGAACTGGTTTCATGCCCCTCTTCCTCTCCATCCTCTCCTGCGCATTGCTGCCGTGATGCGTGCTCTTCTTGGGCAGGATATGTTCAGGAAGAAGTTGACGGAGCAGTGGAAGGAGAAAGACGGACACCATCCACAGGACTGCCGGTGTTCCGTAATTTGGGAACATTTTCAAGATACTCAACAGAGTTATGATTACATCATGGTGTTTGTACTGTAAGGGAGCGTTCCTAGTATGAAGTGCATGGCCAAAGATTTGTTGGCTTTTTCTTTTTATTGTAGCGCCAAATGAGAGGTTCAAGTCATTGAGTGCCTCGGTTGTCTCAGCCACATGAATCAGCGATTACTTGACCCTAGGTCCTGACCTTGCAGGTTTGCTGAATGCCCCGGGGTTTATTGACAACAAACCCTTCCAAGATGAATGGCTCAAAGAACGCATGTCTCGTAGAACGAGCAGAAGAGACACACAATCTAATAAACATGGATGAGCGACGCTGATGTCATGAGATATACAAACATGACCAGCTAAAATCATTGGAACGCTGCAATCGTATGAATTCTGCAGATGTCATAAAATATATAAAATGCTAATGTTCATGCGCTATCCACCCACTTTAATCGCACCTGGGCATCTTGAGCAGCCATGGGAGAAGCACGGATCCCCATGCTGCGTGTGCCTGTGCCTAGTCGTCCCAGTAAATCCAGTACGCGATGACAGGGACCGGACTCCAGAATGGATTCTCTTCCACAACTGTCGCCCGGCTTGTTTCACCAAATCGAAAGGCCAGAGAGGCTGCAGAGGCCGTGAAGACCACGATGATGCAAGTGATAGGGAACCGCCTCGCGTCTCTGTGGTTGCCGAGCTCTTTCGCAGGATTTGGAAGGCAGGCAGTGGTGAGAGCGTGGGTGTTACGCGCGCTATTCACAACTCGATAACGTTCAAAGCATATTTCCCTAGGCGCTGGGAGTTTAATTTTCGAGCTATTAAGCGGATGAAAACAACTCAATGGCCGGCAATCTCGGGCCATTGAATTGTTTAGGGCTTGAAAAGAATGTTTGTTTGGGGTGGCGCAGAGAAGTTTGTTCGATCGCCTTGCCTCCATCTAATCTTGCCTGTATTTTCTTACCGTATTGTGGTTCTAAAATATCTTAAATTGGTGGTGGTTAGTTGCGTAAAAAATATGTGACTTTGACCCTCCTGTGCATTGTTATATTGGTAGGGAATTTTCCGTCCAAGTGCGAGCATGAGAAACATCAACATGCCAAGCAGAAAGCCAAGAATCCTGCGAAAGAGAAGCCGGGAAAGATGACCGGCGTCGAGTTTGCTTCTGATGAAGAGCCAGACATCGTGGCGGTTTCACGGCATCAGAAGGAACAGTCAGATTCAAGCGAAGCGAAGATGGAAAGAGGGCAATCAAGCAGCAGATGAAGCAGATCTTCCGCCTTGCTGAATATCTTTTTGAAGATCGCCCTTTGGTTCGACCAGACGGAACTTTCGCCTTGAAAGATCTGGCTGGTATGAAGTGGCCCGAACTTGTTGCGAGAGCGCCTGCCTACTTCAGCAAACTGTACAAAAAAATTCGTGGCAGAGACGAGTACGGGCAAGTTGTGTACCAAACTTTTGAAAGGATCTACGCACAGTTGAATTCATCCCCGCCAGTTCGAACACTATGGATTTCCTTACTGAAAGACATTCCCAAAGGGACTTTGCCTGCTCTGGGATCGTCGACGGGAAAGAAGGGGAAGAAATGAAACAATCCTACTTAGATAATTTCAAAACTATTTGTCATAATCGTTTTTCAAAATCATTTGTCATATTTGTCATATCTGTCGCAGGATTCATAGGGTTGGGAAGCATCACATTTATCATGTCATAAATGTCATTTTGTTTGGTAGTGCTTCCATTGTTTCCCCAAAGATCCAAAAAATTATTGCCGGCGGATGGTTGATTGCCGTAGATATCACAGCTGTTAGCAGAGAATGAAACCTTTCAATCTAGAATGCGCAATCGTGGACCATGAAGTTCATGAAGCTGTATAGATATTTTACATGCTATGTTGTTTGTGGTTGTGACGCATCCCTGGAGTTTCCATCATGAACCTCTGCGAAGCACCGCCGGGTCAGCCTGTGCAAGACCCACAAAGACATCAGAGACCAACAAGCAAAGAGAAAACAGAATGATCAGAATGCGTTGAGCCAGGAGTGGACAGGATTGGAACGACCTCAGTAGTTAGCCGTTATCTAACAGTGAATGAACCATCAGCAAGCTGGTGGCAGCTATACACAATATGGCTTAACCATCATTAAGCTTTTCGATCCTTCTACATTTTTGAAAATCTTGAGGGACCCAACCTCTGAATAAGAATCAAAGGGAACTGTGGGGGCCCAACCCCTGTTGTCTCCACATAGAACAAGACGTTCAGGTCTTTGCGAGTCATTTTGATTTTTTTGTTTGACAGGGTTGGGTACCTCACTGGCTATTTGTAAGCCTGCCCAATCTGACATTTTGGTTACGTGAAAACAGGGTTGGGCACCAAGCAAATTATTTGAAATTTGGGGTTGGGTGCCAGGATTTGTTTTTCAGGGGCCTGACCCCCCCTGCCACCAGAGGGGTATTATATTGCGAGATCCTGGATTGAGAATCACCCGTTTTATTTATACAGGGGATATCCATAGAAGTAATACGAAGATTACTAAGTAAAAAGTGAATACCAAATAAACCACCATGTCAATACACAAGGTGTTTGTCAATCCTGGGTTGACATTAGTTTTGTGCTGGGCTGGCATGGGGCCAGATGCACCCAAGCATGTCGAAACAGTGGCTAGCAATGTGTGGAAAAACTGGGGCGTACTTGCACGCGTGCAAACGCAAGTGATTCAAAATATTGAATGCGCAGGTTCGCTTAATGATGCAAAAATTAATATGATTTTCAAAATTGTGTGAGGTCAGAACGCGTTTGGCGCAGCTCATTCAGCTTGCACGTTAGGTTCAATTCATTGGCAGCTACGCTGCCCTTTCTCAGGCTTTGAAGTAATTGAGAATGGACCGCGAAGTCTTACCGTAAGCCGAGGGTTTACCGCTTCGAGGGCTAAGTGTTGACTTTGGGCCAGGAGATGCTGGCTCGCTCTATCAAACTTGTTCGGCGCTTCGACGAACCTCGGCATCTTTGCAAGGGCTCGGCTGGAAGGGGGTGCAGGCAGCTTTTGGCGAAGCTCCGCCAGACGACGCCCATTGCTGAAGCAGAGCGGGTGAGAAGCACAGGTGTCAGAGCAGCGGAGAAGGACGAAGTGGAGCAAGTCAGGCATGGGAGAGAAAGAGGAAAGCATGAGATATCATCGAAGCAAACATAAAAAGATGAAGTAAAGAGGACATTGAGGAGGGGAGGGGGAGGAGGGAGGAGGGGGCGAGGGGGAAAATCAGGGCGGAAGGAACACTTCTGGACTAAGACTAGACAAACCTAACCTGCAAACACCAAGTGACAAGCCGGCAAGCCGGCGGATTTTCTATGTTCTAGCTTACAAATAAAATTGCGAATGCAGTTATTTCTGATTGTTATTATTGAAGGTTCTGAAAAACAATTTTTGCCCCCGTTTCAGTTTTTTCCCAACAGTGCAACCTACTAGGGTGCGTTCCAGTGCAGGCACGAAACCAAGGTTCCCAAGGATTCCGGGAAAGTTCGGTAGCAGTCTCCAAGCCAAGGTTCCGCAAGGTTCCGGGACAGTTCCCAGGCCGACGTTTGGAAAGGTTCCGGGACGTTCCGGCGCCACGGGCGGCGCGAAAAAAGTCCGTTAAGCTAGATAGCTTTTGCTTTGGGGGATGCCACGCAAATTTGTTTTTGGTTTCGTTTTCGTTGTTTTCTTCTTCTAACCACTTGAATAAGAAAAATTTTGTTTTATGTCATTTTTTCTTGCAGTTCTTGCTGTCGTTTCGGCACTTGCAGCAGCGCCATGAATCAGTCAGCTTTGTCGTCACCTTCACCGCCTCGGTGATACCCCAGGTTTGCACTAATGGCAGATGATCATCGACATGGAAAACATTGGAAAACATGCGAACATGAAACACATGGGAAAGCTATTTGATTCGTAAGTCTTTACAATGAATGGCTATCAAACGGGGGTAGTAATCAACATTCGCCAACGGTTGAATATACCAACTACATGATTATATGTAGTTGTAACAGACATCAATCAGCCCACCAACAAAGGAGTAGGTGGACATTTCAGCAAAGACTAGTTTGATCATTCATAAGATGTGAACAGCCAAGGGTACCAGAGTATTGACGCAAAATTGCCAGGAAAAAATTAAAAAAAAAATATTAAATGCATCAAACATTTTGGAGGATTTTTTTGTGGGGCAGGCAATTTTTTAGATTTTCCCGTTGATTTGCATTGGATTCAGTTATAGCATGAGGCGTTTTCTTTTGTCGCACGTGATCAAGATGGCGAGCAAGCAGCAGCATTGTTGGTATCCCCGTTTCAAATCAGCTCAACCTCAAGCATGTTTAGTCAGGGTAGAGAACCAAGAATGTTGGTTGATTGTTAAATTTGGTTGTTGGTAGATGACCAGCAAGGTAAACAACAACCAGTTTAATCTCTTTGATTGTTGGTAGCCGGGTTGTCGTCAGGGATAGTCAGGGACAAGACCTGATCATTGAATAAATGCAAAGGCTGATTGTCACCAGTGTTGGTGCCGAGACCAGTCACATCCCCATTGTTGCTAATAAACACCGCAATTACAACTATGTTGCGTCCTTGCGACTACTTTCTGATTGATGTTGACTGTGAAACCCTTCCGATGCTGATGTCTCCCCGGCTGGTTTATGGATTGATGTTTCTGGAAATCCTTGCTACCATCACCTTCCAACAAAACTTAATTCATCGATTATGTAGATATCCAAACATCATATGGGCATACACAGGCTCTTTCCATGAGCACCCCACGCAGTTGGTTGGATTCCCTATCATTGGGGTAGTGGGCCGCACCATTATGTGGTCACGCCGTAGGTTGGACGGTCATCGAGTGCACGTTCGCAGCTTTCCTGGTGATGGAGATCGTCCTGCGGATGCAGCTCGACTTTGGAGATGAAGTTTGATTGTTTTTGTTTTGATTACCGGCTAATTTTGAAGAAGTTATTGGTAAGTCGACCTAAAAATAGCAAGTAACTGTTGCATCACCTACTGTTTTAGTTCTAACTGCTATAAATTGTATTTTTTGGGATGGTTGAATGGATATAGATGTAAAGAACATGTTTCTTTAGAGATTATGTTCCTCTATTGTGAAGTGGATGATTATCGATCGTGGCCAACAATGGCTGCTAGCGTTTGATGATTCTTTGCTAGTATGTGTGTATTGGTGGGTCCCAATTTCTTTGTGATTGTTGATCATGTTGATCCTTGACCACACTTTGCCTGCTCATTGATATGGTAGCTGCCTGAAATCGATCGTGTTTGGGAAGCTAACCATAAGATGGTTGGATTTTTCTGCGTGCTTTGACGTAGTGTCTCAGCCAAGTGGATGCAGCTGATGTTAGCAATGATTGATAACGGTCGCGACAGCAATAGTCGGTCAGCAGCACTGGATAGCAATGGATGATGTGATTCATTCAACATGGGGTGATGAATGGCGGTTCGGAATGGTTCATATGCTTTGACAAGGGTTGATCTGAAATGAAAACCAATAATTCATCGCCCTCGAGGTACCCATGTCAGGTTCATTTCAGTCGAGCGCATGGTTTTACCTAGCGCTGAATCCAAGTCGTCCTTCCTCCCAAACGCCAGAAGAATCGCTGGTTTAGCAGGGCAAGCATCCATTTTAGGTGTCGCAGTGTAGCTAGTGGGGTATCAACAAACATCAAGGGGGGTGGAAAAGGGTTACATGCAACCCATAAGTTTTGTTGACGCTGCAAAAAAAAACAAATTTCATGCAAATATAGCCTCAGCAAAACTTTCAGGTTCCCAGCAAAAGGTGCTAAACCAACCTGTGGTAAATTGCTGTGCTAAAATCAACCTGTGCTCGGCCAAAGTACCAGGTTCTCACTGGCAGCACCGTTTGTGCACGATGGGTTCGCCGCCACGGCCACGGCCAACGCGTTGCGTCACGGTCTCCCAGGCATCTCTTGGGTTGCCGAAATTTCTGGTGCGGCGATGACCAGCTGTGGAACCTGCCACTGTGCTGCACGGAGTGCGGCCAGGGGGACATGGCGAGCCGTCACCAACCAACCCGCCAGCCAACCAACCAGCCAGCCAACCAACCAAGCAAAGCAACCAACTAAGCAGAACAACCAAGACAATTTCTGAATTCATCAGCTAGCCAACAACACTTGTTGTTTCTCATTGTTTTTATTGTCGGTCGCTGGTTAGTTTGGTGAGCAATGACCAACTATAGGTTGGTAAAGAAAGCTGATCAATGCTGGTGAACAACCACTGAATCACTGAGATACGAGCTGTTGGTGGCCCATCCCTAACGGGTCCCGCGTGTTTGGTGAAACAGATCAATGGCTTTCACTTGGATGGCCCTTCCCTCATCATTACTGTCTGACCACAGCTTTGGAGACTTACAGCATCCATTTGTTTCTTTCTGTGCCTTGGGATATGAGCAACCCTGAGATAGAGCAGGCAAAGCCCCAAGACATGTAGAACGCGAGCAGTATCATGCTAGGCTCTCATCTAGACTGGTTGATGTGGGGCATTGTTGTGCATGTTTCGGTACTAAGTCCGAGTGAAAACCTGACAGCACCAATAGTTATATATCATTGTGAACACTTGGATGAATTTAGTAACTAGTGGTTAGAGACTTGATACTTATACATCTAAGAGCAAGAAGTGATGACATTACGAGCACCTAAGTGTCACCATCACTACTTGTGAGATAACCCCAAGAACCTGTCAGAGTTATGATCCTATCCTTCGGACGAAGCTCCTTTGACCACATTTTGATTCTGCAATTTGACCAGCGTATATTTCTTTTCCAGCACCAACCAGGAATCCAAAGTTGTAATGGGTTGTAGTAATGACCTTTATAATTGGCGCTGTTCACGTTAGTTGTCACAATCATGGAGATTTATACAACTTTCGTTATTGATCACTTTCTACTCGTAAAAAAATCATTTGGTATCGTGATCACAGAGGAACCCAAGCAGTATACTGATCAGCATTTGTTGCAAGCCTTTGGTTTGCCCATCAGCACCAGTGACCCTCTTAGGGCATCAGGGCAGGCTGCGGGTCGGAACCTGGTACTCCTGGCTGTTCACATCCCTTAAATGATCAAACCACCGTTGGGATGTTCACCTACCCCTTTGTTGGTTGGTTGATATTGACCCACACCAATATATAGTTGGGAATTCCAACTGTTGCTTATCATCCCCTATGGTTAACCATTGACCATGAGCCTTTGACCCATCCCCTATCATTTCAGCTGCTGCCACGAAGGTTTGATGTTTTGCTGGGTATCACTGGGCTGACCGACGCAGCTCCGTCCAAGAGCTCGTTCCACTGGTGCGCCATGTGGGGTTGTCCATCAATGGTGGTATCCACGAAGCATCATGTGGTTTTGACAATGGTTACCCTCTGTCAAACCAACTTGGAAACTAAAAATCACCGTTTTTATAGGAAAAAACACTGTAAGTAGTGGATTTCCACTTCCATGTTAGTTTGCCAGAGTATAATGATATTGTTTCCGATGATTAATGATTGTAGATGGTGTCCAATGGTGAATAATGGTGGTTGATACTGTACTGATTGATTACTGGTTGGTGGTTTGATTCACATGTTTGATTTTCATCGGTATGAACAAATGGTTCGTTGGTTGGTTGACCAGCATGAATTTTTAATAGGGGGGGTTCAATATTTTTCGGCATACGGATTTCGAAAATCACCTAATAACCTCGTCTATTTCACTGGCTAAGAACGCGTCCATAAGAACTGCGCTCCAGTTTCAAAAAACGTCATTCCTGGAAAATAATTTACTGTAATTTGAATCATGTCATCAGTCACAACATATCTACTTATTGATGACATGATGACATGACGTCCCATATGGGACCATGATCCGGAAGGATAACAAGACAACAACAATGCACAATCAGTATGGCACCAGATATGTTGTCGCATGATCACTTGCCCATGTTGGCTGCAGTCTCAGGAAGGGATCTATGTTTCCTTGTTTTTCTTCACTGCCGGTACTACTTCCTCAAGAATCGAGCTTTTGCTCCATGCATACTACACACCAGAAGTATCACCACCTTCACCTGTCATAGTTCCGGATAATAGAGTGGCTTTTTTCTGCTACATTCATCAGCAAAGGAAAACTTTCAGGAAGAGGAACCAACACAGGGGCCATTGGAGTTCCAGCCAAATCGATGTTCACAGCATGTAACAAGCTTTCAGGCCGAGGAGAAATCCCCCATGAAGAAACTCAAACGTAGACACAAACGTTTGCAAATGCCCATCAACCTGTGTGTGCATCGACCCCATATCCAAATAAGAACAGCCTCAACAAGAACAACAAGGGCAGCAGCTCAGTCCTGGTGTCTGGTATTGTTCGCGACGTTCGTACTTCTCAATTAGTTCATGGGTTACGGTACCATTCAATGGTCAATCACCATGGTGAATTAGTTCATGGTTACCCATTTCTGGTGTTTGGCATTCATTTAAGTGGTTCTACATGGCTTTTTCATGGTCAATACCAGGGACATCCAGTCACTCCCCAGCCCAACCGCTGGAAGACGTCAGAATCTGAGGTCACAGTGGAACTCGTGAACCAGCGGCGTCCCTGGGCGGCGGCAAGGGAGTGCAACCACGGTCGGAGCGAGTTGTGGTCCATGTAACCCATGGCACAGCTCGAAAAATACCAATTGTCCATGTAATAACTGGTCCATGTAACATGGTCTCAGCTAGAAAAATTGTTTTAAGATGTTTCAAGCCTTTCAGATATTTCATTAGAGAATACCAATTGATTGGCCATACAAATGCATGGATAACCATCAGATTGGCTTGCACAATGAACCAATCGTACAGCTCGACAATCTGAAGCCATGTGGCAACTAGTCCACTAAGACTGACTTTTCAGCTGCGCAGTTGCGAGCTGCATGAAGTATGGGGGATGGTCATCGATTTTGAAGCTTCCCCATGTTTCCATCGGAAAACCAAGACTAACAGGAATTTCTGAGTATGCAATTGGCATCTCATGTTATCTCCAGTTTTTGTTGGACAAATAAGGATAGCCAGGAAGCTATGTTTGCTTTTGATTGCCATCTTCCGATGTGATATACAGGGCCTTGGTGATTTGGGTGGTGGGATCCAACGACTGGAGGGTGCCTATCAAACACAGCCCATTATATCAAGAGATGATTATTTATATCAACCATTCATAGCCAGTATCAACCCCTATGAAACATTATATGATTGCCCATTCGTCAATCATGTATTAACTTATAAACCATGAATATCCATGAATTTTCCACTATTCACCATTGCCAACTGCTACCAACCAACCTGGTTGAGTGTGGTCATTCAGAACGGTGAATAGTGGTTGCCAGTGGTTATTCGTCGTTAATATTGGTTAATTCTGGC
The DNA here is from genome assembly GCA_009767595.1 of Symbiodinium kawagutii. Lineage (NCBI taxonomy): Eukaryota > Dinophyceae > Suessiales > Symbiodiniaceae > Symbiodinium > Symbiodinium kawagutii. Next base: position 163,349 of record VSDK01021467.1, read on the forward strand.
TAGTGCTGGTTGACAATTGTTAAGAATTGTGATCAATTGTGAATGATGGTTGACTGTTGACAATGGTTGAGGATGGTGGCTAGTGGTTAGGAACGGTTCTTACCGGCTATTATACAATGGTTGATAATTTATGTCAATGATGGTTGACAATAGTTAATAGTCATTATTAGTTTTTGATCGTGGTTAACAACTGATGTGGATGGTTGATAATAACGCTTGATCACAATGCGACTGAGATGATCACACACATGAACTGGAAAGTCTTCCGGCTGATCACAGCTTTGTGTGGCGACTAATTATGGCAAGCAACCAAGAGGTCATCAACGTTATGTTCATTGTTTTCGCAATTACCTAGCAGAGCATGCCAATAATTACCAGTTTGCGACAACAGAACTAGCCAGTTGGAAATTTGTAGTCATAAGATTTTGCAAGATTGCACAGAATCACCCATTGTTGGTACAGGAACCTATCAACTGCGGATGTTTTTTCCAGGGCAATGAACTACGTGAACGATCAATGACAAGAGATTATACCGAAGTTTGTTTTTTGCATCTCAGTTATTCTATGGTATATACATTGTATATCTCTAGTTTGATGATGCTTACATCTCTAAGCTTCTATATGTTTATCAGTTTTTACTGGTAGAATCGATGGTTATTCATATTTGAACATCATTGGTTGTAGCATCGAGAGTGTGAAAGCCATAGCTGACTGCGGTCCAAGTCTTGAGTTTTGAGCCAAAATCAGAGGGGCTTCTGGAGGGTTTGGTTTGGTGAGCGGATTGCCTGCTTGCTGACCCACTTGGTCGTTCAATTGCGTCATAAATAACGATGAACGTGAGGATGAGGATAATGGTGATGAGGATGATGGTGATGATGTTGATGATGATGATGATGATGTTGATGATGATGATGATGATGATGGTGATGATGATGATGGTGATGATGGGACACGGCTGGTGCCTAAATAGCTGATGATCACGCCAAATTCTCCAATGTTTGGCCAATCCGCCTCTGTATAATCGCAGCCTTGCCGGTAAATTGCCCCATTGGTAACTCTATCTGTTGGGGTGAACCTTCTGCATAATCAAGGTTTCCCTAGGTGAAACCTTGTTGATGAAATGATCCTATGGCCGCTGTACCATCTGAAACCATTGCTAAAAAGGAAATGGCTTCGCAACTGGGTGGTTCAACCAGTGTGAAACAAAGATTTGTTGGGTGAAACCTCGTTAAATCAAGCTGCTCTGGGCGCAGCACCGGGGAGCATTTGGCTGCTCCCAATTTGGCTGCTCCCAGGGTTCCCTTCGTTGATTGGAGCCCGGGGCGAGTGACCCGTGCCAGGTAAGTGGGAAAACATGATGAGTTTTGTGGGAAAACATGACCTGTAAAATTTAAGGATTCAACTGGTCACTCTAAGGTCAATAAATCCTGAGGATTCAATTCGTTCAACTCTGTACTGATTCAACTGGTTGATAAAATCCTGAGGATTCAATTAATTCAACTCATTGGCAATCTGAGGATTTGCATTGGCAATTCAACTGCTAATCCTCAACCTTTCGGATTGGCAATCTGGGGATGGTCACCCCGCGCCTGGGTCCCACCCTGCTGGTGGCGCCCCAGGGAGCGAGATCCCCACCTCGCTTCTGCGTTTCTGTCGCCTCATTCGTTTGGTGCGCATCGTGCACCTCGCTTGGGAAAACGCTGCGCCGCTGCAGGGATGGGATCACCGCAGGGATCGTTGAAAGGCATCCGAAATGGCTTGGGCGAACAAGACTTGGCGTGATTTTGGCTTGAGCATGTTGGTTGTGGCATTTTTTTCGAAGTCATGAGAGTGTTGTGGCATTGGTCTCCAGTTGCAACGAATTTGGATCCATGCTGATCATGTCCATTGATTTCCGGGCAGCTTTGTGATCCGCCGCCTGAAGACCTGGGGCCTGGGACGTTTCTACTTTGGTTCTGTTGGTCACTGTCTCCCTTCCTCCCAGAGTAGCAACCAACTTGTTCACCAATGATAACCTGCTTATCAACTTATCAACGTCAACCAGCTTAGTGCAACGACCCTTATCAACCAAGGTAGTAACCAGCCTATTCTTTGACTAGCATAGAATATAAGCAGTATCTTTACCCGTCGTTAATCATGATTAGTCATTAATCATCAGTCATCATTCTCTACTGGTATTTAAATTAATGACTATGGCCTATCATTAGCTTTTTTTAGGTCATGAACATGTGTTTAGCATAATTAACCTATAGCTGAGAGTATTGACACTCACGATATTTCACCCATCGAAACCATCCTTGACCATCATTCATCTCGCCAACCAGGATTCAAAATCGTGATTTGTTTGCTCAGGGCAAGTGAGTCTTACATGTCATGCAGCCTGGTGAAAAGGGGTGGTTCAGGTTGACGAAGTTGTACTTCATCATTCGAACTGGTAGGATTTCATTGTCATCATGGTTAAGCAGATCATCATAATGATAAAAACCATCATCATCATCGTCGTCATCATCATCATCATATGTTAATCATCATAATCATCATCATCATCATCATCATCATCATCATCATCATCATGATCATCGTCATCATCCACATCAACAACGTAGCCACCTCCACTGGCAAAGCTAACTTCGGATAGCCGCGAGTTTCTGAAACACCTGATGCAACTTGCTTAACTTCAAGCACCAGCCTCTCAGGAAAGTCTTCCGCTTGAAGTTTATGAAAGACTTGCGGCTCATGGTGAAAGGCTTGGTGCCATGTCTACAGCTGCGCCAGCGCAAAGTGCGCTCGCTCGAGGTTGGCCCTGAGCGGTGAAACAATCTATCGGTTTACGCTGCTTACTCATGGAAAACAATGAGAAATCGTGGTTCATAATCCTGTAGATGATGGTTAAATTGGGTCAATAGTGGTTGACAATGACTAATACAGTAGTGTTTAAGAGTGGTCAATAGTGGTTAATTAATGATGGCCACTAGTGGTTAATAGTGGTCAATGGTAGTTAACGATAGTCAAAAATGGTTAAGCTAGTTAACAATGGCTACTACTTAATTGTGGTGAATGATGGTTAATCGTGGTGAATAGTGGTCAATGACATGTTGTTAAGTGGTGAATCGTGGCTAATGACAGTGGTGATATGTGGTGATGTGTTTCCTTTCGTGTTTGGCAAGGCAGTTGTTTCCAGCTGCCTACTACATGGTATAGTTTTACAATATTTTGTATATCGTCCGTCGGATTACCGAAAAAAAGACTGGTACAAAATTTTGAGCCACAACAATCAAAACCCAATTTCAGCCTCGGAAAGCAAACGTTGAAAGAGAGGTGATCGGTGAGTTGTGCTTCACAGGGACTTCATGTGACTGTTGGCATTGCTGGGGGAGGATCTGACAAAACAAGGAATTCAATGAGCTGCCAGTGAATGTCCTAGGGTCATTCCTGGCTGCTGGTTAGCTTCACCCTTTGGTAGATAAACCTGGCTTCCCTACAAGATATGGTGATTTCCTGCGTTTGCCATATACTGAAGAGGTTTGCATACTATACAACTGGGATGATTCACGTCCAATTTGGGAGTGATCAAAACACCACGTGGCAGCTATGATCATCGCTCCTCACCTAACCAGCAACAAATGACCAGCTCACTGAGCCACAGTATGCACCTATCACAGAAGTTGTGGTTCAGTTGATCTGCCATGTTGAACAAACAACTGGTCCGTGCAACTTCTCAACAACCTTTCGCGGCATTCCAAATTCTCAGGGACCTGACCTGCAGAGGCCTGTTGATTCCCTGATTGTGGTGCACGTAGCTATTGCTAAATGGTCGTGATGGGGATCAGCCGTGGAAGCACCCCGCTTTCACCCATGTTTACCCTGGTTCATGGATTGCTCACCCTGGTTCATGCGTGGTGGTAAGAATTTCTGGTATGTAATTCTGTAACCACGGTTTATAGCTATTACTTGGATTTGGTGTTGATAAAACCATGATTTAAGAAAGTATGCTATTTTCGCTCCATGCTCTAGGCTGTAAGAATGAGGGCCCCACTACTGCCAGAGCGGGGATACTGGTGCCAGTGGATCATCAATGATACTGAATTGGGTTACGATCACCAATCAAGAAATACTGGTAGTCAGCAAGCAAATGGTGGCCATACTTTTGACTTCTTTGGCAGTGCAGCGCAGTAGGTTCGTGGCCGTCATCAACTAGAAGTCCCGCGCAATTTCATTGTCAAGTGCATCATTGTAGCACCAAAATTGGTTCAACATCATGAGCATCATTGTACCACCAAAATTGGTTCAACATCATGATCATCCCAGCCAAGCTAACCATGCTGATGTGAGTCAGCTGAAAGACTTTGGCTCTCCTCACTGGTCCCCAGGTGGCGGGGATCCGAACCCTGACGTTGGCATTCACCTTACTTCTCTCCGTGATCTATGTGTGACCTAGCTCCCAACTACCGGGAGAGGGCAGCTACCTGGTGCGCCTTATGATCGGTGTAAGCTAACGAGGATGGAATTCGAAACCGTTTTTGTCAAACTGGTCAATCCTCATCATATTTGATCGCATTTCAATGATCATCATCGTCATCATCATCATCGTCGTCGTCGTCGTCGTCGTCGTCGTCGTCGTCCTCGTCGTCGTCGTCGTCGTCGTCGGCGTCGTCG